>BSBK01004078.1:1190000-1681511 GCA_027943335.1 Chamaecyparis obtusa | reverse complement strand
TTGTATACATATATATGTATATGTATATATATATAGATATATATATATACATATATATATATATATACATACATATATATATACATATATATATATATACATACATATATATATACATGTATACATATACATACATATATATATTGTATACATATATATATATATGTATACATATATATATATATATATTATACAAATATATATGTTATGTATACATATATATATGTATGTATACCATATATATATGTATGTATACATATATTATGTATGTATACATATATATATATATATATGTATACATACATATATATATATATATGTATACATATATATATATATGTATATAAAAATATATATATATATATATACATATATATATATATATATATATATTGTATTTAGTTCTATACATGCATATAAGCATTTATAAACCTTTTTATTTATTATATTTTCTTAGCTTTATTTTTTCATATATATACTCTTGTATGCTTCTTCAGATAGGCTACTAGTATATATATGTGTTCTTTTTTATTCACTTTTTATTATTTATATATATATTCATGTATATATATTCACTTAGTTATTTTAGTTTCTATTTATCTTCTCCTTTGTTTTTTATTCCCTTTTTTCTTTTCATTGGTTCTTTTTAGACTTACCTTTTTTGTTCCCTTAGGTGGCGTTTTTTCTCTCTTTTCTTATTCACTTGGTTGATAGGACTTCTTCTCTTTTGTTGTTGCTTTGCCTTTGTTTGCATTTTTTATATTTTTCCTCAGTGTACCTCTTTATTCTCTCTCCTCCTCCCTTCTCCCTCCTTTTATCACCTCCTAGATCTACAATCCACCATTTTCTTTTCTTGCTCTCTAGCATCCTGATGATGGATCATGTAGTATGATCCGAAATGTTGATGGTAACAAAACTCTACACAATCGAACCCAGAAACTAATTTGGATTAAGGACTTCTATTCAAGAAGAAATTAGTTTGGTGAAAATGGAGAGTATTTAAGAAGCTTATCAGTTTGGCCTTAAAGATGAAGAGAAATTGAACAAAAGACATGAGCAACGACAAAGAGAAGAAGTGGTAGATTCCCTAGAGGAAGAGGTAGATCCTATGGTGAAAATAGTAGATTTGACCAAAAAAGACAAATAATGACAAGGGCAAGACTGAGTGGAAAGGTGAGAATTCATTCTAAGGAAGAGATAACTATTCCCAAGGTGTCTATAGAGGAGGATTTTGAGGAACTTGTTACAATTACAATGAAGGACATAGATCATTTGAGTGTACACATGCAAGTAAGAAGGTCAGTAGCATTATAAATACTTTGGTACATGAAGGTTCACAGAATAATCTAAGAAGGAAGAAATTTGATGGTCAGAAGAGCATTGTGGAGTGAAAGGACTAAAGAAGATCCCGTAAGAAAAATTTTGTTCAAGACCAAATGCAGAGTTGAAGATAATGTTTGGAAAGTAATCATTAACATCAAAAGCTCAAAGAATTTGGAATTAGAAGAAATGGTTGCAAATTTGCAGTTGGAAAGATTAAAGCACCCAAAGCCCTGTAAAATTTCATGGATCAAGGATGAGCATACACTTATGGTAAGTGAACAATGTTTTGTGATCTAAAAATTGGAAAGTATTATGATAAGGTGTTGTGTGATATTATGCTAATGGATTGTTGTCATATTTTGTTGGTTAGACCTGGGAAATATGATAAACATGCTATATATGATGGAAGATTGCATGAATATATTATTTGGGTTGATGGTAAGAGGACAAATCTCATTACCTTTGATTGAAGAACATGTTGGTGAAATATGTACCTCTGTGAAAGTTTGTTTGATGGAAGGTAGAAATTTTTTGAATGGTTTGAAGAAAAAATGACATATTTTATGCTTTGATTCCTAACAAACCGAGTGAGAAAATGGAATATAAAGTGTCGGTAGAGGTTGAGAATTTTTCTCACCGAATTCAAAGAGACAATTTCAGATAATGTACTTGATGGGTTGTCATCGATGAGAATTATAAGTCATTGTATGGACCTGATTCCTGGAGCTAGTTTTACAAATACAAGCACCACACTGACCTGACACCACAACCAAGAATGAGGAACTTAACCAACAAGTTAATGAGTTGTTGTAGAAAGGTTTGATCAGAGAAATTTTGAGTCCATGTGTAGTACCAATTTTGTTGGAACCGAAGAAGAATTGAGAATGGTGAATGTGTACTGATATATTATTGTTAGCCTTCACACTTCTTTTCTTAGAATTTGAGGGTCTACCTGGAGAATATGAGATCAAACTTGTGTCTGCAACCAATCTAATTGATGATCTACTTGTTAGATAACTAAGAGCGGGGGGGTGAATTAGTTAAGTCCAGTTATCCTACAGTCCCAAATCTCCCAGATGTATATATTAAAAAAAAATTATCAATAATCAACTCGATAAGATATCAACTCCATCTTTCTCTTCATCTACCGATTGCTAGTAAATTAACTACTATGTTCATTGATCTATCAGTTATGAAATGTGTAAAGAAAAATAACTATTCAACACATCATACACATATAACAATATATTTTTAACGTGGAAACCTTGTTAGGGGAAAAACCACCTAGGACTAGTAACCCAAAATAATTTACTCTTCTGAAGTGAGCTCGTTTAGGAGCCAACCCTGTTAAAGGTTACAAAACACACTGTGAGGTGTGACCTAGTTAGAGGATTTATCACTAACATTCTCCCTTGACCATGCATTCACTATGGGGTCAACAGGAAAACAATCAACATTCATTGAATGTCATATGAAATACCTGAGACTGTTAAGTCTCACTCGGTTAAGAGATTTATCTATAATAATGTTAAATTGGTACAATAATGATCTGATTCAAATACAACTATGATTTACAAATTTTCAAATCTATGCTAAGCTCAAAAATACCTCTGACCAATAATAAATTCAATCCTTCATATCCTCCAACTTTATTCTACTTGGTATTTTCTTTTCTAACACTTGGTAATGTCTGTAGGTCAACTCAGTTTGATCAGTGGTGCATGAAAATAATAATTTTCATGCGAATTCTCCTACAGTATCAAAAATCTAGACTCAATAATGAATCCCATGTCTCCCTTATATAGACATCATAAACCATTTTCTTTTCATCCATAGATTTTGCCTCTTAATCTTCACCATTCATTTTGTTGCTTTAAACTTCCTCGACAGTTGTGTTGTTAACACGTTTCATTCTCCCTTATTCAATCAATCTTGAATTTTATCAGTTGTTAGATCATCATAACAAACATTATCTTCTACCTTCAAAATCATGAGCAATTGTCCATCTCATCATTTCAGTCGGCTATTATAAACTTTTATTTCTTTCTTTTCACTCGATCAATACTTGAATGTGTCATTGATTACCTTCTTGGTTTAATACTATACTCGGTATACACTACACTATCTCGGTGTATACAAAAATCTTCATTTACCGACCACATAAAATTGTTCAGTTCTGATCTTCAATACATAACAAAGTCATGTAATACAATCAAGTCATCAACATGATGCCATAAACCCATCAATAAGTTACCCAATGTATACCATAGCCATATCTTTCATATCCATCTCATCTTCATGTAGGTATCTCATTCCTTCACTATTTTCATTCTTTGAATATTTGTAACCATCATGATAAGTATAGTCAAAACTAATTGACTATTGATAATCTACAATTGATTGAATGTCTTGATGGAAAGAATGACAAGTGAAAGATAGTGATTGATGGTCATCAAGCTACTAAAGTATATGTAAGACAATTAAATCAGTCAATACATTGTCATTGATGTTAACTAGCATGATGGTTACAAATATTCAAAGAAGAAAAATGGTGAAGGAATGAGATGTCTACATGAGGATGAGATGGATATGAAAGATATGGCTATGGTATACATTGGGTAACTTATTGATGGGTCTATGGCATCATATGATGACTTGGTTGTATTACATGATTTTGTTATGTATTGAAGATCAAAACTGAACAAGTTTATGTGGTCGATAAATGAATATTTTTGTATATACCGAGGTAGTGTAGTGTATACCGAGTATAGTATTAACCGAGAAGGTAATCACCAACACATTCAGGTATTGACCGAGTGAAAGAAATAAATAAATTTTATAACACTCGATTGAAATGATGAGCTGGACAATTGCTTATGATTTCAAGGTAGAAGATAATGTTTATTATGATGATCTAATGATTGACAAAATTCAAGATTGATCAAATAAGGGAGAATGAAACATGTTAACAACACAAGAGCCGATGAAGGTTAAAGTGGAAAAATGAATGGTGAAGATTAAGAGGCAAAATCTATGGATGAAAAGAAAATGGTTTATGATGTCTATATAAGGAGACATGAGATTCATTATTGAATCTAGATTTTTGATACTGCAAGAGAATTTGCATGAAAAGGATTATTTTTATGCACCACTGATCAAACTGGTTGAAGACAAAACCGAGTTTGAACTACAGACATTAGCAAGCATTAGAAAAGCATATACGAAGTAGAAAAAAGTTGAAGGATATGAGCATTGAATTGATTATTGATCAAAGGTATTTTTCAACTTAGCATAGATCTGAAAATTTGCATTCATAGGTGTATTTGAATCAGATCATTATTGTATCAGCTTATACCATTGTTACAGATAAATCTCTTAATCGAGTGAGACTTAACAGTCTTTTATATTTCAATATGACATTCAATGAATGTTGATTGTTTTCTTGTTGACCTCATAGTGAATGCATGGTCAAGGGAGAATTGTTAGTGAAAAATCCTCTAACCAGGTCACACCTCACAATGTGTTTTATAACCTTTAACAGGGTTGGCTCCTAATCGAGCTCACTTCAGAAGAGTGAATTATTTTGGGTTACCGGTCCCAAGTAGTTTTTCCCCTAACAGGGTTTCCACGTTAAAAATTTGTGTTATATGTGTATGATGTGTTGAATAGTTATTTTTCTTTACACATTTCATAAATGATAGATCGGTGAACATAGTAGTTAATTTACTAGCAAACAATAGATGAAGAGAAAGATAGATTTGATATCTTACCAAGTTGATTATTTGATACAAAATTTTTAATATATACATCTAGGTGATTTGAGACTATAGGATAACTAGACTTAACTGATTCACCCCCCCCCCCCCCCCCCCTTAGTTATCTAACATCTGTAACCAATCTAATTGATGATCTAGTGTTCTTTGGAATATTTGGGACAACCAAGTATTATTTTTACCTTTTAGTTTTATGTGCTCTAATTTTGGGGAAGAGATCCCCTTCACATCCCCATTCTCTTTTCCTAGAGCCTTGTTTACTTCCATAATATCTCTCCATTTTTCAGAGGTAGGGTAAGTGCTCTTCACCAATTCCACTATGTTCTGAGATATATTAGATAGGCTAGGCTCCAAAATGTTGCAATACTGAGCTTCCTAGAACAAGTCTTCATTCCCCTCAAATTTGGATGTAGAATCACCATCCTCTTCACTTGAATCTGGAATCTCCCCTTCTTCTTGTTGGTTATTCTCCTCAAAGGAAGCAATGTAATCCCCTTCATCATCCTTGTCAAGAGATTCAACCACATCCTGAGGGATGGGATCATCTTCTTTTGAGCTAGGACTCACTTGCTCATTAAAAGTCTCCTCTATTTTTTATTTTGTGGTCTTCTATTCATGTAGTGTGGTTTTAGGAATTTCATTTCCTTCTTAGTAACTCCCTTAGCAGATTCATCATATTTTCCTGTTTCATTTTTCTCTTTTTCTTGCCAAACGTTCCTATTTTTTGGCTTATCATTTTTCTTCTCTTTCAGTGGCTTAGAGGGACAAATCTTGGCCCAATGGCCTATCTTCTTACAATGAAAAAAACAAAAGGGTATCAATTGATATTCCACCCTCTAATCCTATTTTCCCAAATTTGATATAATTTCAATAGAATCAAGCATGTCCATTTCTTAAGCTAGTACACCCAAATAGATCCTTGCATGAGTGAGCCTTCTCCTTGAATCCATCACTAGGTCAATGGATAGTAGTTCACCAAATGAACTTTCTATCCCTAAGAAAACACCTTCTACCCAATATTCCATAGGTAGGCCTGGAAGCTTGATCCAAACATGAGCTTGAGTTACTAATGACTCATCATTAAGATTCATATTTGGGTTCCACTTTTGAAGGACTAAAGAGGTTTTTCCAACCATCCAAGGACCCCCACATAGGATCACAACTTTATCTTCTTCACATGAAAATAAGAAAGAGAAAAAAATCTTAGTCATAGCAGTAATATCCACATGTCCTTTTAATACCCATTTCTTCTTTGCATAAGCTCTGACCACCTCTATGTTGGGTCTAGGGCCTATAAACTTCCCAACCAGTAAATTCATCATCAAAGCAATATTATTGTCTATAACTAAATCTGGGGCAAAGATAGAAAATTTACCAAATGATGGATCATAAATATTTTTGACTTTGGGTAAGGAGGACTTACCAGTTGGTTTAATACTAAACAAAGAGGACCATTTTTTTGGCTGAAAAATCACACTCAATTCAACATCACCTCTCTAAATGGGTCCCCCTCCTAGGTCCCTAGGCTTAAGCACAACCCCCGACATAGTATCAGGGGGGTTGTCTTTCACCCCAGATACCTCCATATTGTCCTTTCCCCCATCTGCAGACTATTCTACCATAGAGGAAGAGTTCCCGCCCACAATTGAATTCAATTTTTTAATCTACCCCTTCTCTCAACCACTCTCTCTCATCAAAAGGGGACTTACATGTAGCTCTCTTCTTAGAAATTCTATCAGCCCATAGGGCTAGCTTTAGTTTCACATGCCAACTTCTCTTATTCTTTTCCAAGGTTTTCTTCAAAATTTGCAAAATACTCTTATTGCTAGATTTAGCCTATCCATTGGCCTGTGGATGATAAGGGGATAAGTAAGACAATACTATGCCCATTTTTGAACAAAAATTAGTAATCTCCTGTGACCTGAAACTCATAGCATTGTCAACAACCAATTTAATAGGGACACCAAATCTAGTGATTACATTATTCATCAAAAACTCAATCACAACAGCACTAGTTGCCCTTTTGGTTGGAATGGCTTCAATCCATTTGGTGAAATAATCAGTAGCCACCAAAATGTGACTATGTCCCCCACTGGACTTCTCAAAGAACTCTCCAATAAAATCCATACCCCACATTGCAAAAGGAGCTTCTGCAACAACATGGTTCAATAAGAGTGCACTTGAGAACTTCAATTTTTTAGAAAACCTTTGACAAGACTCACATTTTCTGACATAAGAATGAGTGTCTTTGAACAATACAGGCCAATAGTATCCTACCCTTAAGATTTTATGAGTTGTTGACCAAGTAGAATGATGTCCTCCACACATTCCAAAGTGCATTTCCTTCAACACTTTCTCTAATTGGTGCTTATCCAGACAAAAGAGTAGAATGTCATCATTGTCTTTCCAGTACAAATCACCCTGGATTAGCACATATCTTTGAGCTTGCAATCTTAGACTCCTTTGATTATCATTCAATTCAAGTGGACACTTAACATTTTTAATAAAATAAATAACATCCTTGTACCAGGGCTGCATTTCAATACTAGTAATCATATCAATATTAGCAGCAACATTATTTACTTGGACAAGGTCCATATTTTCCTCAGTCATTAACTTAGCAAGTCCCAATCCTCTTACCAATTTGGTAATGTGAATTTCAAGGTCAAACTCTTGGATCCTGTTTATCCATTTACACCTTTTTCCTGTGACTTCACTCTGTGTTAGGAGATCCTTTACTGCAGCATGGGGCACATAAGCACTAACCTTTACACAGACCAAATATGGTCTGAAAGATTTGACTACCGTTACAAGGGCATAGGATTTCTTTTCCATTAGTTCATAATTTAATTCAGCAGATTGTAATGATTTGCTGAAAAAGGCTATAGGATGCTCATATCCTTCTTGATCCTTTTGTAAAAGGATAGCTGTGATAGTATGAAAAGAGGCAAAAGAAAATAGAGAAAATGGTTTTAGATAATCAGGTGACACCAAAACTGGAGCCTCTTGAATTGCTTGTTTGATTCTTTCAAAATCTTGTTGAGCTTCAAAATTCCAATCAAACTTCAGTTCCTTCTTTAGGAACTTAACTATGGGTTTGACCAATTCTGCAAAGTTAGCAATGAACCTCCTTACAAAATTAATCTGTCCCAAGAATGACTGCACACCCTTTATGTTCTTTAGTGGAGGGACCTTGTTAATTGCCTCTACTCTTTCAGGATCAATCCTAACTCCTTTTGATACAATGTGTCCAAGTAGCTTCCCTTCTGTCATAGAAAACTGACACTTTTTAGGATTAAGGGAAACACCATATTCTAAGGCCTTAAGAATGACCCTTTCCAAATGGGAACAATGATCATCATCTTTCTTGGAATAAGCAGTGAGATCATCTTGATATACAATCATAAGAACATTGATCAATTCTTTGAATGCAACATCCATTGCTCTCTGAAAAGTTGCTCCAGCATTTTTCAAACCAAAGGGCATGCGGATATATACATAGGTTCCCCATGGGGTAGTAAATGCTATCTTAAACTACTCTGATTCTTTGACCAGCACTTGATTGTAGCCCGAGAAACCATCCATCATTGACAAAATTTCACAACCAGTTACCCTATGCAACATGGCTTCCATATTGGGCAATCCATAATTGTCTTTAAGTGAAGCCACATTCAAGTTCCTGAAATCAACACAGAGCCTAATATCACCGTTCTTTTTCCTCATTGGCACAAGATTGGAAACCCATGTAGAATGCCTGATTGGCTCAATGATACCAGCATCCCTCAATTTTGTCAACTCAACTTGCATCTTAGTGGCTAGTAAAGGGTTAATGGGTCTTTGCTTCTGTCTAAAAGGCTTAGCTTCTTCTTTTAAAGGAATTTCATGCTGGAATAGATCAGCCCTATATGCCTTAAGATCATCATAGGACCAAGAAAATACATGCTTGTATCTTTTCAAAATCCTGATCAGATTTCCTCTGATCTCTGTGCTCAGTTTCTTGCCAATGTATACCATTTGTGGAGAGGTTTCTGAACCCAAGTTTATTTCTTCTAAGTCTTCCATTTTGGTGTTAGACTTTTGGGACAAAAAGCCATCATTTATTTTAAACATCCCCTCCAATTCTACTAACCCTTTAGGTATGTGGTTGGATGGTAACTACACTATTTCATTCCCCATGATACATTCTTTTCCCTCAACACATTGTTGTACCTCATTGAAATCTATTTTCTGACCATCATATTGATCAAGGCCTTGAATAAACCTAAGGATATCTAGGTCATCCTCAAAAACTTGCTAATTATATACATTATCAAGCACAACAGGCCTAGTTTTGACCTCTAACATAGACACACCAGTGAGAGTTATGTCTTCACTCTTAAGGGCAATATTTGCAAGAAAATCTACCATGATATTATTGGATATTTCTACCCAAAGTAGATTGAAAGCATCAAAAAACTCTAGTCTATCCCAAACCGCATGTTTATACATTTTCAACTTTTCATCCTTGGAAGCATACTGAGATCTTACTTGGGCTATAATCAACTGGGAATCACCATGAACTTTTAAAAATTTAATACCATGCTTTATGGCTACATCCAGTCCCAATATTAAAGCCTCATACTCGGTACTATTCTTTGTACACTCAAAAGTTAACAAGAAAGAGTATTTAAATGTAGTACCTGATGGGGAAATGAATACAACACCAGCTCCTGATCCTTCCTTGGAGCATCCACCATCAAAAAACATTTTCCATAGGCCATCTTGCTACAAAATTTTCTCATCCACAATTGGATCTATGTTTTTCAATTGAGGTACTACTTCTTCAATCACAAAATTGCTCATGTCAATATCTACAAAACAATTTAGATCCTCTAGAGAAACCACTTCAATCATGACTGAAGAACGGGGCTCCTTGTTTAACTTTACCTCAGTTCCATTTATTGGGATGGTAGCATATGACAAATCTAGTTGTAACTTTCCACCCACTACTGCAGCCCATTGTCTTGACAATAGAAATGCCATAATGAGGTTTTGTATCAACAACAACCACATCCATTTTATATGTGGCTTCTGGGAATGCAGCAATCTTCACTTCAATTCCAATCAGGGTCCCTACAATAGGTACTACCCTATTATCCATGGCATAACATCTTCCACTAGATGTATTAACTTGCAACCCTAACTCCTTCATCACTTGATAAGGCATTACAGTTGTAGCGGCGCTAGAATCAATCATACAATTTTTTAGCAAACAATTATTTACAAGAAAAGTAACGTAGAAAGGATTGATAGAAGAGGTTTCTTGTGTCACAATAGTCCCAACACATACATCAGAGATGTCATTAATTGCAATTGGCTTATCCATGGACTTCCCTTCCTCTTGTATAATAGGAGTGATTCTCTGCTCACTTATAAGAGCCAAAGTTGTTGCTTTCTGCTCCTCTATTTTAAGCATCTCAGGCAAAGGGATGGAGACCTTCATTTAAGACAAGGCATGTCTCATATCAAAGGTAGGGGAGTTAGTATAAAAATTAGGGTGATCCTTTGACTTACCAATTTTCTTTTTCACCTTGTCAGTAATAACTTCTTCATTTTTTTTACTCACAAGCCCTTGATCCTTACTATTTACAACGTTGGGCTTTGGGGAATCCTTATCTTGAGAACTGCTATTGATAAACACTGACCTGGGGACTCCCTGCTCATTATCTACCTTTTTGTTCCTCAAATTGTATGAGGACCTTGCTTGTGTTATGGCAGCCACAGTTAGACTTTTGATCTCTTCTTCACTGGGCTTTCTCCATTGTTTTTCATCTGAGCTAGATTCTACCATATGAGTCTTACAATCATTATTACCAAACTCTTCCTTATCAGATTGAGTAAATATTTGTTGTTCATAATCAGAGAAAATTTTTCTCTTATGATCAACATCTAGGAAAATCTCTTCATCATCTGAGGACACTAGGTCCCCCATTAGTTCAGTAGTGAACATGTCAATAGCAGACTTTTCAGATCCTTCATAATCTCCTACATATGAATCATTGGCCTCTTCTCCCAAGGCCTGAGAAATAGCACATTGGAATGGTGAGTGGGGCATATTACAAGCCACACACCAAGGGGTACTTTCCACATTATGTGCTATATTTTTCTTCAAAGGATCTGGTGTATCTCTTCCCTTTTGGGGTTTATTATTATCAGGAACAGGCCTCCCATCTTTCCAGTTTGTTTTGTAAGGCATATCTCTTAAGTTAGGGGCCTTGTCCTACCTTTGATAAGGAGGCCTTGTATCTTGAAAATTTCTACCACCTTTATCAAACCTTGCTAGGAAATCTTTGTTAGTACTAGGTCCTTTGTCCATTCTCTCCTCTTCTTTGGATGGCCTTGCAGGTTGTGGCCTGGTTTCTTTCCACAGTCTACCTTCATCCCTTTTGTACATTTGGCCAGATGCCTTTCGATTACTCTCAATATTTATGGCCAACTTAAAAGCATCTCTAAGGGTACAGGGATTCTTGTCTCTCAAAAGGTAAGACATCTTACCATCCATAGAATTTAAATAAGTTGTCATGCAGACTGCATCATCTAGCTTCAATACTTGGAACAGTTTATACATAGCTTTTTGGAATCAGCTATTAAACTTTGACATGCTCTCATTGTAATGTTTCTTGATATTATTGAACTCATTGAGCATGTAACTAGAGTTCACATGTTCTACATATTGCTCTTTAAAACACCTGACAAATTCTTCCCAAGATGCAATATTGTTCTCAGGTAGATCCCTGTACCAATCCCAGGAATCCTCAATCAATGATTGAACAAAGAGCTTCATTATGACATCTTCATGTTCAATCTCATAATCATTGACCTTATCTATGAAAAACTTCAGATGCTCTTCACAGGTGATAACATTATTCCTAGTGAATAATGGGATCTTCTTTCTAATTTCATTGGGGATAGCATTTGGTTGACCAAGAATACCATCAAAAAATAGAGGCCTGTATCTATCTAAATGAACTGATCTTCTTTGAATATTTGGTTGATTGAGAGGGGTAGCTGAAACATTTTGATAGGGTATAGTTCCCACTGTACCACTAGCTATAAGGGAAACTTGATTAGGAACTGGTCCAGGTAATATTTGTCCAGGGTGAAAGGCTTGAGCATTTGGAAGTGAAGTATTGGGCTGACTGGGTGGAGTTGTTCCTATGTTGATAGGGATAGAGCTACTAGCAGATGTCTTCATGTTAGCATGTAGGAAGGCAATCTTCCTCTTCATTTCATCACCAGCAGCCTCCAACTCAAGTTTCTCCAGTTGAATAGCCAAATCTTCCTTTATTTTTCTAGCCTTCTCCAAGTCTATACTTGTTTGAGAAAGTACATTAGGAGGAGCCATAATTTTCTTGGGCTCATTAATATTTATACCCACCAATTTTTGTTTTTCCTTATCAGGAATTTCTTTGGGAGCAATTATAATCTCCTTGTTTCTCTAGATTTCAGAGGGATTTAATTGTCTTAGGACATGGCCTGTTCCCTCAAATTCACCTTGTTTATAGGTTTAGTATCCTGATCCTGCTTTCTCAAATTTTCCATGTCACCAAACAAGTCCTTATTTAAACCTTGAACATCTTGGTTTGAATCACTAACTTGGGTCTCATTTTTCTTGGTTCTCTTGAGAAGTTCCTACCTCTCTATGAGCAAATCACATATTTGTTGTTCCCTCACTTTTACCCTATTTGCAATCTCAGCAAGTTGTTCACTCTCTTTTTTTCTCAAAGAAATCACCTCTTCTCTCAACTTCTCAGAATCATAGGATGTAGTCTCAGTAGCAGAGGTTTCTTCTAGTTGTTCCAGAGTTTCTCTTGCAGGGAAATAACCTGCTTCTGTGACCTCTATGATTACTTCTTTCTGCATATGCACACTTGGCGTGACCCTCTTGACATGTTTGGGATCCTCAGAAGAGGAAGAAGATTCATGAGGAAGTGGGACATGAGATCTTTCTCGAGAAGGGCCTTGGGAACTAGCATTATTCTGACCTCTCCTAGACCATTGCTTCCTACTTGGTGTATGGAGCTCATCACCCATATTATCTTCTAGGTGATCCTTGTAGTAAGACCTAGTGTATCTTGGTCGACTCATAGTATATCATGACAATTTTTAGCAAAATTTTGCAATTATTAGCAACTAGTAACACAAATTTTCAAAGTCACCACCCACTATTAAGTGGGAATCAAAATATTTTATGTTGGTCTACAAATGCACAATAGAAAGGATTTGCACTAACCTATTGCAAGCTATTCAGAAGTCCCCAGCAAAGTCACCAATTTTGTTAGTGCTCAAATCTACAGATTATCAAATACTTATGAACTCATGTAATCCCAATAGACTATAATCTAGCAAAATGAAAACACTAAGGTATTAAGGTTAGAAAACCTTCTTCACTTTGAGCAATGGATACTCAGGTGGGTGTACCTATATCAATTCAATGTTTAATTGAGCTTTGAATTTTGAACTAGCTCCTTCACTGCTTTGTTATTGCTTTCAAACATCAACTTAGTAAGATGATAAAACTCTGAGTACGGCCCAAATTATCCTGATACACAAAACTATGATGGAAATCATGAAAGTAGCAACATGAAATAATGGCTTAAGGATATTCATCCTTCTTCTTTTTAGAGTCAAACTCAAGGAAGGTTAACCTCATCTAGTGCTTCTATAAAGCATTACAATACACGTCTATGAACTTGTCATAGAGTAGTTCAGATTAAGGTTTATAAAGATAAAGTAAAATCAATCAATTATTTATATCTTGGGTGGCAAATAAATGTAAATGGATCCAGAACCAGTGTGTTATCCACTTGGGTGTCAGAGTCAAACCCTACCTCCACATATATCTATCAAAACAAAAATACTAAAAATCAAATGACATGCCTAACATATCATCCTTTTCATTCCTACAACTGTCATCAAATTCATACATGGATTTGTAATTCCCAGAGACTTCCCCTAAGATTTTACTCTTTCCTTGAAAGAAACTTAAGCTTAACCCCTATATTCACCTTGTGAATAATGTATTTAAAATGCCTTGCAATCTAAATACATAAGAAAACTAAAATAATCCATACATAAAGACAACAAAATAGCAGTAACAAAGCTTTAATATTTTGTATTAATGGTCAAAATGCATTGATACAGTATCCTCTTATTTAAAGAAAATAAGGTTTTGTATTCAGAACCTTTCTTACAAATTATTTTCCCCCCTTTGAAATGAGCAAAAACTTGCTATACATACTAATCAGCCATCTTGGAATCCTTGAAAGGATGCAACAAGCTTTAGATGGTTGTTAAAAGATCTTGCACTAAAAACAAGATTACAAACTAACAAAAATGTTTGCAACAACAAATTACAAATATCTATTCCCAACAATCTTGGAGGTGGCACCTTTGTCTAAGGACATTTCAGAGAAGTTACTAAATTTATTGCATGAATGATGACCACCATCTGGCTAACCTACATCATCCTTTGTTTAGACATGCTCTCCCTCGAACTCTAGATCAGGTGCCAAGTGCATTCTATTCTTCCTCCTCCTTTTCTTGTTACAAATCTTCAAAATGGATTGTTAGGATGAGTGCCAAAATCTTGTAACAGCTCCCAAGGGTAGTTCAACTTTGGCCAGGTGTCATATTCATGCCTATGATAACTGCTTGACATCTTTGTCTTCTTTTACTTTGATCTTCAAGGGTTTGGAGCACTAACAACTGTCGCTTCTTCATTTGATTGCCTTTTCTTTTGAACCTTCTGAAAAATATGTTGATTCCCAAGTCATGTAGGTTTCTTCACTTGGCCAATGAGAGGCAAGGACCTCATCTTTCTTTGGTGATAACTTGTCCCACTCAACAACCAATTGGTGAACCTCTATTCTTACATTTGTAAAGTGCATCCTAGCATCCTGAAGGAGTTCAACAAATTGTATGAATGGGGTATTATCATCTGTACATAAAATGGAATCTACTTTAGACAATATTTGTCTATCTATTTTCTCCATCCATTGATCTTTATCCTTGATTACCCCATCTGCCTTAATAAGACCAGGAAAAATTTGGAAATCATCTTGGAAATATCTTGCCCTTAGGATTTCTGACCTTCTTCTTATACTCCCCCTATTTACCTCAAAGTCAAAAAGATCCTTAACAAACCTATAAGTGTTTGTTAGCTCTATATTCACAACACATTTATCCTTATTTTGATCAAAAAATGACCTCAGACTATCCTTTCTTGCAGACCATCTTTCCAAAATCTTGTCTATAGTAGCCACCTCTTTCTAAAAAATTGCTAAGATATCTGCCAATTGTTTCGTAGATTTGTATATTTCTTTAGGCCTTACCTTTGCAACAAAATGTGAAACAACATCTTTTATCTTCTTATCTAACCTATCCTTTACTTTCTGATCAATATCCTCCTCATCTATGGAAGGAGGAAAAGGGGAAGGGGGAAGTTCAACAATAGGGCTTGATGAGGTAGGCCTAGCAGGGGAGGAAGCTATCTGCATCTGCTCTGATAATTGTATTGGGCCATGCTCTCCCAATCTCCTTTTTAAATCTACAATCAGAATATCTCTCTCAAGAATCCCTAGTTTCATCTCACCATAAACCTTCAAAACTGTTTCCAATTTTGTAGTGAGCTCTTCCTTCTCTTTAGCTTCCTTTTCTACCACTTTTGTTGTTAATTGTGTTGTGGCCACTACCATACCCAATTCTTCCACCAAAGAAGTGTCAGTAACTCTCCTTACAATTAGACTCCCTGAAAGGTCATCTTTGACATTTTGTTTTCCCTTGTTACTTTCATTCTTTCTTAAAGACCACATTACCAATGCTTGGTGATTGTCACTGAAAGTGACTCCTTTAATAGCCTATTTTTCTTCCTCTGGAGTTTTGTGGAAAGGAGTGGTCTATTTCCTGACTGCATCAAACACTACTCATCAACTATATCCCATTCTGGGAGGATTAGCACTCCTGATACCTTTACCATATCTCTTCCCTGTTCTGGAGTGATTTGTTTAAATTTTGCAGTCATCTTTGTTTTCACTTCTTCCTTTATGACTTGTAAATCCTTCTCTGGATTCTCTTCATGTCTCTTCTCACAGATTTCTTGGAATTGTTTTATGTTTAATTTTCAAAGAAATTGCATAAAGGCCCTAGTTTTAACAAAAGTATCATCAACCAAAAACTCTTCACAAGCTTGCTTGATTACAGGGTCCAATTTTGTACCTGCCAATTCCCCTGCTGTTAAATCCAACTTAGGTTCTTCTGGTGGCTCTGGCACTCCCTCATTTACTTCTTCATAGGTCATAAAGATTTAACTTAGAGCATCTACTTGCTGTACTTGTTCTGCAATCTCTTGGTCATCAAAAATTCTTAGAGGAGATTGTGATGGGGAGTACTCCTTTTCAACATGAGCATGTCTTTCTTCCAATCTTTTCTTTTTTGATGGGGGTGGAGAATCAATTATATCCTCAAAAGTTTGAGGATGAGGAGAATCGGGGATCTCTATAGTCTCCTTTTGTTTTCCAACCTATTGTAAGGTTGATGGGATATCCTTTTTATCTATTTGCTTTTGCTAGCTTTGTTTTGGTATCACAACACTATAACCAGTCTTCTTTTGCACCATGTACCTCCCTGGGGGTAACCCTTTTGCAAATACAGGCTTTCTCAACAATTGTTTAGCCTTTTCTGGATCATCCTTCATAACCTTTTCCTTTTTTTCATTTAGGGTCTGAAAAATATCCTGAAAACAATTCATAAGAGTATCTATTTTCTTCCCCATTGGAGTTATGCTTTTCAGGGGATCCCATCTAGAATCAAATTGTCAGATAAAATCTAATGTCTTCCTGTATACCAGCCATTTTTCTTTCATAACCTCTTGTTCTTGCAACTTTGCTACATTCCTGACAATATCTTTAGGGAAATTAAAAATATGGTTAATCATGGCACACTTGGCTCTCTTTTTAAACAATTCATTATAGAAACCTTCTGGATCTGCTGTTCTAGCAATTGCAGTAGCCATATGGTATGGAGCCAGGATTTTATCCATGTAAACCCATCCACCCTTGGTAATTATGAACTAATGGGCAATGGTAACATTTGGGAATAAAGTTCCCTTGCCTTTTCCAGTGAGGGCACACTCTTCAATATCTCCCAATTGCCTCAAGAACTCTGCAATTCCAATCCTAAGGGGTACCTGATAGGGAAATATAAAAGGGGTCCCCCTAAAACCATACAACTTGATGACAGTTGATACATTGTAGAAAATAACATCTCCCCAATTGTGTACAATATTTAAATTCTTAGCAAACTGGTTTGGCCTAACAAGCTGTGCCAATACTGTTGGGATTCTTGGGTTGTCTAAGACAAACAGCTTCCTGAGTCTAGCTACAAAATGTTTATCAAAATTAATGAAACTATGATCCTTCTTATCCTAGGTCATTGTGAGGCTCCATAATTGGACTGGCATATCTTCACCATCCTTCTTTCTCACTAATTCCATTTCTTGTTCAAAATAACTTGCTCCTTTAAACAAAAACATATACATTATGAAAGAGTACCAACAAAAGGGCCTGTCATCTTCATTCTTTTGAATCTTCACTAATCCATTATGGATTAATTCAGCAATAAAAGGAGCAAAATCAAAAGTAATAAATACATGTGCATGTAAAATTTGGATCACCATGCACATCAAGTGTATTGGCATCCTTTCACTAACATCTTCTCCAAAGACCTAACACAATGACCAATATGCACCCTTAGCTCTGAGATCAAAATATTCTATTTTAAAAGGCTCCTGAGTGTTTTGTCCCATAATAACCATTTTTCCAATTCTAGTGCAGAAATCCTTCAACAATTTGCCTCTGAAATAGTTCCTTTGTGCATCATACACTCACCTTAGCTCTTCAAAATCAATATTCTCCAAACTGTCTGAGGGTTCACTTAAATTGAACACCTTCCTGATCACTTCAGTAGAAAATTTAATCAATAGTACTCCCTTTTCATCCCTCACCTCTCTAGTGATTGGATCATAACTCTTTGCAACCTGGGTCATCAAATCCACATCTAAAAAGACATCGGGCACGACAAGTTTTCCTAGGTCAAACTACCATATATTGCTTGTAGGGTGAGGGGCATTTCTGACTAAAACCTACTTTGAATAACTCCAATCCTATGATATCAGAGTCATCGCTTGCGTTGATTGTACCAATTTTGGCCTCTCTAATAAAACTTGTTGTGTCATATAAACCCTCCGCTACTTTTTCCCTAGGATCTTTGGGAATCAAAATCTTGGTTTTCACCAGGTTAGTGGAAGAGCTGGGAAGTAATTGCAACAAATCCTCATGCAAACCTCTTTCACTGTACTCAATTTTACCTGACAATTCTTTCCTCGGTGCCATTTTTAGGTTTTATCTTTAAAAGAAATCTTTGCAAGATAGACAAATTATAGAACTGTAAATCTTTTAGTAAGGAAGAAATTTGCACGAGTATTTCACCAACCTTTTTCTCAGAAACCACCAGGGGATAGCAGCCAGTCCTCGTAATTTTTCACACCTGAGTCTCTACAAATTTTTTGATCTCTTTGTGCTTTTGAGAGTGCACGGAATTCTGATATATGAGCAATTAAAGCAGTTATGTCAACAATTTATTTAGCACGATTGAACAATTACTCCTCTAAAAGAACGAACTATCACTTTTCAATGGGAAACTTCAAATTTGCATCACTTTATCTCTAGTTTGAATTAGAACCATCGATCCTCATTAGCAGATGATCTAACAACCTGTCGCATGATCGCATAGTGTGAAAATTGCTCATGCGAACATACGACTAACCGTCACTTTATCTCTTTATTTATGGCAGTCTCTTATAACTTCCACCATTAAGACAAAATGTTATTTGCATGACCGCATAGCTTGAAAGAAGCTTATGCAAACATGCAAAAACCCGTTAGCATTTATCACCCTCATTATCTTTCTTTAAGTCATTGGTCCCACTTCACCTTTGTCAATAAAGAAAATCCACACTTGCAACACCTGGCAAATTGTAAGGTACTTTCTTTCTTTTCGAGCACTGGTGTCTGCTGATACTAGCCAATGAGAAAATGTTATTCATGTACATCTGTCAAAAGTCCCACTTGAGAACCATGCTTGGCTTAATGCAAGATCAACGGCTTGTCACATGATCGCATAGGCTTCTTAGATCCTATGCGATCATACGACAGTCGTTCGATCTTGCCCTTATTACTTTTCAAACTTTGGGGATTCCTCTGCCACCGGCCCCACTATCCTTTACAAATAAAAGGCCACCACTTGTGAAATACTTATCAGTGGTCCCACCTTGTTTTCTCATCAAGCTTCATTATAAAATCAATGGTTATTTCGCATGTTCGCATGGCTTGGAAAGATTCCATGTGAACACGCGATAGTCGTTAGACCTTCTCTAAAGATTCACAGTTGAATGAAAACTTGAAACATTAGAATATAAGGTAATTAGGACATAGGATATGTTATTTATATCACCGGGTTTCTAGACTTAGGAAAAAAGATATAACCCTCACGTGAAAAATAAATGCATGCGCTCTTTAATGAGCTTAAGTGACTTAAAAAGTAACGTTCAAAAAGAAATGAGGAGAATGACTTAAGGCTTATTTGAAAATGGCAGACATTTTAGGGTTTTTGACAAGAATTCAAAATTCTTCAAAGAAAAAACCTAGGGTAAGGATTTTTGAACTAGGGTATGACAATTTTTTGAAGAAATTCTGACACCTGGACCTAGGAAAACTTCACAGGCCAGAGGACTAAACCAACATTTGGAAAAAAACCTCAGCAAATTAAGAAAATACCCAACATGGTAAACCATGTTTTGGTGATAAGACCCTTAAAATTAACCGTGGGGAAGGCTTTGAAAAATCAAGGGTTCAAACCCATGTTTACGTATGCATAAATATCTTCAAGATAATAGTATGGAACAACACTTTATTTTGAGAATGAAGTCCTCTTAATTATTATTGTGTCATGCCATTTTCCATTTAGTTTGCATGATAGCCAATTAAACCATCATTCTTTAAATCTATCATTGCAACATTTACTAAGAATTTCATCAGTTTAGTTCAAATTTCAAAACTGGCCCCTTGATCTTTACTTTTGTACCTTGTCAGATGACCACCATAGAATTGACCACTGAAGTAATTTATTTCGGCCAATCAGAACATTCCATTTAATCCATGCATCAAACCAGAGTTCATTTTGACTTTTCGGTGGTCAGAACACTTGTCAACAAAATGTGATTCTGTGATGCCTATCTTTTTGTCACTTTTCGCTCAAGGCTTTACACCTACCATCGATCCTGCTTCCATCTCACGATTCTCTACCACTTTGTTAATCACCCGTGAATGTTAACAAACTTTCATCATTTTTTCATGAGATAACGCCAATCGTTAGATGTGTGTAAAGATGTATATCTTTATCATTGTAATGTACTTCAACCCCAGTGATGTGTGACATCATCACGAGACACGCGGTGCAAAGGCATCCTCCCATGAAGAGTAAATAGTTTGCAAGTTTCGATCAAGGTTTCACATCTACCATTGATCCTTATTTCATCTTATGATTCTTTAACAATTTGTAACTCTTTGTCCCTACTAATAAATTGGGACACATGCATGACAAGGGTGATCTCTCGATCATTAAAGACCTTGCATCTTTTTTCCCCTCGGACAATGACAACCATTGGATGCTTGCAAAGATGTCTACCTTTATTATTGTAATGAAGTTTGGTCCCACTAACATCTGACATCATTGAAAGACACGTGGTGCAAAGGCGTAGTCCCGTGAAGAATAAACTCCTTGTAACTTCTGATGAAGGTTTCACACCTACCATTAGATTATATCGAATCGTACATTCCCATTACATTGTATTTTTGGGCCCACTACACCTGATTATTTTTGCAGTTACAATTATTGTTCCTTTATTTACAATTGTGGTGTGAGGTAGAGATTTAATAATTGAAATGTGATGTTTTATAATACAAATGGTACATGCAAAAATAAATGAGATGATCTTTTAAGTAGAAATGATACATGCGAAAATAATTTAGATGATAAATTAATATCTGTTAAATGGTTCTGTATAAAACAATTAAAATTACATATGATTTTAGTGACATATCAACTAGATATTAAATAGTTATGTTATATCTATGTAATCACTTTTACAAATATGTACGACACCATTAGTAATGATTAAATATCAATGAATTTTGGGCATCAACGTTTCTAGCCCTTTGATGATTCACAGCGACTATTTATTGCATATTAATTAATATTGATCCTTGTTGTATCTGTAGTTTTGCCTTATATACCTGATAGTTGTTAAATATGTATAAAATTGCATTCAATGTTTGAATTTTTTGTTGGTAAGAATCACCTCTTTTTCTCTTCATGATGGCCGCCTTGTTTCACCGCCATCACAACCTATATAAGAATTGTTCTACAAATAGTTTACTAAATCAATGACATCTTTTATAGAACTATTGATATAGATTTAAATTTATACATTTATGTGACCATCAAAACATTTTGAATTCTTCATTAGGAGCACATTGTTATCACAGGTTAATTAAATTAGATTTTTTCAGTTCTTCATTTTCTACAATTCTTATATTTTGTCAATTTATATTTCTTGATTGTGGATATGTTTTCAAAATGTTAAAGATTTGATAACAGTCTACATATTATTTTAAAGAATAACAGTTTGAAAGTGAACATTAAATAGGTTATTTGTATGGTATCAACATTGGACAGGTTATTTGTCTCAAAAAATGAAATGTACACATTTGTTTTCAGATTGTGAAAATGACGAATATAGAGTAAATAATTATGATATAGTTTCACTTTGTGATATTGCTATCAGGATTTAACTGTGTATTTTTTTGAGTCAAACTCATTGACCCATGATTCATGAGTAGTGGTTCACCGAACCCATCTCTCATGAGAATGAAATGGAACATGAGAGATGGGTTCGGTGAACCACTACTCATGAATAATGGGTCAATTAGTTTGACTCAAAAAACTACACAGTTAAATCTTGATAGCAATATCACAATTTGACTTGCTGTGGAAAATATCTCCTACTTATAGTTTCAATTACTGATGACATACTATCTACCATTAATTAGGAAACAAAAATGGCCTTGCTAACAATGGGAGCAATCAGTCAAATAATGGATGGTATATCTATCATGGAACTATGTTTCCAAATTATATCAATACATTATATTGAACAACAACATTCTGCAAGTATGAAATACCGTATTGAACTCTCTGATGGTCTACACACACACTTTTCCCTCCTACTGAAACAATTTAACATACTTGTAGTGGAAGAGGCTTTAGTTAAAGGTTCTATTATTTGCATCAAAGAATACTATTGCAAGCTACTCCACAATTTCATGTATGAAAATTATCTTGCTATTTTATATAGTACTTATGAAAATCCCATTATAAAACCTTACTAAATATGTATTTTTGATGCAAGGCAGGGGAGGATGAGGGGCCAAAGGCACACCCTAATCCAAATCCACCTTGTAGAGATCACACATAGAAGCAATAAACAATAAGTGAGAGAGAGAATATAGAATAGATCCTTATATTTCATTAAACAGATTCATACATGTCGGGTTGTAAGGCCTTCCCAGTTAGGGCCAGATATAACAATTCAATTACAACAGTCCTCCAATATATGAGGATTTAGAAACTATCTTGAACTCCTAATCTGATACCATTAATCTCCTATCTCTAAGCCATTATCCTAAAACTACAACCAATGACTACATTATATACAAGAGGCTACCAAAACAAGTCAGCCTTCAGATCCACCATTAGTGGAAGGAATGACCAAATCTAGGTCCACACACTTCCCAATGATTGATACCAACATTAAATCTATGACCATAATAAAATGCAAAAGTCAGCCTCAATAGAAAACCAAAAGAAACTACTTGGTAAGAAAGGTTAACTAAGCGCCAAGGAATTAACCGACCAACTCAGTTAAAGAAGGAACCGAGCAACACAGAAAGCTCAAACTTGTTTTTGGTGACACGGGATTGCCAAGGACCCGAGATGCTCTTGCATCAGATGCCTAGGGTTGTTTGAAATGATTCTCTGAATCATGCAATAGGTACAACCTAAGCTGAATCCAACTTATATTATGAAATCCATGAACTGTCTTCAATCGGTCTATTCTTCCACTTTACCAAATATTCCATATATTGTCTTCCTCTTGTGCTTCTACCAACTCTATGTTCCAAAATCTGCTCAACTTCTTATGTATGTCTCTTAGGATAATCATTTGGTATTGTCATCTCTTCATCTGATTCATGGTACTCATACAAATATGCAATGTTAAATATAGGTGATATATCTGTGTCATCAGGTAACTCAATCTCATAAGAATTTCTACTGTCAAATCTCCTCAATATTTTGCAAGGACCAAATTTCTTCATTTTCAGCTTCCCATATGTTCCAATAGGAAATTTTCCTTTCTTCAAGTGTACCATTACTTCATCCCCAATTGTAAAATTCTTATATATTCTTGATCTATCTTCTCTGTCTTTGTATTTCTGATTACTTTTATCCTACTTATGTTTCACTTCTTCATGCAATGTCTTCATGAACTTAGAAAACTTTACTCCTTCAACACTTCTCTTTTCTTCACCAGCAACATCCTTCAAATCTGATATACCTCTCGGTTGTATGCCATTAACAATCTCAAAAGGTGTTTTTCCAGTACTCCTATTCACTAAATTATTATATGCAAACTCTGCTTGTGCCAACAAAGAATCCCAATTATTTAGTTTATCTCAAACTAATTATCTCAAAAGATTACCCAAACTTCTATTTACAACCTCTGTTTGTCTATCAGTCTATGGGTGAAATGTAGAACTATAACTCAACTCGGTGCCCAACTTTCTCCAAAGAGTCTTCCAAAAGTATCCAACAAATTTACTATCTCGAATAGAGATGATACTCCTTGGTAATCCATGCAATCTAAAAATTTCCTTAAAGAAAAGATCTACTATATGCATTGCATCTTATGTCTTTCTACAGGGTATAAAATGTGCTATCTTAGAAAACTATCCACAACAACAAATATAGAATCATTACCTCTCACTATCTTCAGTAAGCCAAGAAAAAAATCCATACTGATATCAATCCAAGGTTTCTCAAGAACAAAAATCAGTATATACAATCTAGTATTCTAACTTACTCCCTTTGTAACTTGACAAATTCCACAACTTTTCACAAATTTCTAAACATCCTTATACAACTACAGCCAAAAGTATTTCTCCTTAAGCAAATTCAATGTTTTGTCAATGCCAAAATGTCCAACCAAACCACTACTATGTTTCTCCTTTATCAAATTATTTCTCATTGATCCTCTCGGTATACACAACTAAATACCTCTAAACAACATACCTTCTTGAATGAAACAGTCTTCCCATTTAGTACTCAGTTGATCTTGAATAGGTACTCTGCACTTTCTCCACGGATCAGAAAAATTAGGATCAATTTCATACAATAGTTTCATATCATCAAAACCAAGAACTTCAATACTCATCTTAGTCATCAAAGATCTTCTACTCAATGCATTGGCAACTTGGTTATTGACTCCACTCTTATGTTTTATCACAAATGTATAACTCTGCAAATATTCAACCCATTTCATATGTCTCTAATTCAACTTATTCTGACTACCCAAATACTGTAAAGCCTTATGATCAGTATACAACACAAATTCACTCGGTATCAAATAATATCTCCATTTCTTCAAGGCTTGGACAATAGCATAAAAATCTTGATCATACACGAAATATCTCATTTTTGCATCATTCAACTTTTCAGTAAAGAAAGCAACGAGTTTACCTTCTTGACTCAACACAGCTCCTATTGCACTACCACTTGCATCACATTCAACTTGAAATACCTTATTGAAATCGGGCAGTGCTAACATAGTTAATTCTGCAACCTTCTGCTTCAGAGTCTCAAAACTTTTATCAACGCCATGTGTCCACTTAAATTCTCTTTTATCTCCTCTCATAGTCTCATTCATAACATTACAAATTGAACTGAAATTCCTAATGAACTTTCAGTAAAAACTTTCTAAACCATGAAATGATATTACCTCACTAGCATTCTCAGGTGTAGGCTAATTCAAAATAGCTTCAACCTTCTCAAGATCCATTTTCAAACCATCAGCTGAAATCACAAATCCCAAATACACAATCTCCTCTTTCATAAAAGAATACTTTTTCACATTAATCAACAACTTTTCTTCTTTGAATCTCTTAAATACTTGTTTAACATGAAACAAATTCTCTTCTTTGGTCTTACTAAATATCAAAATGTCATCAAGATATACAATCAAAAATTTACCTAAAAATTTCTTTAAAAATTCATTCATCAATCTCATTAAAGTACTCGGTGCATTAGTTAAACCAAAAGCCATAACCAACCACTCATACAAACCTTCTCTTGTCTTAAAATTAGTGTTCCACTCATCACCTTCTCTAATTCTGATTTCATGATATCCACTTTTCAAATCAATTTTGGTAAAATACTTTTCTCTAGTCAAACTATCCATTATGTCATCAAGTCTTGACATAGGAAACCTATATTTCATTGTTATCTTGTTGATTTCTCTGGAATCCATACACATTCACCATTCTCCATTATTCTTAGGTTCCAATACAATTGGTACTGCACAAGGACTCAAAATTTCTTAGATCAAACCTTTCTGCAATAATTCTTGAATATGTCAGTTCAATTCCTGATTCTCAGTAGTTGTCAACCAATGTGGTGCCTTATTTGGTAAACTAGCTCTAGGGATTAGATCCATGCAATGATCAATGCTTCTCTTCAGTGGAAAACCATTAGGTACATTATTAGAAATGATCTCCTTATACTTAGTGAGTATCTTATCAATCTCTTCAGTTATACTATCCACTATTTTCTTACTTGATTTGTTAGGAATCACAACAAATCATACATCATTCTTCTTCAAATCCTTAACAAGCTTTCTTCCTTCCATCAAACAAACTTTTATAGATGTACAAACACTACTAACAAGTTCTTCAATCAAAGGTAACAAGATTTGTCTTCTCCCATCAGCCTAAATGGTATATTTATGCAATCTTCCATCATATATAGCATGTCTATCATATTGTCAAGGTCCACCCAATAAAATATGACAACAATCCATAAGCATGATATCACACAACACCTTATCATAGTACTTTCCAATTTTCAAATTCACATAACATTGCTCACTTACCAAGAGTGTATGCTCATCCTTGATCCATGAAATTTGATAGGGCTTTGGGTGTTCCAACCTTTCCAATTGGAATTTTGCAACCATCTCCTCAGATGCCAAGTTCTTTGAGCTTCCACTATCAATGATTACCTTCCATACTTCATCAGAAACTCTACATATAGTCTTGAAAAAACTTTTCCTTATTGAATCTTTCTTATTACTTTCACTCCAAAGTGCTCTCCTAACCATCAATTTCTTTTCCTTCTTAGGTTCATTTGGTGAGTCTTCTTGCACCAAAGCATTTATACTACTACCGACCTTCTTACTTGCATGTGTACACTCAAATGATCTATGTCCTTCTCCATAATTTTAACAAGTTCCTCGGAATCCACCTCTGTTATAACCACCTTGGTAGTTATTGCCTCTTCCTCTAACTGAACTTTCACCTTTCCACTCAGTCTTTCCTTTGTCCAGATTTGTCTTTTCCTAATCAAATCGATTGCTCTCACCATAAGATATACCTCTTCCTCTTTGTCTTTGCTCATGTCTTTTTTTCAATTTCTCCTCAGCTTTCAAGGCACAAATGCTAGGATGACCTGAATATCATGTCCATTTTGATATAGTAATTTGTATAAGCATCAAAACATGAACGTTGTGATGACCTGAATATGCCTTGCATGACAAACACATCAAATAGCCAAGAGATCATTCTAAATCCAATGTGAATTACCTGTAGTGACCCTTTATCATTCACATCCTTAGGTAAGATCATGTTTCACAGTAGGAGAAAGAACTTACTCAAAAAGACAATAGTGAGATCAAACTTCCTTGAATTTTCTGGGTATCAATGGTCAAGGTACGCATGGCCATCCAATTCAAGATAGAGGCTCTTACAATCGGACACCATTTCAATCCAGAATTTTCAAAGTTGTTAGATTTTCACATACAAGCAGAAAACAAAGAAAAGATTATGCCCTTAGTCATCACTCTCTAAATCCTATAAAGGACATCATCGAAGAGCTCAAAGGGACACAATATGCAAAAATCTCAATGTGAATCAGTAAGCATACAAGGAGATAAAAGCATGTAAAAAAAGCATAGATTGTTTTCAGTTTGTTGTTTGATGTTGATTGCGTTAGTGTAGATGCAAAATCCTTTCTGGAGACAAGATAGACTGACTAACTCGCATGAAGCTTCAAAGGACTCTGACTGGATATGATACGTCTCAGATACATGAGAGACCATAGGATATGACATTGATTTCCCCCAAGTGTTAAGCATTGATAGGATACAGACGCTTGAGCTGAGTGGTGTACAAACCGACTTATTGAAAATTGGAAATGCAGAAACAAACTGGGAGATATGTACAAACTAAAGCAAAATTGAAAGCTGGGAAAGACCAAGATTGCGCTGATAGATGGAGCATTTTGAAACAAGTGGCACCTGTTTGCCGGGTTTTCACCATCTTGGCAAAGATTCTATTTTTGCTACCAAGGCGCCTATTTCCTGGTTTTCACCAAGGCACTTTTTCTTTTTCTCTCTTTTTTTTTTCATTTTTTTAAATTTTTTTGTACTTTTGATTTTTTTGTACTTCTGATATTTTTCAATTTTTTTTTAAGATTTTTTTTCATGACATTTTACCATAGACTAAATGCCTTAGGCGTAGAATTTCTTTAGATGGAGAACGTTGATTGGTTCTCAGAGCTGTTCTCCTTCAGTCATTGAGAGTTGATAGGCACCACAGCCAAAAGTAGCAGTGATTACAAAGGGACCTAGCCAATTGGGTTCGAACTTCCCCTTGCGTTCTCGATGTGATTGGTTTTTAGGATTCTCTCTCAAAACTAGATCGCCAACCTGAAATTCTCTCTGTCTGACTTTCTTGTTGTAGCCTCTAGACATTCTCTTCTGATATACTCTAAGATGATCATATGCTACTTGTCTGCGCTCATCTAGTAGTTCAAGTTCTTGTAACCTAGACACTCTGTAGTCATCATCAGTTACTAGACCATGCATTCTGATTCTTAGTGATGGGATTTCAACCTCAATAGGTAGTACCACCTCAAACCCATAAACTAAAGCAAAAGGTGTAGCCCCTATAGGCATTCTGATACTTGTTCTGTAGGCCCATAGAGCTAGATTAATCATGAGATGCTAGTCTCTGCCAGTTTTGTTTACTATTCTGTGCAAGATCTTCAATAGATTTTTGTTGGAAGCCTCTGCTTGGCCATTCCCTTGTGGATAGTAGATAGAAGACCAATGTTGGGTGATCTTGAATTTGGCACATAGATCATCTAGGTCTTTATTCCTGAATTGCCCACCATTATCTGTGATTATGGAATGAGGGATCCCATATCTGCATATGATATAGTTTAAGATGAACATTGATATCTACTTTCCCATTGCTTGTGTCAAAGGGACCGCTTCTACCCATTTTGTAAAATAATTTGTGGCTATGATTATATGGGTATGTTCGTTAGAAGAATGAGGATGAATCATCCTGATAAGATCAAATGCCCATTGATGGAAAGGCCATTGTGTTGTAAAGGTGATTAGATCCCTCCCTGGAGCATGAATTAGATTGCCATGTACTTGAAACTTTTGAAAATTCTTAGCAAATTTGATGGCCTCTTTCTCCATTTCAGGCCAGTAGTACCCAGCCCTAATAAGTTTTTGAGCTAGTGTTAAACCATTTGAGTGTGACTCACAAATACCATCATGGACTTCCTCTAATGCACATTGAGACTCTTCCCATTCTAAACATCTAAGTAGCATACCATCTAGACCTTGTTTGTATAGATCGTGACCAATGATGACATATCAGGAGGCATTACAAATAAGGTATATCTTTTCATGGCGGTTGAAGGTATCGGGAATGATTTGGTCTTGGAGATAGGAAAAGAGGTCTTTTTATCTGGATGAATCATGACCAAAAATAGTGTAAATCATGCGGGTTTCAGGGGAGGATAACATAGTTCTTCCACCAGGAACTCGTAGCGTAGCTCATGTTCAGGCTGCTGTAATAAAGTAGATAGTGTTGCCATTGCATTGGCAACCTTGTTCTCCATTCTAGGAATTTTCTCAAATGTGATAGATATGAAATATTTCTTAAGATCATCTACCATTTTCTTGTAAGGAATGAGCTTTCCATCTTTAGTTTGGTACACATCATTGACTTGATGAATAACAAGTTGAGAGTCTCCATGAATGTGTAGCTCTATTACTCTCCATTTAATTGCTATTTTCATACCATTCAAAAGGGCTTCATATTCTGCAATATTGTTTGTGTAGGGGAACTTTAGTCTGAATGCTTTTGGGATGGAGTATCCTTGAGGAGTTATGAACAATATGCCTACTCCAGATCCATTCTATGTATAGGAGCCATCAAAGAACAATTTCCATTCTCTAGAAGATAGGTGCATAATAGAGGAGTCTGGAAATTCCATTTGCATTGGTGTGTCATCAAACATGGGTGCATCTGCTAGTTGATCAGCAATAACTTGACCTTTTATAGCTTTTCTTTCAACATATTCAATGTCAAATTCTCTTAGAAGCATGACCCATTTAGCCAGTCTACCTGTGACGGCAGCCTTGCTTAGTAGGTTTTTTTAGTGGATCAATTTTTTCTACTAAATGCATGGTATGAGCTAACATATAGTGTCTTATTTTTTGTGATGCAAAGATCATAGAGAGATAAGCTTTCTCAATCATAGAATAGTTCTTTTCATACACCACCAATGTTCTACTTATATAATAAATGGCTCTTTCCTTTTTCTCTTCATCATGTTGCGCTAGCAATGCCCCCAGTGATGTGGCTGTTGCAGAGACATATAAGATCAATGGCTTCCCATGAGTAGGAGGCATCATGATAGGTGGATTTGATAGATACTTCTTGATATGGTTAAATTTGTTCTCACATTCTTCATTCCATGCAAAGGTCACACCTTATGTAATGTTTTTGTAAAAGGCTGTGATATGTCCGCTAGCTATGATATGAATCTTCTGATAGATTGAACTCTTCCTTGCAACGTCCTCATTTGACTGATATTCATGGGAGGTTGCATCTCTATTATAGCCTTGACTTTAGCCGGATCTACTTCAATGCCCTTCTTTGAAACTATGTATCCTAAGAGCTTTCTAGAAGTGACACCAAAAGCACACTTCTTAGGATTTAGTCGGAGACTAAACTTTTCCATTCTGTCTAGGATCATGCTCAAGTCCTTTAGATGTTTAGTTCTGATCATAGATTTTGCTAAAGTATCATCAACATAATTTTCCATAGTTCGATGCATCATGTCATGGAAAATAGATGTCATTGCTCTTTGTTATGTAGCACCAGCATTTTTAAGCCCAAATGGCATGACATTCCAACAAAAGGTGCCCCATGCACATGTGAAAGCAATTTTTTCTTGGTCCTCTGGAGCAATTTTTATTTGGTTATATCCAAAGAAACCATCCATTAAGCTATACATCTTGAAACCCATAGTCATGTCCACTATTATATCAATGTTAGGTAGTGGAAAATCATCCTTAGGGCATGCTCTATTCACATCTCTAAAGTCTGTGCACACTCTGATTGACCCATCTGGTTTAGAAATAGGTACAATATTAGAGATCCACTCTACATAGTCAATAACTCGGATGAATCCAGCATTTAGGAGCTTCTCTAATTTAGCTTTTACCAAGAGTGCAACGTGAGGATGCATCATTCTCAATTTTTGCTTGACAGGTTTGACATTTGGAGCAATAGATAAATGATGCATTATAAGATTAGGATCCAATCCTGGCATATCTAAATATTTCCATGCAAAGTTGATCTTCTTCTCTATTAGGAATGTTGTAAATTTTTGCTTCTCTTCTTCTGATAATGATTGTGCTACATGTACCAATTGTGGTTCCTCTGTTGTACCCAAATTGATGGATTGAGTGGGCTCAATTAGAATTGGAGATCTATCCTATAAATGACTCAAAAGGACATCAAATATCTCATCCTTAGGTGCCTTAGAGAGGTTTTCACCTTTAGATACCTCTTTTATTTTTACTTTTGTAGGTTCTGAGACTGCCACAAAGTGGTTTTCACCCTCATAACTCTTTTTCTTTTCCTTTTTATTCTTGTTTTTCTGACTAAGATATTTGATGTCCGACTCGGTCATGCTGACACTCAATTCACTAATGGAAGTACTTATAGGCTCAATTGCATTGAGGTAGCAAGCAAGGGCATAGTCATTCGGGAAGGTATAAATACCATGGCTCAGATTCATGGGGGTTTGATCAATAAGTTCTAGATATTTGATAGTCAAAGTAGGGAAAGATTGGGAAATAGTGTTTACGGATATGGATCTGTCATCATTGGTCCTAACCTGATGCTTGAGTTCAAGGGTGATACTACAAATTAAGACATCCAATTCATGAATAGGCTTAATGTCATCGTGGGAGTCCAATTCAGCCATAGGTGGATCAGACTCAATAGGTTCATCATTTTGCTCTAGACTTACGTTGGTTTGAGGTGCATATTGGTGAATAACATCAACATGTTTCTTTGTGATAAGCTCATCTAGTTCTGGGATGACTCCCCATTCATATTCATTAGACTCATCTTCTGATTCAGGATCTCTAGGAAATCTTAGAACATGAGTAAAGTCATGGTGAATACCCCAATAAGGGTTACCCTCAAATTTTGATTTGTATTCATACTCATGAGAATCTGTCTCAGAATCACTACCACTTCCCTCTTCTTGATTTTTTTTGAGATTAGCTAGTTCTTGTGTTGCAACTATCTCTTGATTGATAGTAGGTTTTTGTGTTTCTACTACATTAATTCTCTTGATAGGATCATCTTTATCGTCAAGAAGGTCTTTGATCTCTTTAGGCAATTTTTCATAGGGGATAAGTTCTGAACTATCTGAATCACTATTTGATGGTTCTATTTCTTCTTTCTTAAGAAGAGGTTCCCTTGGCGTGATCTTCTCTATGACATGAGAGCAATTACCTTTGAGGTGATAGGGTTTCTTCTTAAAGCCTAAGCTAACTTTATCTTTATTTTCTCTACCAGTATGTGGGAGAGGTGCCATGAGACCTTTTCCTCTGACTCTTAGAGGCCCTTGACCTGAATATCCCATCTTAGCTATTAATTTATCTCCTGGACCATATGACTTGGAAGGGAGTTTGGACACTGCACAGTCACCAGTTTGAACAACTTGAGATTCAGGTTCATCTTTGTAGATCCATGATAGCACAGCTTCATCCTCTTCAAACTCTTGCTTGGATACTTGTTCTGCTACAAAATTATTTTTATATGCTTTCAAAGGTTCTTTAGAGTCTGGTTTGGATTGTTTCAAAGATTTCCCATAAGACTTAGGCGAGATAGGGAGAGATTTCAAAGATAAGACTGGCTCAATAGTATATTCTCCCATACCATTTTCTTTGATATTAACCTCTTTTGCAAGATCTTCCATTTTAGATGTGGATGCTTCTTTAGTTGGTTCAATGGAAGATTCTCTATTATTAGGTACAAGCTTATATGCACTTTCCTTCAAGGTGTTGCAAGTTGTATTCAGATCTACGGGGATAGTAACCTCTACTCCTTCATAAGGAAAATTCAAACATTGATGGTATGTAGAAGGAATAGCTTGCATTTCATGTATCCATGGTCTCCCTAGAAGGACGTTGTAGGCCAAAGGTAGATCAAGCACTTGACAGATGGTATCTTTGATAACTAGACCCACTCTGATAGGTAAGACAATGGTGCCTTTAGAAGATCTTTCTTGTTCATCATAGGCCTTGATAGTTATTTTCTTTCTAGCATCAATAGCCAATTCTGAAAATCCCAATTGTGTGATCAAGCTGTAAGAACAAATGTTTAGGCTAGCGCCCCCATCTATCAACACACGTTTGACTCTACAGTTTTGGATCAAGACTTCTATATGCAAAGGCTGATTATGTGGGTGACTCAAAGAGTTGTCATCTTCCTCTGAAAATGAGATATATTGCAGAGATGTAAGATGTCCAACCATAGTCTGGAACCTGTCTAAATCAAGGTCATCAGGAACATTGGAACTGAGCAAAGCTTTATCGAGAATGGCTCTATGAGCTGGAGATATTTGAAGCAACTCAAACATGGAGATTTTCACATTAGTGTGCTAGAGTTGCTGAATAATGCTATAAGACATAGGCCTTGTATCCTTTGGATTGGAAGATTTGGAAGCAGCCTTTTGTTTAGAAGCAGATGAAAGATTGAAGGGCACCTTAGGGACATTTGATGAATCTGGGATTTGTCCTTTCAGATGTGTTTGAGCTTATGATCAAGTAATTGTGTTAACTAAGGAATGATCTCTATCTCTTTGTACAATTGTGATGACATTGCAACTTTCAGGGAGACATGGTTCAACCATATTGATGACAGCATTATTTCTAGGGTAGGCATAGTTGACTTTTGCCCCCATATTAGGCTGAGAAGTTGAAACTTCTTGACCATGTTTTAGAAATGGTTTTGTGAATGCTGTATGATCGTTATTGCTCTTGGGATTGTCAATTGTGATGTCTCCACTATCGATCAGATCTTGAATGGTATGCTTCAAGTGGTAGAAACTACTAGTTTTGTGACCTTTACTTCGATGAAAATCACAGAATTCATTTTCTCTCCACCATTTTGGTTTAGGGTCCTGATCATTTGGTCAGAGTGGTGGTAAAGAGATGATGTTATCAGCCAATAGAGTTTTCATAGCTGATTCTAAAGACTCTCCTATAGGAGTAAATTTTTGATGTTTATCCCATCTTTTGTATTCTGGCTTCCTTTGAGATGGTTGAGAAGACCTTTGCTCTGAAGCTTTAATGGCTTGAGTACCAAGAGTGAGATTGTAGACTGGTGCCTTTGATGGGGCACGGACAGTGTCAACAATGCCATCTTTGATGATGCCTTTGTTCTTGTTCCAATTTTTGTTCTTGTCTTTAGAACTAGATCCAGATTTGTACTTGTCTTTTTGAAGTGTGATTTCTCCTTTTTTTACAAGCACTTTTTTTATTTTGGTAGCATTATCCACCATCTTGTCAAAAGATGTATGATCTTGCATTTTAAAAGGATAATTGATTTTTGGAACAAGGTTGTTCATGAAGATTTCCAATTTTTCTATTTTTGGAATAGGTCTGGCATATAGAGAGAACTTCTTCCTCCATCTCTTGAGAAATGTTAGGAATGGTTCCCCTAGATATTGCTTGAGATTACAGATATCGATCATGGTAACTGGGTGCTGAATATTTTAGGAGTATTGTTGATTAAACAATTTGATCAACTCCTCAAAAGTTTCGATTGTAGAAGGCAATTTTGAAAACCAATGAATGGATGCCCCTCCCAAAGATCTAGGAAAGAGGCACATAAGGTAGGTCGATTCATGCATGAACTCCATTGATTGTGTACAAAATTCCCTGACATGATCTTGAGGGTCTGAGTGCCCATCATATTTATCATACTTCGGCATCTCCACTCTTTTTGGAAATGGTGGCATGTACAAGTCTTTGTCAAATGGAAAAGGACATAGAGCCTCCATGGAGAACTCTTTAGGTTCCTTCTCTTTCTTAAGATTGTTAACTTCAACTTGTATAGCATGCATCTATTTTTTCATAGCTGTGAGTGGATTCTCTTCCTCATGTGTAATGATGTCTTCAACATTAAAGTTGGGAGGAAGTTTAGCTCCTTGATGAGCTAATTGTAAAAAGTATGCTTCTCTATCTTCTTTCAAGAAATGCTTCATCATTCATTTGAAGTTATCATCATTTTGATATTGAGCAATTTCTTCAAGTGTGGGTTCCTGATCTGCACGATCTTGAGATTGAGCTCTTTTAGAGCCAAAATTTTTCCCTACTTGAGACATGGTAGGATTTTGTGGACTCCCTGGATTAGATTGATGAGGGGTATGTTGAGTACCTCTGTGAGTTGATGGAGGTATGTAACCAGATTTCAATTGATAGTTGCCAAGACCGTCATACTCATAAAGACCAGAATTGATGAGTTGCTCAAGAGTTGGAGTTTGGAGAGTGGTGATAGATTTCTTGTGAGAGGAAGCTCTAGTCTCCACCATTCACCTCAAGTGAAACAAAAGAATAAGATCCAGATAACCGAAGAATGAATTGAATCAAGATGATCAAATGATGCAACCTTGTCAAGGTTTGATTGATTTGAAGATTTGATTAGATGTGGATGAAGGATACTATGCCTTGGATGTATGGGTAGGTTCCCAAAAGATAGCAGACAAGATATCATAGCACTTAGCCATTTTGATGATTGATTGAAGATTGATAGTTATGACAAGGTTTTGACATAGGATGATAAGGACTCAAATCGATTAAACAGAAGGCTGAATCAAATTCAAAAGGCCACTTTAAGAAAATGATTGGATTCTTAATATCTACTACTCTATTCCTGAAACAGTGATTCGTTCGACAGATTCTGAAATTAGGCTGAAAAAGCTAAATATCTGGCAATTTTGACAATTTTCTGACAACTCTCAAAAATTTCCCAAATGACACTCTATAGACTCATACGACAGTGGGTATGCTATGAAATGACAGTTGCAAAACTCCTATGACAGTTGAGTAGCAATGAAATGATAGTGGCAAAACTTGTACGATAGTTGGGTAGCAATGAAATGACAGTTGAGAATCTCATATGACAGTTGCAAGATTTTGACTTTGAGAATTTGCTGGCATGGAAACTCATAAGACACTGGGTACTCAATCATACGATAGATGGGTTGTAATGAAATGACATTTGGAAAAAGTCATATGACTTTTGACTTCTTGAAATGATTTTTGACTCCAGAAAGGATTTTACATCAATTTTTGCAAAATTTTGAGTTTGCAGATTCGGATTGCTTGCAAATTTCAATGTCCAAATTTGAGGATTGTAACAGATTTGTTCATTTTTAGTAACCAGATAGATAAACAAGCATGCAAAACAGCAAGCACGTGATTTCAAGCATGTCTAAAAATAATGAACAAGGGAAAAAGCAACCTTGCGCATGAGCAATCAAGTGACTTATTCGTTCTAATCCTCAGAAGCGCTAATTGTGTATGTTCCAAAAATGTTTTGCAATAACACACATATACCCTATAAAATGAAAATTTGGCCTCGCTAGGGTTTTTAGTAATGGTTTGACTCTGCAACTTTTATGATCCAAAGGGGTGAACTCCAATACTAGCGCACCAGGGTTTTGACATAGTTTGAGATCTTAATCTTTAGGAGCTTCTAGGGAGATCTGACAACCCAACAATGAACCATACCCATGGAGATTTCTTCCACAAGGACATTTATATAGCGGTTGTCACTACCATGGCAAAAATTGCTATTACCGCTTGAGGTTCCGTCAACGCAGTTTTCCCTGTGAAGGGATTGTCTACTACGGTTAACCCTCTCTAAAGGTGACTCACAATAGTATACCACAAGGGGACTTGGCTCCAGATCCAAGGTTTTTGACACCTTTTCACTTTTAACCCAAACAAAGCAAGCAGATTAATCTGACACGCTAAGACAAAGTTTTTCTTCACCAAGGTCTATGATGTCAACTCCATGTAATCTATCAACCTCTCCGGGGAGAGAATGTATCAATCAATAAGAGAAGGCACACTAACCAATTTTGATTCACCAAAGCTCGTGATGTCAACCCCACGTGATCTATCAACCTCTGCGGGGAGAGAATGTATCGATCAATAAGAGAAGACACACTAACCAAGTTGAATGTGAAACGCACTAAGTATCCTCCCTACCTACAAGGATTCTATCGTCAAGAAGGATTTCACTGGGAATCCAATCTCTCAAGAATCATGAATAGTGTTCATAGGGCCTAATTACTATGTGAGCACAGATGTATGTTTCCAAAAGCAAATCTACCAAAAGTACACAAAAAGCAAAAAGAGGAACACTTAACGCTTAAAGTGAATATGAGATGAGTCCACAAGGTGGAACACTTAACACCTCACACAAGCTGAAAATGAGTCCCCAACTTAGAAAACAAGTGAGTTCCTAAAAGCACAAATGGGTTGCCAAGTGGAACAATTAACGCTTCTCTCCTGTAGACCCCTCCCCTTTATGGCACTGAGATTGCAACCACAGGGCAGAATGAGGGGCCAGTAGATTAGCAAGTCCAATAACCCAAGATAGCAATCAAGATCAATCACAAGTATCTGAGACTACTTAATGAATCCTTAAGGGGTCACAACCTAGTGTCAATTATGCAAGTGTGTAAAACAAAAGCATGAAAAGAATCACCCAAGCTAGACACACGAGAGATTTATTTTAAGCCCCAAATCAAAATATTATCAGCACAAGTGGAATACCTAAGATCCTTGCAACGCGCTTAGTAGATTTTTACCTAATTTTAGCAAACTTTACGCTTTTTTTCAATCAAAACTAGCAAGAGTCAATCAAAAATAGAGAATTCCAACTATTAAGATTAGCTGTTAGTCAAAATCCAAAAATCAAATCTGACAAACTGCGCTAAAAAATGAAACGACAGTTAAAATCTGATGCCAAAACTCGTATGACAGTGGGTCTGTTACCAGACGATAATTTGAAACTCATACAATAGTGGGTATGCTCCCAGATGACACGCTGGAAACTCGTATGACACTGGGTGTCTGATGAAATGACAATCCAGCTTCCAAACGATAGTGGGTGCCTGATGAAATGATACTCAGTCAACTATCGTACAATAGCAGGCTCAAACTCATACGACTTTTGTCAGAAACTCGTATGAAGATTGTACGGCCAAAAAATAAAAATCATATTTTTGCATAGAAATTGAGGAGAAAAAGATAGAAATTGATAGAATTGAATTGGAAACCCATTTCAGGGCCCCACGGTGGGTGCCAGAAATGTGTGTGAAAATTATACCTGATCTGTAGACACAACACTTCAGTAAAACATTAGAGGTTAGCAAAAATCAAAATCGTGCAAAATTGAAATCTAATTTAACCAAGTGATTTACTGCCTTCTAGTAGGTGCGAGATTGATGTTCTCAGATTGTTATCGAGATCAGTGACCTAGACGACACCTAAACAAAGGATTTGTATGCAAAACTGATATGAAATGTATGCAATTAATCTTTTTTTTTTTGGATTTTCTATGCAATAAGATGAAAAATGATATGCTAAATGATCTAACAAATGAAAACTAATATGATATGAATGCAAATGAAATTGATCTCAGAATAGCCTTGATTCGCAATAAGCTTGATTCTTTGTCCTCCAATTCGACAGCGTGAGGATGCAAAAATATGAGATGCTTTGAGATGAGCTGAGGCTTTAATTTATAGAAATCCAGGGCTTTGGAGGTGCATGAAAAAAAGCCATAAATCACTCAAATAACTCAGCTTGATTTTTGAGTTATCTGATAATAAAGATAATTTAATTCACAAAAACATGTAAATCATGCAAAATAGCTTTTTAACTCAAATTAGAGTTTAGATCAGCTTTTTGAACTCCAAAAGGATGTTGAGTTCTAAAAAGTCAACACTTTGCATTGATTTTCTAATTTGGAGTTTAACTGTTTCTTTTGAATGTGCATAATAATTATGAAGTAATTAAATAAATAAAGTGATTTATGCTCAACTTAACTGATTTTTGAAAATAAATAATTGATTTATGGGTTAATCAATTATTTAATCAAACTTTTATTAAAAACTATATTATTAAATAATGACAACTTGCTTTAATTAATTAAATAAGAATTTAATCAATTATTCATAGGATATTGGATTTATTGTCAAAATTAAATAATACAATTAATAATAGATAGAATTAAATTTAATTAAATAATTAAGTGGCAAGATATTAAATCTAATTAATTAAATATGAAAATATTCAATTAATCAAACTTAGGATAAATGTGATTTATCGCCAAATAATCATTAAATTAAAGCTAATTAAGATAATTAGGAATATTGCTAGGAATATTCCCCGATGCAGAATTTAAGATAATCAATTATGATTCGATGATGTTTAGATGTGCCTTAGATTAGGACTTTGATGTTGATTTCGTTCGATTTGTAGATGTAGGAGGTTAATGAACTTATAGCCCATTTTTGGGCTATTACACCAATCCCAGATCTACATCTCACCTCCCATGAACCATCTTGAAACCCTCTAAAATTGTAGGCCAGATCACAATCTACTACCCCAAGACAAATATCAACTAGGGTTTGACAAGAAGGAACCCTCAAACCTAGATTCGCAAATCTAGATCCATATCTCAACCTTTTCTCTGATACCACCTGACACAAGGTAGGGGAGGATGAGGGGCCAAAGGCACACCCTAATCCAAATCCACCTTACAGAGATCACACATAGAAGTAATAAAAAACAAGTGAGAGAGAGAATGCAGAACATATCTTTATATTTCATCAAATAGATTCATACATGTTGGGTTGTAAGGCCTTCCCCATTAGGGCTAGATATAACAATTAAATTACCATAATCCTCTAACATGCGAGTATTTAGAAACTATCTTCAACTCCTAATTTGATACCATTAATCTCCTATCTCTAAGTTGATGTCCTAAAACTACAACCAATGACTACATTATATACAAGAGGCTACCGAAACAAGTTGGCCTTTAGATCCACCATTAGCAGAAGGAATGACCTGATCTAGGTCCACATGCTTCTGAATGATCGATATGAACATTAAATCTATGACCACAATTAAATGCACAAATTGACCTCAATAGAAAACCAAAAGAAACTACTCGGTAAGAAAGGTTAATCAAGCGCTAGGGAATTAACCGACCAACTCGGTTAAAGAAGGAACTGAGCAACATAGAAAACTCAAACTTGTTTTTGGTAACACAGGATTTCCAAGGACCCGAGATGCTCCTCCATCAATTTTCTTTATACTTGTAGGGCTATCCTAATTGATAATTTGCATGTAGTTTCAAATAATGGAGACATTATTGGGTCTCTAGTACCTATGATACAAGGAACTAGATAGACACCATCATCTAGCAGACGCAATGTTTTAGATGCTTCTTCATCTATCATTATTCCCATTAAAATTCTAACCCCATACCATAAGTTTTGGTCTATTGAGGGTCGAGCCTTACAAAAAATAGCTATCCATTGTTTCTGATGAACTACAACTGATTGAATACCTGAATGACTTGAAGATCAGTGATTAGAGATCACCGAGTTATTGAAATGATATGTAAGATAGTTAAATCAGTCATTATTTTGTCAACTAGTTTTGATAGTTGTTATTATGTTAGTTACAAACATCTAAACATTTGTAAAAAGGGAGAAAAGATGAAGAACTAAGATATCTACATGGAGAAAGATGGATATGACAGATGAGGATAAGGAATACTTTGGATAACTTATTTTTGAGTCTATGATCTCATATTGTTGACTTGATTATGTTGCATTAATCTATTATGAAGAAGGAAGCAAAATTGTCCACGACAATGTGGTCGGTAAATGAAGACTTCAGTATACACCGAGCCAATGTAGTATATACCGAGTGATAGTATTAACTGAGCTTGTATTCACCAATTTTTTCTTTGTTAACTGAGTATGGATGAAAGTATTAAATGCTTAGTTTAGTCGACAGAAAATGATGAATGTATGTGCATTTTTGGATTTGATTGTGTGTTTGTTTTTAGCATCAACATTTCAGATCACCCTTTGTGATCCATCATCAGGAAGAGAGAGTGCCAAGAGTTGTAAAAACAAAAGATCATGGAATGTGATCTAAAACGTCGATGCTAAAAACAAACACACAATCAAATCCAGAAATGCACATGCATTTAGATATGGATTGTGGAAATTTGATATTATTAAGAAAATGATGAGCTGTAAATTGTTATGATTTCAAGATTGAGGATAAAGTTTGTTATGAGATCCATGGCTGACACAATTCAGAGAAGATCTAAAGGATGGAATTGAAATGTGTTATTGACACAACTTCTGAGGAAGGTTTAAGAGGCAAAATCAACGAAGAAGAATAAGCGGCAAAATCTAATGGTTGATATGAAAATGTTTTATCTGTCTATATAAGAGATATGATTTTCTTTATTGAGACATGTTGGAAGAAAGAAGACTTCATAGATTTCATGTGAATACATTTTCATCCATGCTTGATCAGATTGGTTGAAGGAGAACCGAACTGCAGAACATTACCGAGTGTCAAAAAGCTATTACCGAGTGAAAGTAAGTTGAGGAAGTGAATTGAAATATTGATCAGAGGATTTGTATGGGCTTAGAATAGATCTAAACATCTACAAATTGATTTGTATTGTAATTAGATCAAATATTGTTTCAGTTTAACCATTGATACAAAAAATCTCCTAATTGAGTGGACTTAACCGTCTTATGTTATGGCCCTATGTCATTCAAGGAATGTACATTATTATCTTATTGACCCCATAGTGAATGCTGGTCAAAATTTAACTTTTAGTCTTAAATCCTCTAACAAGGTCACACCTAAAAGTGTGTTTGTAACCTTTAACAGGGTTGGCTCTTCACCGAGCTCACTTCAGAAGAGTGAAAATTATTTTGGGTTACCAGTCCCAGGTGATTTTTCCCTTAGCAGGGTTTCCACATTAAATCATTGTGTTATGTGTTTTTGTGATTATTATTTTATTTTCATACTTTACATACTGCATATTTGATTTGGTTGGTAATAACAGTGAGATAATTAACTGGTAATTGGTAAAAAGTATAGACAGTTTAATAGTTTATGTTACCGAGGTGCAGAATTTATTGAAATTGTTTTGAGAGTTACATCTTTGTATTTGGTACTGTAGGATAACTGATCTAACTGATTCACCCCCCCTCTCAGTTATTCTAACATGTTTCAAGAAAGTGTCTAAAGAGGGTAAAGTATTTGGTTTCAACTTTATAGACAAAGAAGGATTTGGAATACATGTGACCTATTTTAATGAATTGGTCGATAAATTCTATGATGTTATTCAATCAAATTATCTTTACTTGATTTCTAATCGCACTGTCAAAGTTGAAAACACCAAATTTACTAGTTCCACCAATCCGTATGAAATAGTTCTCCATAGTTCTTCAAAAATCATACCTTCAACATGTGTGCAATCTACAGTTTCCAAACATAATTACCATATCAAAAGCATTGAATCTCTATAAACTTTTCCTGTTGATTCCCTTGTAGATGTAATCAGAGTTATTGTGTCTATCAATCCTGTAAGTACCATTTAGAAAAAGAATGCACTAAAATAAAAAATGTAATACAATAATAACATATATGTTTAGCTACTCTGTTGATGTGACTCTATGGGGTCATCATTGTGAAAATGAAGGCAAAACAACTATTCTTTTGATTAAATATGGTTGTTTTCTTTCATGGTTTGGTAAATCCTTGGATAATATTTTCTCAACTATTGTTGTAGTCAATCCAAATTTAAATGAGGCTACTGCTCTACTGACATGGTGTACAGAAATAGGAGAAGACCAATCCTCCATTTCTCTGACTAAAGAGAAAAAGTCAGTTCCAAAATTTACAAATCCATAGACAAAAGCTTCCATTTGTAAAAAAGACTTTCATTCCATGGTTCATGTTTGTGTCACAGCCAAAATATCTAAACTTGATTTAGATAAATTTTATTATCTTTCATGTCCATGAATGGTGGATGCCAAAAAATGTAAAAAAAAGTTACTCAGAATTCTACAGGCACATATGAATGTCCAAAATGTTGTGTTGATATCCTAGTATGTGATTTCAGCTACATGCTTAATATGGACTTGAAAAACACATCAAGGGAACTTCACAATGTTATTTCCTTTGAAGGCCCAACAAATTCTTTATTGGGTGTTCTTGCAAAAGATTTTAGGTTCTGCTTGCTGAACCTGGTGTAGATAAACGGCTTCTGGATAATATTTATGAATCCCAATTTGTATATGATCTAAGTATCAAAACATCTATATTTGCATGTGAAGAAACTCAAAGCATAGTTGTTCTGGCTTTAAATCTTGCTTAAGAGCATACTTTACCTGTAATATTGAAGATATGTATACTCACATGTTTTTCTATGTATGTAAATTTGAGAATATAATGTATCATTTTCATACTATGTAATACATATATGTTTTATTCATAAAATGTAATACACAAATATTGAATATCTTTAAATATATATATTCGCTTGTTTAATATTGTTATTTGTTATCATTTTATATGTATCTAGAAAAATACTGTCATATATTATGTACAAATTCACTATTTACTTTATGTCAATATATAATGCATAAAGAGTACAGGCAAACAATATTTCCAAATTTACCATGACAACTTTTAGATTACATTTTGATATGACAATATTGTTTTTAACTTTAAATTTACAAATATCTCAGATATATACATAGGACTACGTATGCAGTCATGGATGATGAAAATAATCAAATAGAAGCTAAGAGTCATCACAGAAATGAAATGCAGCAAGCAAGATATCATGCAAAGAAAATAGTTATTAACAAAAAAATGTGAGAAACTTCTCAAAATATTGAACTTGCATTATCAACATCCAATGTACTTTCTTCCAGTGCATCGCCTCAATTACAAACAGTACAGCTTCCAAATTCATATCCACTAACAAATTATATTCTTTCAAGTCCTTCCTTATTACAAATTGAAATGCCTGATTGCAATATAGAACATACAATATCCATTAATACAGTTGAACATATTGGGTGTCCACCTTTCTGTCAAAATTATTACGATGCCAAAAAAGAATTATGTACAAAGATAGATGCTATTTCAAACATTGTGAAGTGTTCTATTTGTATGGAATGATATCCTAGAATTAAAATACGAATGTCAGATGAAAATTTAATATGCTATAGATGCAATTCTGAAAAAGATGGGCATCGGTTCTCAAAAGGGAACAATATGGATCTAGGTGAACAACCACTCTGTTTGAAAATATTAACACAGATTGAATAGATGTTGATAGCAAGAATAAGTCCTATCCTTCAAGTTACATATGCAAAAGGTGGTGAACTAAAATACAATGGTCACACTATCTATTTTCCTCAAGATGTGTCCACAATCACAGCATTGTTTCCTAGACGTATAGATGCATTGGATATAATCATTGTTAACAAAGAGAGCATAGGTAATCAAAAATATGTTTTTTTATGTTAGTAGAATTCATGTTTATGAAGCTTTGAAATATAAAACATGTAATGACCCATACTATAAGGATGTACAATTAGATGAAAATGCTCTAGCATCATTTCCCTTACAATCTACTGATATTTTAGTCCTTTTTAATACAGTGGAAAATAGTCATCCAATTGAAGACAACTCCTATGTGTTAGATGTAACAAAATAAGATGTATTTCATGACACTATAGAAATTAATAGTTCATTTGTTTTTAATCTACCTGCACCACGTAGAGAAATGGAAGAAATATGGTCTTTATTGCATTTAGATGAAGGTTAAACAACAGAGTCTATTGCATGGCCTGCCATCTCACCTTCTCCTATAAATGAATACACCACTGAAGGATTATTTGTAATGGAATTCCCAACTTTGTTTCCCAAAGGAATGGATGCATTCAAACAGAAATGTATCAAAGAAGTAAAGCTCCATGATTATGCTCTTCACCTTCTATGATATTATGATAATAGATTTGGGCAGCATTCAATATTTTGGTACTTTATATTGAATATTATCATGCATCACCGAAGCCAGGCCACAACAACTATTTTTATTCATAAAAAACTGGATGGATCTTTACCTGTATCAATTGTAGATCTCTGTCAAAGGTTACAAGATGTACTTGATGATAAATTGGCAAATCAGTTGATGAGATTTGGGTCTTCTATATGTGGAACTAGATCCTTTTGGAATCAGTGATGAGAAGAACTAATAGACATGGTCATTCAAGTTGGTTGTCCTACACTTTTCTTTACCTTAAGTGTTGTAGATACAAAATGACCTGATGTACACAATGTCATGCCATCCAATAGACCAACAAATCCATCTATGGCCACTAGATGGTGAATAAAAAATATTATCCAAAATCCTCATCTGACAACTATCTACATGCATCATAGATTCACTACATTTTTAGAAGAAGTTTTGCAAAAACTATTCGGTGCAATTGACTATTGGTACAAGTAAACAAACTTCTTCCAATGTTATTAATTTCTATGAAATTTCTTCTTGTATTTATTAACTAAGATATCTATCAAGTGTGAATGGAAACATAGAGGTTCTCCACATATTCATGGCTTCATCCGGTTACCACATTCACCAGATATTCAAAATTTACAATGGGATAATGATCTTTCAGTGCAGAATGCATTAGATTACATAGACCAATATGTATTTGTATGGAATCCACAAAGAATACACCAAAGAAATCAAGGCATCCATTACAATTCTCTTCAAGATCCTTGTCTGATGGATAGTGAAATGATATATGCAACAGATGTAGTTTTTGATTACAGTGAATTGGTTAATTGCGTTAAACACCATACAAAATGTTCTCTACAGACATGTTTACAAAGGAAAGCTGATGTTGTTGCATGTCATTATAAAGCTCCATGGACCATACAAGAAACTTCACAATTAACACATACAGATAAGGGAGAACCTAAACATACATTAGCTCGTAATGATGATTGACTAAACTTACATAACATTTAGATGCTTTCCATTTGGAGAGGAAATATAGATTGTCAACATGTTCTTTCAATTGATGTAGTTATCAAATACATAGCAAAATATGCAGTGAAATTAGAAACAAAATTAGAAACATATCATGCAATATTATCTATAATTTCATCAACTTTCAATTCTGCCATGCCCACACCAGCTGCACTTCAAAGAATGCTTCTTGAAAATCTTGTTGTCCATGATATAGCAGCCCAAGAAACCTGACATCTACTACAAAACCTTCCCTTATCCTTATGTATTAGACAATTTTTATCTTTGAATGTTAACCAAAAAAACCTTCAACGTCTACCTATATTAGACATGCCAACAAGTTTATGTCATAACTATTGTCACTAAGGATTGCACCTAATTTGCTAAGTGTTAAAACCCAGCAATCTTGTGAAATATGGGACTACTTTCAGGTTTTGGGCGACCTATCAGAAAGTAGACCTCTGGATTAGGGTCTAGTTTCCCCTTGGATCACTTAAAACTGACTAAATTTTGAGGAAAGGGAGAGAATGCATGAAACAAATAACTGAAACTGATTTAAAACTAGGTGATCCACCAAATTGATAGAAGATCCACAATTGATACGAGCTTACAAAATAGCTGAAAATAAACTATAACCCACAACTTGATCCTATCACTTTGAACTTCTTAGAAATAGTAAGGTACTTGGAAACATAAAAAGGGAAGATATTTCCACGATCTTGATTCTGGTTTGTACATAAACCAATACCTTAAAGCCAACATAGATTTCTAAATACTTAATTGAATCAGCATGCAGGCTAAGGATAAGATTGTATCACAATAACCCTAGCATAGAAAACTCAATGAGAAGTTCATAAATCAAACAAGACAAGAAGGACCGATTTCTATATTACTGAAAAGAAGCTAAGTACATAATTGTGTTTCTCAGAGCTACAACACTCTCGATGTATGGCAGAGAAAATGAAGAGCTAACCTCAATCACGTAAGTGAGAGGTATATAAAATGAGGCAAAAAGAATCAGCATTGAAGTCACCTCAACCTCCTAAAAAGGAAAATCCTACAAATAGGCCCATGAAGATGCCTCATAAACTCAGATGTCAGATTCTCGAGTTTATAGGGGGTAGTGGAAAAAAAAAGACTCCTAAAAGAGGTGGCCAAAATGAGACCACTCTGCCTATTCCAAGTCATGCACTAATAACATTTTGATGAATGGTTTATAAAATACCATCGTCAGAATTTACAACAAGAATCTACAATGACTTTTACATTTGAATATTTACCCCTCCTATGACAAAATAATGTGGATTTAATTATATTTTAAAATATTTCTCAACCCAAAATGGGGAAAACATATTTTAAAATATTTACATCTTTTAAAGAATGAAACCCACCCAATGCAAAAGCACCAAAAATAAAAATGATTAAAAGAATCTCAACCCTAAAAAGAGGGGATAATCAAATAATCAATCATTCACACCCAAACCCTTCGAAGATGAGGAAGGGGTTGGCATTCTGAACTTTCCCATTCGGCATCTGGCAAGTTTCTATCTCTACTAGCACTCCTGCACTTGATTTTAGAAACATTCAATTTATGGCATCATGTCATCATGGTAGGCATTTGATTTGGCATTTACAACATTTCATTTTATGTTAATTCCTTCCTCTGAAAAATGAGGGCATATGCTAGTGTTTATCTCTGTATTTTGATTCATGAATCTACTGTTTCAAAGTATGATTGCGTGCACCTCTAGATTTCAAAGGTACTCTGCACATGTATTTACTTTCTTCAAAACCAGGGCACCACCATATTTTACATTCCCTATTTTTTGTGCTTGGAGCCTGCAGGTGATCTATGGCATTGCTTCTTGTTACTTGTTTGTGTCTTGATTGAGGCCGAGGGAATCACTGTCTATGGATTTATTGATTGAGCTTTCGATCTAAAGCTTTACTAGCAGCATGTGTTAATATATTTTCTTACTGTGTATTTAATTCCATTGTATCTGGTATTGTGTCATCTTCATGCATAGGCCTAGGGCATCATTGTTTTTAAAGCCCATGCATCCTTTCCATGTTGCTTGGATGCTCATATGCTTCGAATTTCTTAAGGCCCGCAAGCTAGGGCATCTTATTTTACTCATTGTTAATTCTATGGTGCCTGTGAGCTTTGATTTACATTCATGTATATTTGACTTGCTAAGTAAATCTACCTTTTATGTTTATGAAAAGCATTGAGATGCTCATTGTTATTAATAGCACTGTACCCTTTGATCTTTGATGTTTATTTTTTTATATTTTATGGGGGCACTGTGAAGGATTTGTGGATTGCCTCTCAATGACCTGCTAGCTAAAGAACTAGGGCCCGAGACCTATGTATCTGGGATCATTGTTTGGTTTTCAATGCATCTCGAATGCCTATTGTTGTTTTTGATGGCACCATTATCTTCTTTACCTTGATAAACCATAAGCCATTTCTCATACAATTGCTAGAGTTCACCATTCAAGTCATGAGCCATTAGTTTGTTGTCATAATTCCTAGCATGGGACAACCCGTGACCTTTGATTTTGTTGATTCTTGTTCATCGTGGCCTCCTACACAATGTCTTATGCTCTTCTTCTTGTTATCATGCATTTGATGGAGGCTTAAGGACTTAGCATGGCATTGTTAATGCTCACTGTTGCATAAGGCTGTGAACCTTGGTCTTCCTCCTCTTTTGACTAGTTTTTAAAAGACATTGTCACTGTTCCTAGCCCGTGAGCTGAAGACTATAGCACCACTACTTGGTATTTTCTGTCGGTGGCTTCTATCTTCTTTGAAGCATTGCATCATTGGTGAAGTGTAGGCACTATTATTTCCTCTTTCATGCATAGCCCGTGAACAAGACAAAGCATTTTATTTATTATTTAAACACTCATTGGTTTCATTTTTTATTGGTTCTATGCTTGTTGTAGATGTACAGGCCGCGAGCATAAAGCATTGAATTATTTCATTAAATCTAATTGTCATTCAATTTTGAGGCCTAGTTAGGTTTGTGACTTTTATTAGCATTGGATCTATCAGTTTAGCATATATTTTTATGAGACATCAATTCTATTCTTATGTTGATGTCACCTTCTTTTTACCTTTCATTGTTGAATACTTATAGGACCCGTGGGTTTTCCCTTTTCTCTGGTTGCATATTTGAATTATTGTCATTGTTGCATATCTAGTGCTCATGTCTACACTATTGCCACATGGTATTGATGTTAAGAGTTCAGGCCTGTGAGCTTCTCCATTTTGATGTTATTGATACTTTGTTGATGTCTACATCTTTTCTTGGACATGCTTTTCTTGTTTGGTTCTCATTCACTGTCATACTAAGGCCGACAACTAATCATGCATCATTGATTTAATGTTTACTTTGTGCCAGTGAATACCATGCCTTGTGACATTCCATCTTGTGTTGTATTTGGAAAGATATATTCATTTGATATTGTATGCTTATCCTCATGGTGCACTATCACCGATTTACAAACTGAAGCCCTTTTGTACTTAGTCCATAATGCGGATCTAAATATGCTCATGCTATAGCATCAATATCTTGAGTGCAGATTTGAAACACACTTATACTATAATGTACCTTTCCTAGTATACAAATTGTTAGCTTGTGGTGACTAATCAGGAAAGTACTATACACTTTTCCTCCCGACCTCGCCGGGGTTCGAGGCCGGGCCGGGCCCCGAGCAGGGGTTCGGGGGCGCAGCCCCCGAGGAAAAAATTTTTTGAGGCCGACTACTTTTTGATTATTTGGGCCGACTACTTATAACTCATTCTAACCCTAAAGCGGAAAAATATTGTATAATATGGCTTAGGGTTAGGGATTTTCATTATGTATGATTTTAGTACTTGCGGCAGAATTGGGCTGTAAGGGATTACGGATTGTAATCAAGTTGTAATCACTGGATAATAATAATATTGGACTCACTGTTGGTGGACGTAGCCCAGGGATTGGGTGAACCACGTTAAATCTGTGTGTCTTTTGTTCTATTTTGTGTGGTTTATTATTTTCTGATATTAGTTATATTTGCACATAATTGTTATTTCTGCCTTGTTAATCCTAACAAGTGGTATCAGAGCGAGGTTATTTCATTTGTTCTTTCATCTATTCTCTGAAGCAGGTCTCACGAGTTAGTGGGAGAGTCTCTCGGTTAAGTGGGATAAGTTTAATGGGCAGAACTTCCAGTTATGGAAGATGCAAATGGAGGATTATCTCTATCAGAAGGATCTATGGCGGCCATTAGAGGGAGTAGCCAAGAAAGAGCAATCAATGTCTCAGGAGGATTGGGATATTTTGGATAGGAAGGCACTGGGGAGTATTCTTCTATGCCTGGCACAATCGGTGGCATTCAATATTACTGAAGCAAAGACAGCTAAAGATCTGATGGAAACCCTAGCGAAGTTGTATGAAAAGCCTTCAGCTTCAAACAAGGTATTTCTTATGAAGCGTTTATTTAATATGAAAATGGTAGAAGGTGGATCAGTTACTGATCATTTGAATGAGTTTAATACAGTTACAAGTCAATTAACCTTAGTTAAAATTACTTTTGATGAAGAGGTTAGGGCTCTCTTGATTTTGTGTTCTTTGCCAGAAAGCTGGAATGGCTTGGTAATGGCTGTTAGTAATTCTATTTCTGGTTCTAATACCCTAAAGTATGATGATGTTATTGGTGTTATATTGAGTGAGGAAATTCATAGGAAAATCTCAGGGGCATCCACATCGGGTAGTGTATTGAACACAAAAAGCAGAGGCAGAACAAGAGATAGAGGAAACAACTCTGGAAATCGTGGGAAATCAAGAGGAAAATCAAAGGGAAAGAGGTCCGAATCTAAAGGGCCAAATGATTGCTGGTACTGTGGAAAACCAGGTCATAAGAAGAAAGATTATTGGTCCCAGAAGAAAGATCAAGGAGACAAAAATGATGGAAACAAGGAGGCAAATGTGGTAAGTAACAAATCCGAGGAGGATGCTTTGCTCTTGTCCTTAGAAAGTATTGATGATTTATGGGTTTTAGATTCTAGGGCTTCATTTCATGCTACACCCCATAGAAGTTATTTTATTGATTATGTCCAAGGGGATTTTGGGCTAGTTTATTTGGGAGATAATGAACCCTATTAGATTGTTGGAAAGGGAAAAATTAAGATTAAGTTGCAGAATGGGAATCATTGGCTACTACAAGAGGTAAGACATGTTCCAAGGCTGAGTAGGAATTTAATTTCAGCAGGGCAACTGGGTGATGAGGGTTGCACAGTTACTTTTAATGATAAAAATTGGAAGGTTTCAAAAGGTTCCTTAGTAGTAGCAAAAGGTGTGAAAGTAGGCACCTTATATCTTTGTACAGGTCATACTATTCCTTCTACTTTAATTGTTTCAGAAGATAATGAATGTTCAGGAATAGTGGCTGCAGTTGAGCAGGAAGAACATCAAACTATTGCTGTAGATTCTGACACAGCACTGTGGCACAACAGACTCGGGCACATGAGTGAAAAAGGTATGAAATTACTTCATTCAAAGAAAGTTTTACCTGGTTTGAAATGTGTCAATATGGATTTCTGTGAAAGTTGTGTTTATGGAAAACAAAAGAGAGTTAGTTTTGTGAAGAGTGGGAAGGAAAAGAAAAATGAGAGATTAGAGCTTGTGCATACAGATGCATGGGGACCAGCTCAGGTATCTTCCCTTGGTGGCTCTCTGTATTATGTTACATTTATAGATGATGCAACAAGAAAAGTATGGATTTATTTCCTTAGATAGAAATCTGATGTATTTCAAACTTTTAAGAAATGGAAATGCTTGGTTGAGAATGAGACTGGTAAAAAGTTAAAATGTCTCAGATCTGATAATGGTGGTGAGTATTACAGCATAGAATTTGAAGAATATTGTTCCTCTAATGGTATTCGTAGGCAGAAAACTATACCAAGGACTCCATAAGAAAATGGAGTGGCTGAACGCATGAACAGGACAATAATGGAGCATGCAAGGAGTATGAGGTTGCATGCTAGGCTACCCAAAAATATGTGGGCAGAGGCAGTGAACACTACTGTTTATTTAATCAATAGAAGCCCCTCTACTCCTTTGGACTGTGGTATTCCAGAGGAAGCATGGAGTGGTAAGAAGGTGAGTTATTCTTTTCTCAAAACCTTTGGTTGTGAAGCTTTTGCACTTATAGATTCTGAAAATAGAACCAAGCTGGAAGCTAAGTCAAAGAAATATGTATTTGTTGGGTATGGCATTGATGAATTTGGTTATAGGCTTTGGGATTTTGAAAATCATAAAATTGTAAGAAGCAGGGATGTCATATTCAATGAGAAAGTATTGTACAAAGATCTGTTGCTGCAGCATGAGAAGAAAGAAAATGACTATGTAGTACTGGATGATACTCCACAAGTTCATGTTCCAGTAGTTCCTTATGCTCCGCAACAATAGCAACAACAAATACCACACACCCCAGTGAGTGTTAGACGGTCAACAAGGCTAAGTAGACCTCCAGAAAGATTTTCTCCATCTTTGTATTCTATTCTATTAACAGATGCTGGTGAACCTGAATGTTATAATGAAGCTGTGCAGGTGGATACAAAGCTTCAGTGGGAGTCTGCAATGACAGATGAAATGGACTCTTTGCTGAAAAATCAGACATGGGATTTATGTAAGTTACCTGCAGGTAAAAGGGCTTTACAGAATAAATGGGTTTATAGGATAAAAGAAGAGGATGGAGGTACGAAAAGATTTAAAGCTAGATTAGTTGTAAAAGGATTTGCACAGAAATATGGTATTGATTTTGATGAGATATTTTCTCCAGTTGTTAAAATGACTTCTATTCGTACTGTTTTAAGTATTGTGGCTACTGAAGATTTGCATTTAGAGCAGCTTGATGTTAAAACAACCTTTCTTCATGGTGATTTGGATGAAGAAATATATATGGTTCAGCCACAAGGATTTGAGGTCAAGGGTAAGGAGAATTTGGTGTGCAGATTGCAGAAAAGTTTATATGGCTTGAAGCAAGCACCTCGGCAATGGTATATTAAATTTGACACTTTTATGAATAGGCATGGATATAGTCGGTGTCATTCTGACCATTGTGTTTATTTTAAGAGGTTGGATGATGACAGCTACATTATTTTATGTTTATATGTTGATCATATGCTTGTAGTTGGGTCTAACATGGATCACATTAAGGGGTTGAAACAACAGTTAGCAAAATCTTTTGCTATGAAGGATTTGGGGGCAGCAAAACAAATCCTTGGTATGAAAATTTGTAGAGATAGGAAAAATAAGAAATTGTCTCTATCTCAGGCTGATTATATTGAGAAGGTGTTGCAACATTTCTCTATGGAAAATGCCAAATCTGTCAGCACACCTTTGCCTGGTCATTTGAAATTGACTAAGGATATGTGTCCCAAGACACTAGAAGAAGAGACTAAAATGTCTAAGGTACCTTATGCTTCAGCTGTAGGGAGCTTAATGTATGCTATGGTATGTACTAGGCCAGATATTGCACATGCAGTGGGCGTCGTTAGCCATTATATGAGTAACCCTGGTATTGAGCATTGGAATGCAGTCAAATGGATTCTCAGATATTTGAGAGGCACATCCAGTAAGTGTTTACACTTTGGGGGTTCTACTACTACTGTACAAGGCTATGTTGACTCAGATTTGGCAGGAGATATAGATAGCAGGCGAAGTACTATAGGTTATATATTTACTGTTGGTGGGACAGCAGTGAGTTAGATTTCTTGACTACAAAAGGTGGTTGCTTTATCCACTACAGAGGCAGAGTATGTTGCTGCTACAGAGGCAGCCAAGGAGATGATATGGCTTCAATTCTTCATGGAAGAATTGGGACATCCACAAAAGGATAATTTTCTACATACAGATAGCCAAAGTGCCATTCATCTTGCAAAGAATTCTGCTTTACACTCAAAGACAAAACACATACAGTTGCGGTACCATTTCATTCGATCAGTTTTGGATGATGGACAGTTAAGATTGGAAAAGATTCATACTGATGATAATCCAGCAGATATGTTTACAAAGGTAGTAACAAGGGAGAAGTTGAACTCATGTTCAGCTTCAGTTGGTCTTCTAGACTGAACAAAATAAAGGAACAGCTGAGTCCAAGGTGGTTCAATTCAGTGGGGGCCTCATGTGGGTAGCGGTATTACTACAGGATCAGTCTCCAAGTGGGAGGTTTTTTAGTATAGTGTGGATACTGATCAGTCACCAAGTGGGAGATTGTTAGCTTGTGGTGACTAATCAGGAAAGTACTATCCAGGAAAGTACTATACACTTTTCCTCCCGACCTCGTCGGGGTTCGGGGCCGGGCCGAGCCCCGAGCGGGGGTTTGGGGGTGGCAGCCCCCAAGGAAAAAAATTTTTGAGGCTGACTACTTTTCGGTTATTTGGGCTGACTACTTATAACTCATTCTAACCCTAAAGTGGAAAAATATTGTATAATATGGCTTAGGGTTAGGGATTTTCATTATGTATGATTTTAGTACTTGCGGCAGAATTGGGTTGTAAGGGATTACGGATTGTAATCAAGTTGTAATCACTGGATAATAATAATATTGGACTCGCTGTTGGTGGATGTAGCCCAGGGATTGGGTGAACCACGTTAAATCTGTGTGTCTTGTGTTCTATTTTGTGTGGTTTATTATTTTCTGATATTAGTTATATTTGCACATAATTATTATTTCTACCTTGTTAATCCTAACACAAATTTGTGTACCCTTTCTGACATGTTGATGATGTATCCCCCTTGAATCTTCCAGAACCTTTTGACCATGCTTCATTTGATTTGTCTTTATGATCTTTGAATGTCCCACTGATACTGCTTTATCCAGTTGCCTCCCTGTGGATCATGGGTGTTCTTGGCCTATGATGCAGTCCCTACCAAGAAAATTTGAGGTTTTCCTGGCATGGCCTACATCATAGGTCAGCGTCATTCATCTAGATCACAGCACCTTTAGATTGTTGTTGTTTAGTGATGTAGAGCATCCCAAGAAGATAAAGAGGTCACACAAATTGATCCATGAAGACCTTAATTTCAATTCACACAAATTGATCCATGAAGACCTTAATTCAAATGTAATTGAGGCCATTAGTGCCTTTATGCTATGTTTTTTCAATGATTGTCATGTCAAGGCAAAGTGCCCTACAAGGGTCACTATGTAATAGACTTAGGGTCATATGGTTTTAAAAAGATGGATAAAGAGTTTGGAAAGTTTTTAAAGGCCATAAAATAGATTTGAAGGCCTCATTAGGTCTAGTGGTCGAATTGGCAACTTAGTTGTCAATTTTGACAACATTGTTTTTACATCTTTTAGCAAATTTCAAGATTGGGGAGTTAGTTAGGGTTTTTGGAGTGGAAAGAAAAGAATATTTTTTTTGGGTGAGATAGGAGCAGAGAGAAAGAGAGATCTCTTAAGCATGAGAGGAGAGAAAAATTCATGAAGTTTTATTTTGGTTTTTATTTTAGTTTTGGATCTCTGTATGGCTGTAACAGAGACTATGTGTAAGCAGCAAGCATTTTCAATATAAAGTTTTGCATTGTTGATTATGGATAGCTTTGGTTTTGTGGTTTTCAGAAGTGTTTGAATGAATCTTTATTTTACCTTATTATCTATATCATGAATTCTTTTTCATGTCTTGGCATCTGGACTTGACTGTCCATACTATGACAGTAGGGTTCAATCTTGCAGATTTCTTATTCTGCCCAGAAAAATACAATCTCGGTGTGGAGACAAGAACTCATAACTTAACCATTGGATTTGTCTCAGATTTGGATATGTTTTAAAGGGCATAGTTTTTAAGATCTCCACTAGATTGATTTCCATGTTAATTCATAAAAACAAAAGTTATGAGCAACAGAAAATGCAGTCAGTGAGTAATGTCTTGACAATGCAGATAAAAGAAACCATGGGTATAGCAGCAAGGATGGATTCTAGCCATGAAATCATGATATTTTTTGTTTTATTCCATCAAGATAGATGGAATATGATATGATTTACCCTATGGGAGGTTTTGGAAGTGACCGGAAGGCACTAAACCAGAAAGCCCTAGCTTAGAGGCCCTTAAAGTGAGGGTTTATTACATGGAAGGCTTAAGCAATTGGGAAGTCCAAATAAATTTGTGAATCCTTTGTTTTGGATCCTTAACTAAGACTATTTCATAGTCTTGAGCTTTGGAAGTGAGCAGGGATAGGAGCTCCTTTGTAAATGAGCCCATTTAGGCGTAGGGAAGCAACGAGACCAGTCATTATTTGGATCGGATGACTCAAAGGACCTATACCAAATTTTGATATATGTTTTAAAACTCCAAAAAGGTTATCTAAAAACCTAATTTATTCAGAAATTTGTTTGGTAAGTTAAGGATTTAATCTTGAAAAACTCATTGGTGAAGGCTAGTAGGATTTAAGCCTAGAATGAAGGAAATGGAAGTAGATACAAAAACCTTGCCATGAAAGTTATCAGAACTTGGTATGGAGATTATATAAGTATGAAAATTCCTTTAGGAGATTTGGAAATGAAGGATAAGGCTTATGTTCAAGTTTTAGCACTTCAATGGTGTGGAGCCTAGTGGGAATGAGTCTTGGAGAAGACTAAGTATGTGACCTTAGTTGGTCTTGGGATTGGATTGGATCTTGGGTTTGATCTAGGAGTGTAGAAGGTTTAAGGGACCTTAGACAACAACATTTTTGTTGAAGCCTATTTGGAGAAACTGAATAGAAGTCTTCCACTTTCCTCTGCATCATTTAGACAATCACAGATCTTTGAGGATGGTCTCTATTAGGAATACCATCCCCCTATCCTCTTGATTATCTGAATGAGGAAAACAATAGTGAATCATCTTCTTCTATATCTAGACATGGAACAAACAAGTTAGTGAAAACAATGGTATCTCTTTTATTTCTGCAGCCTCCTTAGTGCACATTCCCTGAGTACATCCCCTTTTAGAGGTGTTTGACTAAGTGCATATATGAATGCTTGTAAATATTATGGTACCATACATTGTTTAGATCCATTGGATCTAACCCCACCCCTTTCTCTCTATTTTCTATAGGTTTTGGGTCTCAGGAGCACACCGAAAACACCGTGGATCAAGACTCATTACCAGGCAATGTCTGGTACCCTTGTATTTATGTTCATCATTTATGTATGCCTATACTCATTCATGAAATTTTGAAAATGGCTATACTCATGGCCTGTGTGAGCTTAGATAAATGGTCTTCTCAGTTCTTTTCCTTTTGTAAAACATATTTAAGATATTGGCACATATACATGTAATTCTTTTAGATGTAGACCATTTATTTTGTTTTCATGTATCTTACAATGAAATGAACACAAATTTAAGAAATATCACCTAATAATCCAAACTAGGGTACAATAGTCTCACTTAGTAATTAGGCCTCCAAAGATGAGTGAAAATAATGATAACATTCTGGTGACCTCAATTGAGTGCTTGCCTGCTAAGTACCCTGACCAATTGCCTCTAAATCCATTGGGCATAGAGTCTCTCAATCCAGAACTAAAGTTAGCTTAAGCCAACAACTCCTTGCTAACAAAACAAAACAACTATCGGAGATAGACTGCTCTAACTTATTGCTAACCTAGCCAAACTAAAAAATGAACTGAAAGAAAACTAAAAACAAACTGAAAGCAACCTTGTGCTGAGGCACTTAGGAAATACAGAAAGCCAAAACTAAAACTAACAACTACTAATGTACAGGGCAGAACTTGACCTCAAAAACAAGCCTTGAGGTGAATCCCATTCACTCAAATGGGAAACTCCTCTCCATCCATATTAGCTAGCTGAAAGGCATTATGGGCCTTGCACTTGACAACCATGAAGGGTTCGCTCTATATAGCATTGAATTTAGTATGCCTCCCTAGTTTATGTTTTGACTCATCCCACTTAAGGATAAGGTCTCCTTCCTTAAAAACCCTATGTATGGCTCTTTTATCAAAGGTCCTCTTCATCTGCAAATGATGATCTTCTAGGTTTTCTAGTGCTAATCCCCTTGTTTCTTCAAGTTCAATTAACTCGACAAGCCTAACTTGCATAGCATCTTCTTCCAACAGTTTAATTTCCTTAATTAAGCTCAAAGTAGGCAATTCAATAGAAATAGGGATCCTAGCTTCTTTCCCATAAACAAGTGTATAAGGAGAGTTACATGTAGATCTCATATGTGTTATTCTATCTACCCATAGGGCCAGCTTCAACTTGCTATGCCAGTCCCTCTGGTTTCCCTCTATAGTCCTTTTGATGATCCTCGACAATTTTTTGTTTGTTGATTATGTCTGGCCATTACCTTGAGGGTAATAGTTGGATGAGGTGATCAGGAAGATATTGTGCCTTAATGCCCATTCTAAGATTCTCATTCCAAGAAATGCCATAGCATTGTCTGAAATGATAGAGTCTAGAGTGCCAAACCTTGACACAATATCCTGGTAGAAATTTATGACAGAGGTTTCATTTGCTTCTTTCAATGCTACAGCCTTTGTCCATTTGGTAAAATACTATGTAGTAGTAAGTATCCATCTATGACTAACACTAGATGGAGGATTAATAGGTCCAATGAAGTCCAACTCCATTTGGAGAAGGGCTTCTCAACCTTGATGGGATGCAGTGGGAGGGCTGCCAAATTCTATTTGCCAGCAAACAAAGCACAGTTCTTGCACTTCCTTACCCAATCAAATGCATCCTTGTACAAGATGGGCCAATAGTACCCTACTCTCATGACCTTCAAAGCAATGGTTTTGGCTACAAAGTGCCCCCCAGATCCTCTATCATGAAACTCCTCTAATATTCTACTCACTTGGTTGGATTCAACACATCTTAACAAGACACCATTATAATCCCTTCTATACAAAACATTATCCAAAATGATAAATGGGATGTCTTAGAGCCTAAAGTACCTCCTTTTTCTCATGTCAAGGCCTTGAGGGCATTGACCAAATAAGAGATAGTGTTCCATCTCTATTGTCCAGCTTGCACTTTGTTCTGAATTCTAGTTCATCGAGACAACCTATCCTTCTTATTGGCTCTCATCTATTCTACCTTCATTCATTTTCTCACACAACCCTTTTCCCCTAATCAACTTGGTCACCTTGATTCGGATGTCATATTCCATGACTTTGGTGACCCAACCATCCCTCTTGTGGCTCAAGTCCTTATTTAGAACGAAGTCTTTTATGCAATGGTGAGAAACCATTAGGTGCAATGTATTGTTAGACAACAAATTCCTAAACTTCTTCAAGCTCCTCACTACTGCTAAGACATGTTTCTCTATAAGAGTATAATTTAGTTCATAACCATCCAAACCTTGGCTATAAAAATCCACTGGCTGATCTTGTTTCTCAGTATTTTTTTGAACTAACATGGTAGAGATACTATCAGTTTCCCCAAAAGCATATAGAATAAAATCTCTATAAAAATCAAGGTTTACCAGAGTAGGAGTAGAAGCAATCACTTCCTTTATCTCTTCAAACCATTTCTTTCCTTCATTTTTCCAATGGAAGATTGAATTCTTCTTTAACATCTGGGTCATAAGCTTCAGTAGTGCTGCAACATTAGGGATGAACCTTCTCAAGAAGTTGATTCTCCCAAGGAAACTCTACATCCCCTTCTTGTGTGCTAGTAAGGGTAGTGCCATGATGGCCTTTACTCTCTCAGGATCAATTGTTGTTCCTTGCTTAGAAACAATGTGCCCTAGCAACCTACCTTTGTGGATAGCAAAGATACATTATTTAGGATTCAATGAAACTCCAAATTCTCTACACCTTTCAAAAATCTACCTTAGATGAACCAGGTGATCATTAGTATCCTTCGAAAAGATAATTATATCATCTAAATAGACTAGGACAAACTTATTCATCAAATGAGAAAATTATATTTCCATGGCTTTCTAAAATGTAGCACCAGCGTTAGATATCCCAAAAGGCATCTTTTTTTATGCCATGGTGCCCCATTTGGTGGTGAAGGTTGTTTTATACTAGTCTTCCTCTCTTACTAGGACTTGGTTATAGCTAGAAAAGCCATCTAGTAGAGAAAATCTGTCAAACCCTAAGACAAACTACAATATCTATTCCATGGAGGGCAATGGATGGTGGTCCTTGAGTGAGGCTTTGTTGAGGTCTCTGAAATCTACACATAACCATATTTCACCATTCTTTTTTTCTGACAGGCACTAGATTGGAGACCCAAGAGGTGTGTTTGATGGGAAAGATGATATTAGCCTCAATCATTTTCCTTAACTCAATTTTCATTAACACTTCTAGTTTAGGATTGATAGGTCTATGTTTATCTCTCACTAGTTTGGCATGGGGTTCTAGCTCAATGGTGTGTTGGGCTAAGTGGGGATCAAACCCTTTCAGATCATAATATTCTCATGCAAAAATATCATTAAACTCTTGACATAGTGAGACAAAGGCATACCTTTCTGGTTGGGTACATACCTTTTCTAGCTTGAGGAACTTATCCTTGAAAATCTCAGTAGGCTGGTAATGTTCCTCTTTGACTGTCATGTTGGCCTTGTCCCCTCTGAGCTGGTCATCAGAGTTAAAAATGGACTCAAGGGTGACCAGTCCCTTGGGTAACTTTTTAGCTTTCAACTGTAACATCTGGTAATTATACTGGTGAGTAAGCTTATTTTGATTAACCTTAGAGAATTCAGCTTCTTCTATCAAAAAATTGAAAACCTACTCATCATTTTGAAAGACTTGCTAGCTCACCTAATTTTATGGTATTGAGGGTCTCACAAGGACTCTCACATGTTGTGTTTCAGTTCTTGTGACCTACTTGGGAATATCATATTCAGCTCCCATGGCAGCCAACTTGTCTGCCTGTTTGTTCTGATTTATTAGGACAACAACTAGATTAAAAGCACAAAAACCTTCTACTAGATCCCAAACCCTATGGTTATACATCTTGAGTGTATCATTTTTAGTGAGATTAGTGCCATGAATTTGGTTTATCACTAACTCACTATCACCCATAACTTTTAAACATTTGATTCCTCTTTGTCTAGCCCATTCTAAACCATGAATCAAAGGCTCAAAATCTATTGTATTGTTAGTACAACTAAAAGAAAAATGTACAGTATAGTAATACCTTTGTCCTTCTGGAGAAATTAAGATAGCTCCTCCTCCTGAACCAATTCTGCTTCTGGCACCATCAAAAAATAGCTTCCATAGCTCATTATTCTAATTTTTTAGATTCTCATCTTCTTTCTTCATCAAATCTAGAATCATTGCACCTTCCTCATGAATGATATACATCCCAATGCCAAAAATTTCCATGTTTTTAAAAGGATCATCTTCTAAGTCTCTTTTAGCCCACTCATCCAAAACAATATCTGGAATGTTCTTAGTAGTGGTCTCAGGTTCAGAGTCAATGGTATCTTGTCCATGGAACATTAGATTGGCATTTATAGGACTAGGAGTATAGGGTTCAACATGGTTCTTTGCAAAGGCTTTGGACTTGATTCTAACCCTAGTCCCATATCTGGTTTTGAAGTATAAATGAGACCAATTAGCTGAAAGATATCCCCCCAACCTAGTGGTGAAATCTCTGCTTAAACAAATAGTGAAGTAGGGAGGCAGGTCTATGACATAAACATCTTGAGGAATAGATAAGTTGGGAAACTCATGTAAGGTGATAATTAGGTCTTTAATGACTCCAATGGTGCTAACCGATGACCCATCCAACTGAACAAAAGGTTTGTCTATTGGCTCATAAGATAATCCTAAGAGTTCTGCTAGCTATTTAGAGATTACTGAACTACTTGCACCTGAGTCTATCATGCAATTATGAACCAAAAATTTTCCAACAATAAGAGTAACATAGAAAGGAGGAGGCTTAAAATGTAGAGAAATGGTGGGCTACAAGCTAGCTTCTCCAGTTTTTTGTTTTGTCTGAGGTATTTCAGCCATTAGGATTCTAGGCTTCTCTGAAACACCTCTTCTTTTGATGAAATTTTAGCCAAAGTGCTAAGCATTAACTCCTTTTGTCTAGGAATTTCCAAAGTGTCCATCATAGGCACACTTATAGAGGTCTTCTTCATTTGTTCAATGATATTGAAAGATCCCAAGCTCACCTTTGGTTGTCCCTTCACTGGAGCAATCTCTGGTTGTGCAAATGCCAATTGTGTTGCTGCCTTAGCTAGCTCCTTGACCTCTTTTGACTAATTTTGAAGTGGAGTCTGAGCCACCTTGGGCTGTTGATTCACGATTGGAGCTTGCTGATTGGTAGAGGTTGATTTCTCAACATCCAAAGCCTTGTTTTTAGACCTCATGTTGGCTACAACTGGAACATAGTTATGGTTGTCATTTAGGGAAAAGTTTACCCCACAGAACTCTTCCTTCTGAAATTTAACAAGTGCCACTTCAGGTGTTTGTAGCTCACTTGGGGCAGCAACTTGACCTCGATGAATCTCTAGTTCTTGAGTCATTTCTTGCGGCATCATGACATTTTTTTACACCATGAGGGCTTGGCCATAGCCATTGCCCTAAATATTTTTTTGATTGCATAAGCAGCTCCACTGATATTCTTGTGCCATATTATTTTGAGCTACAAGAACCATCTCTCTAGAAGTGTTAGGGGTGTTAGGATTGTAGAGCTGATTAGTTTTTTGATTATAGTTTCTTTCTTGGCCTTGCTAGCCTGATTGGTATTGGGGCCTATTTTGTTGATACTGAGCTTGATAAGGGGCTTGATAAGGCTGTTGATAAGGCTTAGATTGTTTCTTTTTAAGGTTGACCAGTTCATTAGAAACATACTGTAAGGTCTTCTTGATATCTTTCAGATCTTGAGACTGGTCAATAGATGGAATGATAGCCTTCTGGGGAGGAGTTGGGAGAGGTGCAATAGATGACAAAGCTGGAATTTCTTCCGGAATAGGATGAAGCTTGAGAAAGATAGGCATTAGAGGCCTTGGGGATATCTTTCCAGCTTGTATTAGACTATTTTCACCCTTATAGCAACGTCATATGCTGGTAGTAAGTTATTCCCTCCCATAGACTGGATCATAACAGAGATATTACTGTTAAGTGACCTTAAATAATATAGGAAAGCATGTTGGCTTGAGGGTCTAACTATAGCTCATATTCTATTCCATGTTCTTTGGAATCTGAAATTAAAATCCATCATATACTCTTGTGGTGCCCTTTTAATGGTCGTCAAATGTTCAACTAAAGAGAGGTGGTCAGACTTATCTTCAAATTGATGAGTCAAGGCTTAACCCAACTCATCTTAGTTGGCTATGGAACTGACTACTAAACCTCTAAACCATTGCAAAGCTTTTCCTTTAAGGGATGTTGCTAACAACCTCATGGCTGCATTGTCCTGGGTTATATTATGGAGGGCACAGAGGGATGCAACATCTCTTATATTCTCAATAGTGGAGGTCTGATCCTCTCCTCTAAAAATAGGTAGGATTTTAAGGGCTGATATAGGTATGCCATTGTGTTGCTACAAGTTCAAAGGGCTACCTTGATTGAAGGCCACAAAAGGATGATTTTTGTCCATTAGAGGATTAAGGGGAACTTGAACTGTTGGTGCTGCTTGTATAGCTAGATTACTTGCACTAGTTGGATTATGGTAGCACGGGCAGGAATAGCAGTGGGGATGGGAGTGGGATTTGTATATTGGGATGCGCTGGATTGGGATTCCTTAGGCCTTTTCTTGGATGGTGGAGGCTCTGCATAAACAAAAGGATTCTTTCTCTGCCTGGTTGGAATCCCACTCATAAGCTTAGGTGCTGATCTGCATGAAACATGATTAGAGTCGCCAGGTATGTTATCAAAACATAGTCACTGTTCATACCAAAAAATAACCCACATAGAAAATACTTCAGGAAAGCTGACTCACTGAGTCTAGTCCCACCAGGCATGCCAAAAACTATTTTCACTAAGGATTGCACCCAATTTGCTAAGTGTTAAAACCCAGTAATCCTGTGAAACATAGGACTACTTTCAGGCTGTGAGCAACCTATAAGAATGTAAACCTCTAGATTAGGGGCTGGCTTCCCCTTGGATCACTTAAAACTAACTAACTTTTGAGGAAAGGGAGAGGATGCATGAAACAAATAACTAAAACTAATTTAAAACTAGGTGATCCACCAAATTGATAGAAGATCCACAATTGATATGAGCTTACAAAATAGCTGAAAAGAAACTATAACCCACAACTTGATCCTATCACTTTGAACTTCTTAGAACTAGTAAGGTACTTGGAAACATAAAAAGGGAAGATATTTCCATGATCCCGATTCTAGTTTGTACACAAATCAATACCTCAAAGCCAAGATAGATTTCTAAATACTTAATTAAATCAGCATGCAGGCTAAGGATAAGATCATATCACAATAACCCTAGCATAGAAAACTCAATGAGAAGTTTAGAAATCAAATAAGACAAGAAGGACCTAATTTTCTATTACTGAAAAGAAGCTAAGTACATAATTATGTTTCTCAGAGCTACAACACTCTCGATGTATGGCAGAGAAAATGAAGAGCTAACCTCAATCACGTAAGTGAGAGGTATATAAAATGAGGCAAAAAGAATCAGCATTGAAGTCACCTCAACCTCCTAAAAAGGAAAATCCTACAAATAGGCCCATGAAGATGCCTCATAAACTTGGATCTTAGATTCTCGAGCTTATAGGGGGTAGTGGAAAAAACAAGACTCCTAAAAGAGGTGGTCAAAATGAGACCAATCTACCTATTCCAAGTCATGCACTAATAACATTCTCACGAATGGTTTATAAAATACCATCATCAGAATTTACAAAAAGAATCTGCAATGACTTTTACATTTGAATATTTACCCCTCCTATGACAAAATAATGTGGATTTAATTATATTTTAAAATAGTTCTCAACCCAAAATGGGGAAAACATATTTTAAAATATTTACATCTTTTAAAGAATGAAACCCACCCAATGCAAAAGCACCAAAAATAAAAATGATTAAAAGAATCTCAACCATAAAAAGAGGGGAGAATCAAATAATCAATCATTCACACCCAAACCCTTCGAAGATGAGGAAGCGGTTGGCATTCTGGACTTCCCATTTAGCATCTAGCAAGTTTCTATCTCTGCTGGCACTCCTGCATTTGGTTTTAGAAACATCTGATCTGTGGCATCATGTCATCATGGTAGGCATTTGATTTGGAATTTACAACATTTCATCTTATGTTAATTCCTTCCTTTGGAAAATGAGGGCATATGCTAGTGTTTATCTCTATATTTTGATTCATGAATCTATTGTTTCAAAGTATGATTGTGTGCACCTCCAAATTTTGAGGGCACTTTGCACATGTATTTACTTTCTTCAAAACCAGGGCACCAGCATATTTTACATTCCCTGTTGTTTGTGCTTGGAGCCTGCGGGCGATCTAGGGCATTGCTTCTTGTTACTTGTTTGTGTCTTGATTGAGGCTGAGGGCATCACTATCTATGCATTTATTGATTGAGCTTTCAACCTAAATCTTTACTGGCAACATGTGTTAACATCTTTTCTTACTATGTATTTAATTCCATTGTATCTGGTGTTGTGTCCTTTTCATGCATAGGCACAGTTATCTAGTGTTTATCCTTTTCATGCATGTCGTTTGGTTGTCAATGTATCTCGATTGCATGTTGTTATTTCTAATGGTACCTTTATCTTCTTTACCTTGATAAACCATAAGCCATTTCTCATACAATTTTTGGAGTTCACCATTCAAGCCATGAGCCATTAGTTTGTTGTCATAATGCCTAGCATGGGACAACCCGTGAGCTCTAATTTTTTTAATTCTTGTTCATCGTGGCCTCCTACACAATGTCTTATACTCTTCTTGTTTTTATCATGAGTTTGATGGAGGCTCACAGACTTAGCATGGCACTATTAATGCTCACTATTGCATAAGGTCATGAGCCTTGGTCTTCCTCCTCTTCTGAATGGTTTTTAAAAGACATTTTCACTGTTCCTAGCCAGTGAGTTGAAGACTATAGCATCATTACTTGGTATTTGTTGTCGATGGCTTTTATCTTCTTTGAAGCATTGCATCATTGGTGAAGTGTAGGCACTTTTATTTCCTCTTTCATGCACAGCTTGTGAATAAGATAGGTCATTGTATTTATTATTTAAAAACTCATCGGGTTCATTGTTTATTAGTTATATGCTTGTTATAGATGTACAGGCCATGAGCATAAAGCATTGAATTATTTCATTCAATCTAATTGCCATTCGATTTTGGGGCCAAGCTAGGTTTGTGACTTTGATTAGCATTGGATCTATCTATTTAGCATAGATTTTTATGAGACATCAATGCTATTCTTATGTTGATCTTGCCTTTTATTTACCTTTCATTGTTGAATACTTATAGGACCTGTGGGTTTTGTTGGAAATTTGGCTAATGTGGATGCATAGATGTTGTCATTATGGAAACATATGATCTCTACTAAGAGCGCAAAATCTAGAATGCAAGTATGGCAAGTTGAAGGAAGAAATTGTCTAAGTATGGATACAGTGATCCTGACAGAACACCCGATAAAGATTTAGTTGGCGACGTCCACTGGAGCAATATTTTTGTTTGCACAATTAATTGAAGCTTCTACAGAGTATGAGGATACCCCATCTCAGTGCACATAAAGTTTGGAGTAGTACGGATGAAGTTATTCAAAGTTTACTGAAGACAGTTTTGCAGACAGAACAGTTTTGGAGACAGTATTAGCGAAAGAGTTAAGGGATTATTTTTGCTTGTCAAACTAATGACTTAACATTATGAAGGGATGAGATCCTAGATGTTTACTCTTGGATAAAGATTTTGGAAGCTGACCATATAAAGTTATTAGCTCTAATAACTCATATATTAGGCATACTTGAAATGTAATGATAATGATGTGTTTTGTGAAAAGAAAGAAAAGGATAACTTGCGAAAGTTGTATATTGTGATAGAAGAAAAGGCTATTGATGTGAAGTTTTAAGTAGTACCATATTACAGTCAGAAAAATTTTGTATTACCTGTTTGGGCAGTGAGCTCAGCTGGTGATCAGGTTTTGTAATCTAACTCCTAACAAGGTTAAGGCTTCTAACGAGGCCTAAAGTCCTTTAACCAGGATAGATCTACTATATATTGTAAATTGACTCTTAACAAGGTCCAATATCCCTAACAGGATACTTTTGATTAGTGATCTTTGTGGGTACCATCCCCACCGGGGTTTTCCCTTAGCCAGGGTTTCCTTGAGAACATATCATGTGTTATGAGTTCTTTCTATTTACTACTATGTTTGTTAATCAGCTTGATAATCTTTGTATGCACTAAAGTAATTTGTTATATCCATAAGTGGGCAAAAGTAAAAGTTTGTGAAATACTGATTCACCCCCCCTCTCAGTATTTCCTATTTCTAACAATTGGTATCAGAGCACAGTTACTTAGAGAAGGAACATTCAAGGAAAGCTTAGCAGCTTGAGTAAGATCTCTATGGTTATGGATCAACTTCAGAAGAATCTTGAAGAAGCTCTTGAATAGATTGATATGCTTACTGATGAAAGAAACTCCTTAAGAAGAAAGTATGAAGATGCAAAGAATGCTATTGACAAATTAAAAGGTAAGATTGAAGATCTAAAATCTGAAAAGAAATCTGATATTCTTGTTGAAGATTGTGATGAATTAGAAAAAGAAAATGAGATCCTTAAGCATGAGTTGAAGATAGTAAATCTGAAGCTTAGTATGAAAGATGGAAATTTGAGATCTGATAATGAAAAATTGAAAATTGAGAATAAAGATCTGAGATCAAGACTTCAAAAGGTAACATTCGAATCTAAAAAAGTAAAAGTGTAGTATGTGGAACTTGAGAAGTATAATAAAATTGTGAAAGGTGAATTAACTCAATCTAAACAATAACTTGAAAGGCTATATTCAAATAGTGATAGGACTGAAAAACAAATTTCTTTTGGAGAACCATTCTTTGATAAGAATAGATTTTGATTTAGTATGTTTAGAACAAATCATGAAAGTAAGAAGCCAAATCTGAAGACATCTGAAAGTATGGAGGAAATAAAGCTAGATGAGAACACATTGGAAGATCCACCTAAAGAAGAACCACCTAGAGAGAAAGAAGAATCAAAGCAAGAAGAATCAAAACAAGAAGAATCATCCAAAGGTATGCAAAGAGAATTCAAAGGTAGATGTTTTGCTTGTAATACTATTGGGCACATGAAGAGAGATTGCACAGGTAAGCAATTTAAACCTCTTAATGGACATTGTTATAATTGTCATGGTTTTGGACATAGAGCTAACGAATGTAGAAGACCTAAAGTAATTTTGAATAATTATGATAATAGAATGATTGGGAATACTAACAATGCAAATAAGAGATCTATTGAAGAAATGATTAAAAGAAAAGTGGTAGTATGTTTTAGATGCAACAAAGTAGGACATATTGCTAGAAATTGTAGGTCACAGATTAACTAGCAAGGATAGAGATTTGGAAACAATGGAATCATTTGTCAAATATGCAACAAGTTTGGACACTCAGCAAGAGTTTGCAAAATGAACAATGGAGGTTATCATCATAACCCTAACCCTAGGAACAATGCAAGAAGGAATGAAAATGCAGGAAACAAAGAGAAAGGTTGCTGTAGCAATAAAGATGAAGTAAAATTTCATAAAGGCACAGATCAAGGAGGCATATTCAGCACTGAAAGTAGTTAGGAAGGTAATGTAACTAATGGTAAGGATGAATCTTTACCTGACCCTTCTTTAAGTACTTAAATTATGTAAGTTTCTGTAGTTTAGGACTTAGGATTAGTGTAGATTAGGAATTTGAATGAGTTAAGTTTTGCACAGTTAGATATAGGTTTGTTATGTTGTACTAATGCTATGGTTAAGTGTGCAAAAGAAAATATTGTGTTTTGCAAGGTCACAAAAAGGTTTTATGGTTGCAGGTTTGCAGAATCATCTTTTTGAGGTTTTAGTGGCAAAATGAATGAATGTGATGTCAGATCGAGTTAATGTGAAGTGTTATAAGGTTGAAATCGAAGTTATCATAATTACAAAGTGATTGAAAAGAGATTTGAAAGAAGAAAAAGTGAGTTGAGGATGATTTGAAGAAGTTTGGAAGCAGTTTGCAGCGCTGATCATATCGAAACCCTAGATTTGCAAAGTTGAGGTATTTTTTGATCTTTAATCAGTTGATAAGATGGATATTTCTATGGTTCATAATGTTAAGGATAAGAATAGACCTAAGATTAAGAAAGAACTAGTAGAACTAGCTGAAATTGATGACAGACTAGCACTATCATCCGTACCAGACAGAGTATTACACATTGAGAATGTTAAAGGATATTTAGGTTGCAAGTTTGAAACATTGGGAGATGCAGATTTTAGTAATGATTACAGGAAATTGTATAATCAAGACATGTCAGTTAAACCAGCTTATGGGCACCTAGAGAACAATGAAATTATCAATTATTCCATGAAGTATGAATTTAATGATGAGGAATGTACCAAGATCATTTTAAGTAGAATCCACAATGGGAAATTTTGGATGGAGGATAGAGTTATTGATATAACTGCCGACCTAATTCATGATGTTACTAGATTATCAAAAGTTGGAGAGATTCCACTAAATGAAAAGAACATGAGAAAGATTGTCTTAGACAACACTGGATCTAGTTATAATGGTAGAGGAATTGCGATAAGTAAGATTAAGCAAGATGATGTTAGGTACCTTTGCAAGATCCTAACAACTAAATTCTATGGTAGTTCAAGGGAAGATGACATGGCTACAAGAATGGTTCATGTAGCTTATCTTATGTGTATTGAGAAGAAACAAGTAGACCTATGTGAAATTCTAAAAATTCAGTTATTTGAGAATTTAGAAAAGATTAAGAAGGCTAAGTACACACAATTTAGGTTTTCATCTCTGATAACCTATATGTTTTTCCATATTTTGCAAAGATTTCCTTACACAGTTGACTGGAGTGACAATGTGAACACAATGGAAAGAATAAACTCAGTCTACATGAAGCACCTAATTGATAAAGTCAATGACATTGTGAAGCTTGTATTGAAGACTTTTCAGAATATTGTTAAGAACAGATCAAGGATTCCTCAATCCTTAGTTGAAAAGCATAAAGATGACATTTGTTTTATGGTAGACACTGATTTCACCTACATTGAAGTAGTTGAGCCTAGAATGGAATTCATAGATCCTCTTGGCTATGAAATATCTGAAGCAGAAATAGTAGGATATGTGAATAGACTGTTAAAGTGTGAGTTGGATGGTCATGCAAATAGGTTTGGAACCTATGAAGAGAATTTCAACTCTGCAATAAGTTTGAAAGAAAAGAAGAAATCTAGTAGGAGAGTTGAATCTACTATGAAGAAAATACTGAAAGAATAAGGTATGTCAAGTCATGTGTTTGACATAGCTAAGAAGACTGTAGAAGCCTTGAAGCAAAGTGAAAATCTTGTAGTTCCACCTATGGCATCTAGTGCAGACCCTGTTGATCCTATTGCAGTAAAGACAAAAGTTGAAGTACCTAAAAAAGATGAAGGAGAAAAATCCATTTCTCCTATTCCTAGCAAAAGAGTAAAAGTGAGTGCAATAGGACCTGGCAAGAGACAGAAAGTGATTGTACCACCTGTACCTAGAAAAGTAGCAGTAATTAAAGATGATGATGAAGTTTCAATCAAGAAGAAAACTTGGAAACCAAGAATTGAAAGAGTTAATGAAGATATATTGCAGCATGGAGACTTCACTAAGATAAATAAATTCTATGATCTATATGGATCATTTGACAGATTGAATTTTGAAAATGCAATGATTACACATATGATTTTGATAGATAAGAAACTTAGCACTATTCATGGTAAGATCCCAAAAGATTTGTATAACAGACTTGTGAATAGAAAACAGAGAGCATAAGAAGAGGACATAAAGATGAGAGAACATGTAATCAGACAGTTCTATGAAGTTGAGGATGAAGATCATTTGAAGAGAATCTTGAAGCCTCTTGGAAATTTATTGAGAACTAAGAAAAGAACAATTCTTATAATGGGAGGCAAAAAGGAGGAAGTACAGAAAGAGACTGAGCAAGCAGTAATGCAAGTTCTTGCAGATATAGTTGTAGGAAAGCATGTTGAATCAGATCCTTAGCAGAAGCAATCAGAGGAACCGCATGCAGAGGAAGTTGGTATTGAAGAAGTCCCATCTTCTTCACATATCAATATTGGAAAAGAATCAATGGACATTGAAGGAACCAAAGTGACACTAAAGTTAGATGATGTAGTATTCATGATCTAGGAAACATTGTTGACAATTTGGCTTTAGAAGAGCAAGAGAAGGTTACAGAATCAGAAAAGGATACAGAGGCAGTGGAAGCACCAGTTGTATCAGAATCAGTTCTAGCAGAGTAGACAGTTAAAGGTAAACAAATTTTGACAGAGGTCACTACCCCTAGTGCACCTGACAGTAAGAAGAGACAAATTGGTTCAATTTTTGAAGACCTTGGAAAAGAGGTTGAAGATGATGATCAGCTTGAGTTCATCACATCTCTTAATAAAATTATTGGAAAGAATAAGAAGGTGAAGGACCTTGAAGGAAAAGTTAGAGTTTTGACAGAGAAACTTGAGAGAGTGATCAGCACTAAGGTATTTGAATTGGATCCACTTGAGAAAGTTAAAATGGTAATAAACTCTTTTGACTCTAAATTTTCTAACTTAACGGATATTGCTAGAATAAAAGTTCAGGAAGCCTTTGAAGCAGAAATGCAACAAAATTTAAGTGTAAATATTCGAAATGATATTGGTAATTTGGATGTATGCATAAAGAATTTGAGGAAACATTTTGAGACTGGAAAGAGTTTGTATATACAATGCACAAAATCAAAAATCCTAATAGCTGAAGAAGATAAGAAGATCAAAGAGAAGATAGATGCAATTACAGCTGAAACAAACACCTTGACAAGCCCAAATGTAAAGATAAGTTCTATGGAGAAGAGCATAAGGAAGTTAAATGATGAAATCAGAATGTTAGCAGAGGTGAAGAATAGAAAGATGATCAGGATTAACATCTTGAGAGAGCATATCTCAATCAAGACCTCAATTGTTGAAGACCAAATTGAGCAGTGTCTTTCAGCAAAGACATCTTTTCAGAAGTTTAGCTTTAATTCCCTGCAAGCTTGTCAAATAGCAGCATACGGATTGAGTACTCTACTCAATGTTGCTGAATCCATCAAGAAGATATGGGAGAAATATTTTGAATCATGGAAGTCAGAGTTTGGTGACTATGTTGCAAGCCTACTGGCTTTGCAATAGCTGATAACAAGGTATCAAGTTTTTATTGAAATTTTTGTACACCCTATCTTTGTCATTGTTGTCAAAGGGGGAGAGATAGAAAAAAATTGATAATATGTTGAGGAAGGATGCTCATAGGGGGATCTATTCTATGGATTACAATATTGTATATGTGTTGTATAACATTTGGCCACAATTTTGTGTAAGTGTTTTGAAGTTTTGTTTGCACACATAGCCAATTTTCCCATATGTTGCCACCAATGACAAAGGGGGAGATTGTTGGCAATTTGGCTAATGTGGATGCATAGATGTTGTCATTATGGCAACATATGATCTCTACTAAGAGCGCAGAATCTGGAATGCAAGTATGGCAAGTTGAAGGAAGAAATTGTCTAAGTATGGATACAGTGATCCTAACAGAGCACCCGATAAAGATTTAGTTGGCGACGTCCACTGGAGCAATATTTTTTTTTGTGAAGTTAATTGAAGCTTCTACAAAGTATGAGTATAACCCATCTTAGTGCGCATAAAGTTTGGAGTAGTACGGATGAAGTTATTCGAAGTTTACCGAAGATAGTTTTGCAGACAGAACAGTTTTGGAGACAGTATTAGCGAAAGAGTTAAGGGATTATTTTTGCTTGTCAAAATAATGACTTAACATTATGAAGGGATGACATCCTAGATGTTTACTCTTGGATAAATATTTTGGAAGCCGACCATATAAAGTTATTAGCTCTAATAACTCATATATTAGGCATACTTGAAATGTAATGATAATGATGTGTTTTGTGAAAAGAAAGAAAATGATAACTTGCGAAAGTTGTATATTGTGATAGCAACAAAGGCTATTGATGTGAAGTTGTAAGAAGTACCATAATATATTTAGAAACATTTTGTATTACCTGTTTGGCCAGTGAGCTCAGCTGGTGATCAGGTTTTGTAATCTAACTCCTAACAGGGTTAAGGCTTCTAACAAGGCCTAAAGTCCTTTAACCAAGACAGATATACTATATATTGTAAATTGACTCTTAACAGGGTCCAATATCCCTAACATGATACTTTTGATTAGTGATCTTTGTGGGTACCATCCCCATCGGGGTTTTCCCTTGGCCAGGGTTTCCTCGAGAACATATCATGCGTTATGAGTTCTTTCTATTTACTACTATGTTTGTTAATCAGCTTGATAATCTTTGTATGCACTAAAGTAATCTGTTATATCCATAAGTGGGAAAAAGTAAAAGTTTGTGAAATATTGATTCACCCCCCCCTCTCAGTATTTCCTATTTCTAACAGGTTTTCCCTTTTCTCTGACTGCATATTTGAATTATTGTCACTGTTGCATATCTGGTGTTCATGTCTACACTATTGCCACATGGTATTGATGTTAAGAGTTCAAGCCCGTGAGCTTCTCCATTTTGATGTTATTGATACTTTTTTGATGTCTACATCTTTTCTTTCACATGCTTTTCTTATCTAGTTCTCATTCATTGTCATACTAAGGCCGACAACTGATCATGCATCATTGATTTAATGTTTACTTTGTGCCAGTGAATACCATGCCTTGTGACATTCCATCATGTGTTGTATTTGGAAAGATGTCTTCATTTGATATTGTATCCTTATCCTCATGGTTCACTATCACTGATTTACCAACTGAAGCCCTTTTGTACTCAGTCCATAATGCAGATCTGAATATGCTCATGCTATAGCATCAATATCTTGAGTGCAGATTTGAAACACACTTATGCTATAATGTACCTTTCCTAGTATATAGATTTGTGTACCCTTTCTGACATGTTGATGATGTATCACCCTTGAGTGTACCAGTGCCTTTTGATCATGATTCATTTGATTTGTCTTTATGATCTCTGAATGTCCCACTGATACTACTTCATCCAATTGCCTCCTTGTCGATCATGGGTGTTCTTGGCTTGTGATGTAGTCCCTGCCAAGGAAATATGATGTTTTCCTTGCATGGCCTGTATAACAGGTCAGCATCATTCATCTGGATCCCAACACCTTTGGATTGTTTTTGTTTAGACAATTGCGGAGCTTTGAGGATGGTCTCTATTAGGAATACCATCCTCCTAGCCTCTTGATTATCTGAATGAGGAAAACAATAGTAAATTAGCTTCTTCTATATCTGGACATGGAACAAACAAGTTAGTGAAAACAATGCTATCTCTTTTATTTTAGCAACCTCCTTAGTGCACATTCCCTGAGCACACCCCCTTTTAGAGGTGTTTGACTAAGTGCATATATGCATGCTTGTAAATATTATGGTACCATACATTTTTTAGATCCATTGGATCTAACCCCACCCATTTCTCTCTCTTTTCTATAGGTTCTAGGTCTTAGGAGCACACGGGGAACACCACAGATCAAGACTCAATATCAGGCAATGTCTAGTACCCTTGTATTTATGCTCATCATTTATGTATTTTTGTACTCATTCATGCAATTCTGAAAATGGCTATGCTCGCTACCTATGTGAGCTCAGATAAATGGTCTTCTTAGTTCTTTTCCTTTTGTACAACACATTTAAGATATTGGCACATATACATGTAATTCTTTTAGATGTAGATCATTTCTTTTCTTTTCATGTATCTTACAATGAAATGAACACAAATTTAAGAAAGATCACCTAATAATCCAAACTAGGGTACAGTAATCTCACTTAGTAATTAGGCCTCCAAAGATGAGTGAAAATAATGATAACAATAACCAAATTGAAGCTTATATGGCACATCCATGATATTTAAAATTTTCTCACTTAATTGAAATAAATAAAAGATGGACATTCAGAACTAATCGAAAAGAGAAACAATGGAAGGAAAGAAGTACACCTTGTGTAATGGAATAATACACAAATCACAAGGACTTTCACTTCAAAAGGCAATAATTGACATTGGAAGCATAGAACGACAAGGATTAACCTTTACAGCTCTTTCAAGAGTTCATGAGCTATCAAGACTTTGCATCCATCCAAATTTCAGTTTTGCAAGATATTCACACATGCAATTAAGTCCACATGTTGCAAGATGAAAAGAAGAAGAAACGCACTTAAATGCATTAACAGAATGGTAATACAATTTAGTATGAGGCTCTTTCGTTAAAAGAGTATAATAATGTAGATCTAAACAAAATTTTGTTAGCAAGATATGCAAAGAAAACCAAAAGGTTCATATACTTTGGTTTTGTTTGATTGAATGTTGAAAATTACCAATCTGTAGCATCTATACAACTAAGAAAAATAAAAAATTTCTCCACACATGTCTTTACTTCTCATCAAATGAAACCATATCTTTTAAGTGTTGTTTACGTACCAAACAATTTTAACATTTAAAATTAGATCAGATTACTTTTGATCCTACATTTAGCATTAAGTCTTAAGAAAAATATAATCGATACATATCGGTTGCAAAAATGCACAAGCTATGCGATCTTCCAGGCAGCTTACAAAAACCAGTGCCTTATTCATTGGGAAATAATTTGAAAATAAAAAATTCAAGACTCATAATATTTGACAAATACGAGAGTTAACAATAAGATATTTGTATTTAGTATAATGAAACCCATCTTAGAGTATAATTTGTTTTTCACAAATACATGGTTGCTTGAATAATGTTAAAAACTTACAACTTATTTTCCTTCTATTGACAAAAAATGTTACAAAAACTAGAATCTTTGATTGACACTACCATTTACAAAATATGCTCTCTTAACACCTAATTCTCAATGCCTCTAAATGATCTTGAAAAATCCTTTTATATACAAGGATTGCAACAAGCATCCGATCATTTAGGACAAACAAAAACTAATCTTAAGATTTTGAACAACCACACAGGATTTACAAAAAATGATAAAATGTGATTTTGGAGACCTTTGCAGATATCTACATAGATTAGCCACCTCCTTTGAGCCTTCATTTAACTCCTCAATGCATTCAACTAATCAGATTCTCTTCATCTTTAAGAAATTCTTTGCATTTAATGCATCATGGCTCTTACCAACCAAAATTTTGAACCACCACCCTTTGCTTCCTTCAAGAAATAGATAGAGTGCCAAGCATTGAATACTTCTTCATTTAGAAATAGGAAACCAGTAATCTTAGCCTTTCTGCCAGATAAGTCCTACCATTTTTTTTCCATTTGTTCAATCTCCTTCTTCAAGTACTCAAACTGAGACCTGGCCCCTTCTATCACTTCAATTGTTTGGACAAATAAAATAGTGCTTTCGAGAGTTAGAATACTATTCATCCTTATTGATATTCATCATCTAACTTTTCTGTCCACTTCACCAATTCCTTTAATTTTCCATTCCTTTTAAAAACTCCTGGAACTAGTTCACAATTGAAAGTAGTCAATTCCCCTTTTAAAAGATTTAACTTTCTCTCCAAATTATCCATCCCTATCTGATATTCCACCAAAAAATTTACAAACTTATGCAAAGGCTTTATTGTTGGGTTAGGACTATCTTGACCTTTGGATAAAAAATAAAATAATTTCAAATTTGAATGCCTTTGTACCCATTTATCCAAAATTGGCTTTAATTCGGCATTTTCCTCTAGCAAGGAATTCAAAATAACATCCAGTCTCTTTGCATGATCATAAAGCATTGTGGGCCCAAGGCTTCAAGAAAATTACAACACTATCTCCCTGATCTTTTCCTCATACTTCTGATCAGTTGTACTCTTGGCCTTCCTATGTTGATCTCTTTCCTCTACCGAGCTTTCTCTGATCTCTTTTAATCTCCCTCTTTCTTCCTCTAGTTTTTGTTTTTCCCAACTAACTCTTGCCTTAATATCTAGCTCGAGGAATGGGGATAGATGGAACTCAACAATTGGACTTGAAGAAGAGGGTACCATAGGCTGGTTGGCAAGCTACATTTGAGAGGACATGTAATCCAGTGATCCATTCATTTGCACAATTAGCTTGTCTTTTTATATTACCACTACCTTCAGATCATTGTAAGCCTTGACAAGGGTTTCAAACTTTATTCTTTGTTCTTCTTTCTCCTGTACTTCCATCTCTACAACCTTAAGATTAAATTTTGTAGTCTCCAAGACTACATTGGAAGCCTCAACTATTGAAGTATCCCCAACTCTTTTTACTAGCAGATTTCAAGAATATTCATTGGGGTATGCCTCATTTATTTTTCTATTCTCTTCTCTTTTAAGAGACCACATTACAAGGGTAGCATGGTCATCATTAAATACCACTCCCTTAGTTGCTTCTTGTGCCTCCTCAATGGTAGAGTGTACAGTGGTTGTCTTCTTTCTCACTGCATCAAAAACTATTGCATCAACTATATCCCACTCAGGAAGAATCAACACTCATGCAATATGCACCATGGCTCTACCTTCTTCTGGTGTCATCTTCTCAAATTTCTTCATCAATTCCCCTTTTATTTCATTTTCTATCTCATTAACATCCCTATCAGGAAACTCTTCTTTCTTCTTCTCACATAATTCCTTATATTGATTAATGTGCATTATCCATAAGAATTGGAAGAATGCCCTAGTCTTAACAAAATTATCATCTGATAAAAAAGCCTCACTGGCCTACTTTATGATGGGGTCTACTTCTTTACTAGAAAAATCAAACAGAGTGAGGTTCATCTCTACTTTTTTAGGTGCCTCTGGCATCCCTTCTTGGATCTCTTCATTGGTCACAAAAAAATGTCCCTCACTACTTATTTGCATTAATTTCTCAACAACTACTTGCTCATCTAAGTTTAATGGGGACTAAGATGGAGAATACACATCTCCTCCACCCTGGGCCACATCTTCTTGTCTTTGCCTCTTTAGAGAGGATTTCACATCAACAATATCATCCATGAGTCTCTTCCCTTTACAAGTAGATAGTGTATCCCTAATTTTTTGTTTCACAAGAAATACTACATTATATCCTAGCCTTTGTTGTATTATGTAAATCCCCTGGGGAACAAGCTTGGCAAAGGCTGGATGACTCAAAATTATCCTCACCTTTTCTGGATCAGACTAGATCAAAGCATCTTTCTTCTCATTCAAGGCCTACATAATCCCCTCAAAATGCTCCATCAAAGCTTAAATTTTCCTTGCCCAAGGTTGGAAAGCCTTCAATGGGTCATAAATTTTATCAAAAAATTGGACAAAGTCCAAGGTCTTTTTATAGACCAGCCATTTTTCTTTCTTTATTTCATGTTCCTGCAATTTAAACTCATTTCTTATTATGTCTTTAGGAAAATTGAACTGATGTCCCATGGAGATACACCTAGTTCTCTCTTTGAACATTCCATTAATAAATCCCTCATTGTTTGCACACCTAGGAACAATACTAGCTAGCATATAAGGCTGCAAGACCTTATTCAGATGTACCCACCCACCCTTCATGATCACAAACTAATGGACAATGGTTATAGTGGGAAAAAGAGTTCCCCTATTCCTCCTTGTTAGAGTTACCTCTTGTAACCTACCAAGCTATCTCAAAATTTTTGCTAACCCCACCTTGAAGGGGACTTGATATGGTAATACATAAATTGTTCCTTTGAATCCATATACTCTAAAAAATGTAGACATCGGATACATTATGATATCACCCCAATTGTGCCCTATGGTAATGTCTTTTGCATACTACTTTGGTCTAATCAGTGTTAATAATGCCTTAGGAATCCTACGGTTCTCAAAGAATATTAATGCTCTGAGCCTAGAGGTAAAATTCCTATCAAATATGACAAAACTAGCATTAGCATGGTCCCATGATAATTCAGTGCTCCATAGATGAAAATGGAACAACTCACCATCTCTCTTATGTACAATCTCCATGGTCTGACTAAAATAGTCCACACCCTTGTATAAAAACATGTGCATCAGCATGGAGTACCACCCAAATGACCTATCAACTTTCATATTCTAAATTCCAACCAAACCTTGATAATCAGATCAACAACATATGGGGAAAAATAAAAAATAACTGCAAGATGTGGATGCAATATGTGAACCATCATAAACATATAATGAATCAGCATATCTATTTCTATATCCTCACCAAATATGTAAGCCAGTGATTTATACTAGCATGTGCTCTCAAACTAAAAATATCTAATCTGATTGGTTCAGGGGTACTCAGACCAACCAAACACAAACTACCAACCTTATCAAAAAATTCCCTCAAAGTTCATGTCCTGAAATAATCCCTTTGAGCATCATAGACCTTTCTGAAATTATCAAAGTCTATCTCCTCTAGAAGTACAAAAGGATCATTCAATGAGAATACGTCTCTTATCCCATCTACAGTTACACTTATCAAAACATGCCCATCTACATTTCTAACAACTCTTGCCACTAGATCATAGCACTTTTCTACTTGCAAGAGGATATTTGTATCCATGAAAACATCGGGTACAACCAATTTCCCAACATCAAATTGCCATATGTTACTATTTGGTGTATACACATTTCTCTGTGAATATGCAGTCTTGAAAAGGGTCAAACCAGTCATACCAACTTTGGGATCCCTTGTCCACATGCCCTTATCATATAATCCCTCACCTATCTATGTCCTAGGGTTCTTCAAAATTATTTCCTTCATTTTTGAAGCGTCATATGTGGATGGAGGCAACAACTATAACAAATCATCACAAACGACCCTCTTTTGATAGTTAATTTCTCCCTTAAACTCCCTACGCGGTGCCATTTTAAATAACTAGGGTTTTGAACAAATAACTTTACATAGAATAATGACACAACCAACACTTTAATCCCTTAAAATTTCAATTCAGCAGCACCACAGTCGCAAATATAAATAACTCAAATAATACAGCAAAATTCACCTACCACCTTTTAGAAATGGTTGCAATCTGAAACGCAGAAAGAATCACCTTTTGTTTGAGAGCTCTCGACACAATGTGCCTACTGAAATGATCATTTATTTCCTTGTACCTTTGTAGCATTATGCATTTACTTTGCATGATATACAATTAAACCATTCATCATGAAAAACTACCGCCTACAACATTCACAAAACACTTCATAGCTTTGGTTCCAAAATTTTAAAACCGAGTCATCAATCTTCACCTTCCTAGCACATCGAATGGCTATCACAAAATTGACCAATGAAGAAAAATTTCTTACCCTAGGTGAACGTGTGTTGAATAGGATGCGTGTCGACAAGTCGTGATCCCATGATCTCTAACCTATGATCACTTTTCCTTTAAGGCTTCATGCCTATCTTCGATGTTATCTTACATCTGTTAATTCTTTATCGATTTATATATCCACGGACCCACTTACAATTCAGAACACGCATCAACCACTCGTTATCCGGTGATGGTTAAAATTCCTCCATCTCTTCTTCAAGGAATAACGCCTAACGTGAGATCTTTTTGCAGATAGCAATCTTTTCTCTCGGTGAGCCTTTGACCCCATTGACAAATGATATCATCTAGGACACACGTCAACAAAGTGTGATCCTGCAATGAATAAAAGCTTTGCAACTTATGAACAAGGTTCCATGTTTGTCATTAGATCATAACAAATCCCACAAATTACATTAAAAGACATCTCTGGACCTACCAAAATTGTTTCCTTGTCCACATGTTCAATCTAATGGCCGTTGCGATCCCGTGATGTATAAAGGTCGGTCATTTTCCATTTGAGGCATCATGCCCGCTGTAGATCTTTCTTTCAACCAATCAAACTTTACACTACTTACTAACTGGTCCCCCTTGACATAAACCACCGAAGTAATAACAATTTAATCTAAATATGATTAGGTTTCTAACAATAAATTTGGATTTAGTATCAGTCTATTTCAATATCTATAATCTTCAATACCAACTCTAAAAATGATTTTGACATAACCCTTACAATTCCTACAAAACTTAAATCCACTCTCACACTGTTAAACATCGACATCTAAAATCTCAAAATACAAATAGAAGAAACAAGGACACAAAAGTAAACATTTTTAGATTTTGTACAATTAGATATCAAAACCCGATAGTCCCAAACACAATATTCATTAATCTTTAACATTATTGCATTGAAATGTATTATTACTTACATACTTAATATTTCTTTTATTAACTTTTTTTAACATTAGTAATATCCTGTTTATTACTATTAATTCATAAAATGCACATAGGTATATTTTTTATAATATATATTAATAATAATTTGTGTGTGTGTGTGTGTGTGTTTTCTTTATAATTGAAAAACAATGTGCAACTTAACTGTATCGGATTTTGCATAACATGACATCGATATCCAAAAACAACAAACACAATATGACATAAAAATTTTGAATAACATTTTCAATCATAGATATTTGGAGAGAAGTACACAATTCATGTGGAACACGATTTAGGTTTTGCATCATCCAACATAATTACCTGAAAGAAATATTACATATTTATGCCATGTGTTTTTTGATGATATTACATGTCACTGAGACCAAAGTGCATCAGAAAGATAGAAACATACATCTTGGCAATATATTATAGGAAGTTCATACATTCACACTTGCACCCTTTAACATGGATACCCAAAATCCCAAAATACAAATAGAATCAAGGGCAACAGAAAAAGTTAACATTTTTGGATTTAGTCATTTGTAACATCAATATCTGACAATCGAAAACACTCCATGTACATATAATATTTGCAATCATACAAAGTACAAAAACAATGCAAAATTCATACTAAACCCTTTTCATATTTCTCACCATCTTACATCCATACCCACAAATTCAATATTATATTTCATATAATTTAGTAGTATAGTAAATATTTCTAATAATATTGTAAATTTATATTTCTCTTATTAACTTCTTTTATATCATCATATTTGTGTTGTTAACATTTTCAGATTTAGTCCACTGTAACTTCAAAATCTGACAATCCAAAACATTTCATTTATATATATAATTTTCAATCATAGAAAGTACAAAATAATGCAAACTTCATACGAACCCCTTATCGGATTTTACACCATCTTACATCAATATCCGATAAAATAATTTCCATTTCAATAATATATTTCTAATAATATTGTAAATTTATATTTTTTTTATTAATTTCTTTTGCATTAGTACTATGCTCTTTATCTCTATTAATTCTTAAAATGTATATAAATACAATCTTAACTGTGTCAGATTTAGCATAACTTGACATCGATATAGAACAAAAAATATAATCACAATAGACAGAATATTTAAAGCACCTCAGAATAAAATCTAATAAATATTTCCTTAATTAATAGTCTTCAAAATCTTATACAAAATCATTCACATAATAACAACTGACGTAACTATAAAAGGATCAATAACAATATTAATTCCTTGTTGAACTCATTAGAGCACACAAAAACGCTTACAACAAATCAACAATTAGCAATGGAAGCTACATTTACTTTTCAAAGCAGCACACAACAAATAGCACTCTTTGGAAGAGTAGACGATATATATTTAAAAAACTTATTTCTCTGCAAATCTAACACTATTGTGCAAGCAATTCAACACACATTAGGTGAAGAATTTCATAATGCCACTCATCGATGGAAGGTAAATGCTGATATTGCCGCAATGTTAATGGCTTGGGGTTTAGAAATTGGAGAAAATATTCAAACTGTTCATTTTGTAATGGTCTCTCTATTCCCTAAACATTTGATTTTTGGAATAAATTCATTGCTAGAATGGGCTCATCCTGGTAAAGGATTTGACTACAGTAAGTGTTTTGTGAATGAAGAAGATGGGAAAAAAGTAGGATTTTTTCCTTTTGTCCGATGGCCCATGTGACTCGACAAAGAAGCTTACAAACATGATATCAAAAAACAATGGCTAATTCTATGTAAAGAAATCAGGCAATATAAGAAAATTGAAGCCGCGTCAACATTTCCACTTGTGTATCCACAACGCCAACGTTATGTCTGTGTACAAATAAAAAGGAAAGTTTGGAATTACCAAGCTTCTACAGCAAATCAAATTGGATTAAGAATACCAGTCAGCTATCTGAAACGTTGGCATTCTGCACGTCAACAAAGATGAAAGATAGTTTGGAATTTTGCAAGTTGTTAATAAAATAAGGTATTTACTATCAAATTTATCATTTCCCATGGTATAAATTATTTTGATCAATTTCTAGATAAAATCATAGATAACCTATATTTGAATCTTAATCATATAATATCATAAAGTATTTTTTTGATTTCATATAATAATAAATAGTTATAAAATGTTTTGATTGCTTCAATATACCAATTTGTAAATTTAAATTTAATTTGAATTTTTCACCAAAACTATATTTTTTATCAAACAAAAAATCTCATAATACTTTTTTCTGTGCTTTTTATAGGTTTTTGAACCTATTTTTCTTCGGGTACCTTAAAGCATATTCTTTTGGAAACAACATAAGGCAAACAACAGTTTTACAATTTGCATGTTCAATTATAATGAAACAAAATCAAACTCTGTGGTATGACCACTTTTTGAAAGTCACAAAAAAATAGCTACCAATTTATATATCTGCTTTACATATTTATTTTGTAAATCAGATTGTCAAAAAACTCATGTATTTACCGTTTTCTTTTTTATATACAGAATATAAGTCTCTTTATATTTGTGTACTTGCATTTTGATGTTTTCAATTAAAAAATAGCTATTTCAATAAGCATAACATTTTATTCGATATTCTTATATATCTTTTAATTGAATAAATCGTGACTAACAAAATGATTTATATTTCAAACTAGGACTGAAAAACCAATTACTAAATAATATCAAACTAAATATGAACAAATTATTAAAAAAATAAACACTTAATTTCACATCATTTCACATGTATGAAACATTAAAGACTTATCTATTGTCATTTAAAATAGATCTACAAATATTTATAAAGGTTAAAATAAATTACACAACACGAAACATTCAAAACATTAATTTTACTTCAATATACATACGTGCAACATGCACATCACCTTACTCATCACTAAATAGTGACGTAATTGTATATATACATACGTGAAGCAATAAATCTATTTACTTAAACAATAAATATGCACGTACTACTTCTCACCTGCAAGTACACAAATTCAACAAGTGTCCATTTATTTCTATTAATATGATTTACAACAATAGAGAGGGGGGTGAATCAGTTGTTCTCATGTCCAAATGTACCAATTGAACATTCAAATACTTCAACAAACTCAGATCTAATCACCAACTCAACTCGGTCTCTAAAGAATATATATCAGAAAACATATAACATGCAGTCCACTGTCCAATAGTATTTAACTTGCAGAATATCAAAACATTCATAACAAAACATTCAAACAAGTATGACACCAGGATTTATAGTGGAAACCCAATTTGGGAAAAACCACTTTGTAACATGTTACTAATATTTGTAATACCCCAAAAATGGGCTATAGGTTCATTAACCTCCTACATCTTCAATTTGAATGAAATCGACATCAAAGTCCTAACCTAAGGCACATCTGCACATTATCGAATTTAATTGATTATCCTAAATTCTGCATTGGGGAATATTCCCAGTAATATTCCTAATTTATCATAATTATTCTTAATTTAATAATTATTTGGCGATAAATCTTGTTTATCCTAAAGTTTGATTAATTGAATATTCTGAATATTTAATTAATCAGATTTAATACTATCACTTAATTATTTAATTGAATTTAATTAAATTATTCCTAAATTGTATTATTTAATTTTGATAATAAATCAAAAATCTTATGACTAATTGATTAAATTCTTATTTAATTAATTCATGTCAGTTGTCAATATTTAATAATATAGTTTTTGAATAAAGTTTGATTTAATAATTGATTAACCCATAAATCAATTGTTTAATTCAAAAATCAGTTAAGTTGAGGATAAATCACTTTATTTATTTAATTAATTGTGCACATTCAAAGAGCAGTTAAACTCAAAATCAAGAAATCAATGCAAGTTGTTAACTTTTGGAAACTCAACATTCTATTTTGAGTTCAAAGCTGATCTAAACTTCTGATTTGAGTTAAAAAGTTGTTCTTGCATGCTTTTGCATGATTTTGTGAGTTAATTATCTCTGATTTCTTGATAACTCAAAAATCAACCTGAGTTTATCAAGAGTGATTTATGAATTTTTTCTTGCATCCTCAAAGCCCTAGATTTCTATAAAACCAAGGCTCGGCTCTTCATAATTACAACACTCGAATTTGCACAATTACTCTGGTGAATTGGTGATTGAAAGATTGAGCATTTATGACAGGCGATTTGTGAGATCTTTCATAGTTGATCATTTAGCTCTTACATAGTTTCTTATTCATAGTTTCATACTCATTCATAGCATCTTTAGATCAAATCTGCATTCCAATTTCATTCATTCTAAATTAATTTCATACAGTTTTTCATATTATTGCACAGAAAATCCAAAAATATAGCTTAATCTGCATTCATAATCTTCCATTCTTTGCATTCAAATCCTTCATTTTGGTGTTGCATTGTCACTGGTCTCGGTTTGATCTGAGAGTATCATACTCGCACCTACTAGAAGGCACTAAATCACCTGGTTAGTTTAGTTTCCATTTCATTGCATAATTTTGGTTTTTGGCTAACCTCTAATGTTTTACTGAAGTGTTGTGTCTATAGCTAGGTACAAAATTCACACACACATTTCTGGTGCCCACCATGGGACCCTGAAATAGGTTTCCATCATCTTTCTATCAATTTCTTGTTGTTTTCTGGTTAAAACTATGATTTTATTTTTTTGTTCGTACATTTTTCGTACAACTTTTGTCAGAAAGTCATTTCAAAAGATACCCACTATCGTACGACAGGTTCAAATTTCAAGACTCATCTTAGAGAGTACACACTATCGTTTGGAATCCCAATTGTCGTATGAGAAGACACCCACAATCGTATGAGTTTCTAGACTATCGTTTAGAGGTAACCCACTGTCATACAAGTTTTGACTCCAGAATTCAATTGTCATTTCAGCATTTTTGGTAATTTTTTAGATTTGGTCTAACAGCTAACCCTAACAATTGAAATCTTCTATTTTTGACTGATACTTGTTGAATCTAATTGGAAAAAGTGCAACTAAATTGCTAAAATAGGTAAAAATTTACTAAGCGCATTGTGAGGAATTCAGGTATTCTTCTCAAGATGATAACATTTCGATTTGGATTAAAACAAACTCTCACATGTCAAGCTTGTGTGATTTTCTTGCTTTCATATAACAGACTTCATTTTGGGCTATAAAACGAACATAGATTTGCTTTATGCATATCTATTACACATAGTAAATAGGCCCTATGAACACTATTTGTGGATGATCTTGAGAGATTGAGCTTCTTTCACTTGTTTATTCATGTGAAGCTCCTCTTGACAAAGGATCCCCTTGTAGGTAGGGAAGGTACTGAGAGAGTCTCACATTCTACTAGATTTGTGTGTCTTCAACTTTTGATTGATACATTCTCTCTCCGGAGAGGTTGATAGATCATAAGCGGTTGACATCATAGATCTTTGTGAGATAATCTTGGTCTTAGCATGTCGGATTAATCTGTCTGCTCTATTTTGGTTAAAAGTGAAAAGGCTAGAGGACTATGCTCTACTCCCTTTTTGGGTAGTATCAAAAACTCAGATCCTTGAATCTAGAACCAGTCTCCATGTGGTATCTTTTTTGAGTCACCTTTAGAGAGGGTTAACCGCAGTGGACATTCCCTTAATTGGGTCAACCACATGGATGAAACCTCAAGTGATAATAGCCATTTTTGTCATGGTAGTAGAAGCCGCTATATAAATGTCCTTGTGGAGGAAATCTTCATAGGTGTGGTCTCTTGTTGGGCTGTCAGATCTCCCTAGCAGCTCCTGATTGATTAATTTCTCGAACTGTGTCAAAACCCCGGTGTGCTTGGATTGGAGTTCACCCTCTTGAGATCATAAAAGTTGTAGAGTCAGACCATTACTACAAACCCTAGTGAGGCCAAATTTTCATTTTTCTAGGAATGTGTGCATTATTGAAAAACTTTTTGGAACATACACAATTAGCACTCCTAGGAATTAGCACATTCAGTCACTTGATTGTTCATGCGCAGGGTTGCTTTGTCCCCTATTCATTATTTTCAGACGTGCTTAGAATCACTTGCTTGTTGTTTTGTGTGCTTGTTTATCTATTTAGCTACCAAAAATGAATGATCTCAGAATAATCTTCAAACCTAGATAGAGAAATTTGTGAACAATCTGAAATTAAAAACCAAAAATTTAAAAATTCTGAAGTAAAAATCCTTTCTGGAGTCAAAAGTCATCCCATCAAGTCAGAAAGTCGTACGAGTTTTGGCAAGTGTCATTTTAGAACCCCTGTATTGTCATATGATAGCTTGTATAGTGTCATACGAGTTTTGACACCAGTCAAAAACAAAAGTCAAAAATTTGCTATCAATTATCATGAGAGTTTTGCAATTGTCGTACGAATTTGTCAATTGTCATTTCACAGCATACCCACTATTGTACAATCTTGCCGAAAGTCATTTGAGAAAAATTGGTAGAAAGTGATCAGAATTGTCAGAAACTCAATTTTTACGGCCTATCTCTAGAATTTTTTTGAACAAATCACTATGTCAGGAATAGAGCAGAAACTAGAACAAATTCATTCATTTTCCTCAAGTGAGCCTTGGAGTCTGATCTTGCCTTCTGGGTTATCGATTTGAGCTAGTCTTTTTCATCTTGTGTCAAAACCTTGTCAACATTATCTTCAAATTCAGTCTTCTTGCTAGATGACTAAGTGTTGTGAGCTCATGCCTGCCATCTGTTGGGTGTCTACCCACACCACTATGGCACAGTATCCTTCATTTGTGTCTGATCTAATTTTTAATCACTTCAATCTTGACAAGGTTGCGTCATTTGATCTTCTAGAATCAATTCATTCTTCAATTGTCTTCATCTCATTCTTTTGCATCACTCAAGGTTAATGGTGGAAACTAGAGCTTTGTCACACAAGAAATCCAGAGAAGCGCTTAGCACCGCACCTTTGACTATTCACAAGGGTCCCACTCTTAAGCAACTCTACAATTCTGGTCTTTACGAAGATGATGGTCTTGGCAATTTTTGATTGAAAACTAGTTATGTACCCCCTCCATCAACTCACGGAGGTAATCAACAAACCCCTCCTCAATCTAATCCAGGGAGCCCTAAAACTCCTAACATGTCTCATAGAGGGACACAACACGGATCTCAAGGACACCATTCTCAACATGTTTTGGATCAAGAACCTACACCTTCTGAAATTGTTTGATATCAAAATGATGATGACTTCAAGAAAAAGATGAGGCATTTCTTAAAATAAGATAGAGAGGCATACTTTCTAGAGTTAGCTCATCAAGGAGCTAAACTTCCTCCAAACTTTAATGTGGAAGATATCATTACACATGAGGAAGAAACTCCTATCATGGCTATGATGAAACAAATGCATGCCATGCAAGTCAAACTTAACAAACTTGAAAAAGAAAAGGAACCTAAGGAGTTCTCAATGGAAGCTCTATGCCCTTTTCCATTCGATAAAGACTTGTACATGCCGCCATTCCCAAAAAGAGTGGAGATGCTTAAATATGATAAGTATGATGGAAACTGTGACCCTCAAGATCATGTCAGAGAATTATGTACTCAATCTATGGAGTTTATGCATGAACCAACCTACTTAATGTGTCTTTTCCCTCGATCTCTGGGAGGAGCAGCCATTCATTGGTTCTCTAGAATGCCTCCTACTATCAAAAATTATGAGGAGTTAATCAAACTATTCTATCAACAATACTCCTACAATATTCAATATCCAGTCACCATGATCAACATCTGCAATCTGAAACAATATCCAGGTGAACCATTCCTGACATTCCCAAAACTGAGAAGTTAGAAATCTTCATCAACAATCTTGTTCCAGAAATCAACTACCCTTTATAAATGAAAAATCATACATCTTTTGACAAGATGGTAGATAATGCGATCAAAATTGAGAAAGTACTTGTGAAAAAAGGAGACATCACACTTCAAAAAGACAAGTATGAATCTGGATCTAGTTCTAAGGACAAGAACAAAAACTGGAACAAGAATAAAGGTGTTGTCATAGATGGCATTGTTGATAATATCTGTGCCCCATTTAAGGCACCTGCTTTCAATCTCACTATTGGTACCCAAGCCATCAAAGCTTCTGAAGCCAAAGCCATAGAGTCCAACAAAAAGTCATCTGATTATAAACCTTGGGCTACAGATCCTAATCGCAAATTCACTCCTCTTGGAGAATCCTTGGAATTGGCCATGAAAACTCTATTGGAAAACAAAATCATCTACTTGCCTGAGATGAAAGTCTTTGATCCAGAACCTAAACTAAAATGGTGGAGAGAGAACAATTTCTGTGAATTTCATCGCAATAAAGGTCATAAGACTAATAATTGTGTTCACTTGAAACACATTATACAAGACAAAATTGATAATGGAGACATCACAATTGACAATCATAAGAGTAATAATGATCATACAGCATTCATAGAACCATTTCCTAAACAAGGTAAAGAAGATTCTTCTTCTCAGTGTAATATGGGTGCTAAAGTCAATTATGCCTACTCTAGAAACAATGTTGTTATCAATATGGTTGAACCATGCCTATCTGAGCATTGCAATGTCATCACAATTGTAAGAAGAGATAGAGAACATCAATCAGCTAATGCAGTTACTTGATCACAAGCTCAGGCACATCTACAAGGACAAATACCAAATTCATCCAACGTCCCTAAGGTTCCTTTCAATCTTTCATCTCCTTCTAAATAGAAGGCTACATCTAAATCTTCAAATCCTAAAGACACGAGGCCTACTTTTTATAGTATTGTCCAAAAACTCCAGCACACAAATGCTAAAATCTCCATGTTTGAGTTGCTTCGGATATCTCTAGCTCATAGAGCCATTCTAGACAAAGCTCTGCTCAGATCCAATGTTCTTGATGACCTTGATTTAGATAGATTCCAGACTATGGTTGTCATCTTACATCTCTATAGTACATTTCCTTTTCAGAGGAAGATGATAACTCCTTGAGTCATCCACATAACCAGCCCTTGCATATTGAAGTCTTGATCCAAAACCGTTGTGTCAAACATGTGTTGATAGATGGGGGCACTGGCCTAAACATTTGTTCTTTCAGCTTGATTACACAATTGGGATTTTTAGAAATGGCCATTGATCCCCAGAAGAAGATAACTATCAAAGCATATGATAAGCAAGAAAGATCTTCTAAGGGAACTATTGTCTTACCTATCAGAGCAGGTCCTGTCATCAGAGATACTATATGTCAAGTTATTGATCTACCTTTGGCTTACAATATCCTTCTAGGGAGATCCTGGATACATAAAATGAAATCCATTCCCTCTACATTCCATCAGTGTTTGAAATTTCATTATGAAGGAGTAGAGCTGATGATTCCAGCTGATCTATTTATAACTTGTAATACCTTGAAAGAGAGTGTTGATAAACTTGTTCCTAATAATAGAGAATCTTCCACTAAACAGCTAGACATTGCTTCAACATCCAAGATGGAAGACATTGTTAAAGAGGTTAAGATCAAAGAAAATGGTATGGGAGAATATACTATAGAGCCAGTCTTATCTTTGACATCTCTCCCTATCTCTCCTAAGTCTTATGGGAAAACTCTAAAATAGTCTAAAAAGGAGTCTAACAAATCTCTTGAAGCATATAAAGGAAAGTTTGTTGCAGAACAAGTATCTAAATAGGAGTTTGAAGAGGGTGAAGCTATGCTCGCATGGCTATACAAAGATGAACCTAAATCTCAAGTGGTTCAAAAATGTGATGCTAAAATACTAAATATCCCTTCTAAGTCATATGACACAGGGGATGAATTGATCACAAAAATGGGATATAAAGGAAAAGGACCTCTAGGACTATAGGGTAAAGGTCTTATGTCACCTCTTGATCATTGTGGCTAAGAAAACAAGAATACAACAGGTCTAGGATACATGAAGAAACCTTTCTTTCTTAGCAAGAACTCCCTGTATGTTTTAGAATAGGTTGAGCCCTCTGTAGAAAATCAACTAAAGGGAGAAACAACAAAACAATCTGATAGTGATGATTCAGACACCATTGAAGATCTCATTCCCTATGAGCATTTGCCTAAATAAATAAAAAACCTCCTTGAAGCTGAAGATGATCCAATAAAAAGAATTAATGTAGTAGAAACACAAGAACCTACTATAGAGCAAGAGATAGTTGCAACACAAGAACCAACTAATCTTGAAGGTAATCAAATAGACAAAGAGGAAGGTGGTAGTTATTCTAAGATAGATTCCCACAAGTATGAATTCAAATCAAAATCTGAGGGAAACCCTTATTGGGGTATTCATCCTGACTTTACTCATGTTCTCAGATTTCCTAGAGGTCTAGATGAAGAAATAGAAGATGAATCAAATGACTATGAATGGGGAGTCATTCCAGAACCAGATGAACTTATTACAGAAAAGCATGTTGATGTTATCCACCAATATGCACCTAAACCCAACATAAGTCTAGAGTGAAATGATGACCTTATCGAGTCTAATCCACTAATGGCTGAAGTGGATTTCCACAATGAAATTGAGCCTATTCACGAATTGAATGTCTTAAGTTGTACTATCACCTTTGAACTCGAGCGTCAGGTTAGGACCAATGATGACAGATCCATATCCGTAAACACTCTTTCCCAATCTTTCACCACTTTGACTATCCAACACCCTGACTTTCTTGACATAATGTCCAAAAACTCAAACCAAGGTATTTATACCTTTCCCAATGACTATGCCCTTGCTTACTACCTAAATGCAGTTGAACCTATGAGGACTTCCATCAGTGAACCAAGTGTTAGCATGATGGAGTTGGACATCAAGTATCTTAGTAAGAAAAATAAGAATAAGAATAAAAACAAAAGGAGTTTTGAGGGTGAAAACCACTTTGTGGCAGTCTCAGAACCTACAAAAGTAAAAATAAAAGACGTATCCAAAGGTGAAAACCACTCTAAGGCACCTAAGGATGAGATATTTGATGTCCTTCTGAGTCATTTATAGGATAGATCTCCAGTTCTAATTGAGCTCACTCAATCTATCAATTTGGGAACAGTAGAAGAACCACAGTTGATCCATGTAGCACAATCTTTATTAGCAAAAGAAAAGCAAAAATTTACAACATTCTTAACAGAAAAGAAGATCAACTTTGCATGGAAATACTCAGATATGCCAAGGTTGGATCCTGATCTTATAATGCACCATTTATCTATAGCTCCAAATGTTAAACCTGTTAAGCAAAAATTGAGAAAGATGCATCCACATGTTGCACTCTTGGTAAAAGCTAAATTAGAGAAGCTCCTAAAAGCCGGATTTATCCAAGTTATTGATTATGCTGAATGGATCTCTAATATTGTACCTATTTCCAAACCAGACAAATCTATAAGAGTATGCACAGATTTCAGAGGTGTAAACAAAGCATGCCCTAAGGATGATTTTCCATTACCTAACATTGATATGATAGTGGACATGACTGCGGGCTTTGAGATGTATTCTTTAATGGATGGATTTTCTAGATATAATCAAATCAAAATTTCTCCAACGGATCAAGAGAAAACTACTTTTACATGTGCATGGGGTACCTTCTGTTGGAATGTCATGCCATTTGGGCTTAAGAATGCTGGTGCTACATATCAGAGAGCTATGACATCTATTTTTCATGACATGATGCACCAAACTATGGAGGATTATGTTGATGATACTTTATCAAAATCTATGATTAGAGTTGAATATCTAAATGACTTGATCAAGATACTCTATAGAATGGAAAAATTTAGTCTCAGACTAAATCCTAAGAAGTGTGCTTTTGGTGTCACTTCTGGAAAGCTCTTAGGATACATAGTTTCCAAGAAAGGAATTGAAGTAGATCTAGCTAAAGTTAAAGCTATCATGGAGATGCAACCTCCCAAGAACATCAGCCAAATGAGAACATTACAAGGGAGAGTTCAGTCTATCAGACACTTCATATCTTAGCTAGCAGACATATCACAACCTTTTACAAAGACATTACATAAAGGTGTGACATTTTCATGGAGCGAGGAATGTGAAAAGAATTTTGATCATATCAAGAAGTATCTATCAAATCCTCCTATCTTGATGCCTCCTATTCAAGGGAAGCCATTGATCTTATATGTCTCCACAATAGATACATCACTGGGGGCATTGCTTGCACAGCATGATGAGAATAAAAAGGAAAGAGCTATATACTATATCAGTAGAACATTGGTGGCATACGAAAAGAACTATTCTATGATTGAAAAAGCTTGTCTAGCTGTGATCTTTGCATCACCAAAATTGAGACATTATATGTTGGCTCATACCATGCATTTAGTAGCTAAGATTGATCCACTAAAGTACCTATTAAGCAAAGCTACCCTCACGGGTAGATTAGCCAAATGGGTCATGCTCTTAAGTGAATTTGACATTGAATATGTTGAAAGAAAATCTATTAAAGGCCAAGTTATTGTTGATCAGTTAGCAGATGCACCTTTTTTCGATGACACACTAATGCAAATGGAATTTCCAGATTCCTCTATCATGAATCTTTCTTCTAGAGAATGGCAATTGTTCTTTGATGGCTCCTATACACAAAATGGATCTAGAGCAGGTATCTTGTTTATCACTCCTCAAGGATACTCCATTCCTAAGGCATTCAGAATTAAATTTCCTTGTACAAACAATATTGTTGAATATGAAGCCCTTTTGAATGCTATGAAAATAGCAATTGAGTGGAGAGTAACAGAACTACACATTCAGGGAGACTCACAACTTGTAATCCATCAAGTCAATGATGTATACCAAATAAAGGATGAAAAGCTCATTCCATACAAGAGAATGGTAGATGATCTAAAGAAATACTTCATATCTATCACCTTTGAGAAAATACCTAGAATAGAGAACAGGGCTGCCAATGCAATGGCAATGCTATCTACTTTATTGTAGCAGCCTTAACATGAGCTATGCTACAAGTTCCTGGGGGAAGCATTATCTTATCCTACATATGACTCCCCTAATACCTATATGATTTGCATTGTTTTTGGTCATGATTCATCTCAATACAAAAACCTTTTCTCCTATCTCAAAGACCAAATCATTCTAGATAACTTTAATCGCCATGAAAAGAGATACCTTATCTGTAACGCGTCCCAGTATGTTATCATTGGTAACAATCTATACAAACAAGGTCTAGATGGTACGCTACTTAGATGTTTAGAATGGGAAGAGTCTCAATGTGCATTAGAGGAAGTTCATGATGGTATTTGTGGGTCACACTCGAACAGTTTAACACTAGCCTGAAAACTTATTAGGGCTGGGTACTATTGGCCAAAAATGGAGAAAGAGTCTATCAAGTTTGCTAAGAACTGTCAAAAGTGCCAAGTGCATGGCAACTTAATTCATGCTCTAGGGAGAGATCTAATTCCTTTCACTACTCAATGGCCTTTTCACCAATGGGCATTTGATCTTATAGGATCCATACATCCTCATTCTTCTAATGGGCATACTCACATTATTACAGCTACAGATTATTTCACGAAATGGGTAGAAGAAGTCCCTTTAACACAAGCAACTGGAAAACAAATATCTATGTTCATTTTTAACTACATCATATGTCGGTATGGTATCCCACATTCTATAGTCATAGATAATGGTGAACAATTCAAAAACATAGACCTAGATGATTTATGTGCTAAATTCAAGATTACACAACATTGGTCATCTATCTACTATCCTCAAGGGAATGGAAAAGCAGAGGCTTCAAACAAGAATCTATTGAAAATCTTGTACTGTACAGTTAATAAAATAGGAAGAGACTGGCATCTCATGATCAATCCATCTCTTTGGGCCTATAGAACAAGTATCAGAATGCCCACTGGGGCTACTCCTTTCGCTTTAGTTAATGGGTCTAAAGCAATATTGCCTATTGAGGTTGAAATCCCATCACTAAGAATCAGAATACATGGTCTAGTAACTGATGATGATTACAAAGTGTCTAGGTTGCAAGAACTTGAACTACTAGATGAGTGCAGACAAGTAGCATATGATCATCTCAGAGTGTATCAGAAAAGAATGTCTAGAGGCTACAACAAGAAAGTCAAACATAGAGAATTTTAGGTTGGTGATCTAGTCTTGAGAGAGAATCCTAAAAATCAATCATGTCAAGAACACAAGGGGAAGTTTGAACCCAATTGGTTGGGTCCCTTTTTTATCACTACTACTTTTGGCTCTAGTGCCTATCAACTCTCAATGACTGAAGGAGAACAGCTCTGAGAACCAATCAATGTTCTCCATCTGAAGAAATTATATGCCTAAGGCATTCAGCCTATGGTAAAATGTCCTAAAAAAAAATCTTGAAAATCTGAAAAAGTCCTGAAAAAATGAATATCTTGGTGAAAACCTAGCAATGGGCGCCTTGATGATTCACAAAAAAATTGAAAAATTGAAAAAATTGAAAAAAAATTAAAAAATTGAAAAATACAAAAAAATGAGAAAAAGAAAAAGTGTCTTGGTGAAAACCTAGAAACAGACGCCTTGGTAGCAAAAATAGAATCTCTACCAAGATGGTGAAAACCCGGCAAACGGGTGCCACTTGTTTCAAAATGCTCCATCTATCAATGCAATCTTGGTCTTTCCTAGCTTTCAGTCTTACTTTAGTTTGTACATATCTCCCGGTTTGTTCTCGCATTCTTGTTTTCAATAAGTTGGTTGGTACACCAATTAGCTCACGCATCTGTATCCTATCAATGCCTAACACTTGGGGCAATCAATGTCATATCCTATGGTCTCTAGTATACCTTAGATGAGTCATGTCCAATTAGAGTCCTTTGAAGCTTCATCCGAGTCTGTTTGTCTGTCTCCTCTCTAGGAAAGGATTTTGCATCTACAACAACACAATCAAACATCAAACTGAAAACAATCTATGCTTTTTACATGCTTTTATCTCCTTGTATGCTTACTAGTTCACATTGAGATTTTTGCATATTGTGCTCCCATGAGCTCTTCGATGATGTCCTTTACAGGATTTAGAGAGTGATGACTAGGGGCATAATCTTTTCTTTGTTTTCTGCTTGTATGTGAAAATCTAACAACTTTGGAAATTTTGGATTGAAATGGTGTCCAACTGGAAGAGCCTCTATCTCAAATTGGATGGCCATGCATACCTCGACCATTGAAACCTAGAAAATTCAAGGAGGTTTGATCTAACTATTGTCTTTTTGAGTGAGTTCTTTCTCCTATTGTGAAATGTGATCTTGCCTAAGGATGTGAATGATAAAGGGTCACTACGGGTAATTCACATTGGATTTCAAATGATCTCTTGACTGCTTGATGTGTTTGTTTTAGCAAGGCGTATTCTAGTTAAGATGACGTTTATGTTTTGATGCTTATACAAATTTTTATATTAAAATGGACATGATATTCAGGTCATCCTAGCATTTGTACCTTGGTGCTTATATATAATCTGACATTTCAAAAATAAAATCAATATTCATATGTTCATGGTTATATGACCAGTGAGCATTGCATTGATTCTTGTGCATACAAATCGATATTCATATGTCTATGGTTTCATAACTAGTGGGCATTGTATTGGTTTATCTGGTTACCTAAAAAACAAACTCAATGATGACAAATGACCGACACATGATCAGTGACTAGGTCCTAGGTCCTAGGTTTGCATGTCATTTTACACTTTGCATGATCTCACAAATTGCTTGACAATATTTAACAATCCTTCTAAAAACTATACTTAAACTACAAACAAAGAGTTGAATCTCATACAAAGGTTTTCCCGCAGAAACGCAAGTAGTCACAATCCTAGTTAAACATCCTTTTTGATGTAAGACTAAGTACTTGTCTTCATCAATACCTACAAAACATATCATGTGTATCATTGCACTTACATTACATATTCATAATCATTCATTCCATCTATTTCATTGCATACATTTCCATACATACACTTTCCATAATCAGGTACATTTGCATAACATTCATACATATGAAAGAAAATCATTGCATTGCATGAATCCATACATACATTCTACTCTACTCAGAATTTACATCACATGATATCATCATACATCAAAAACATGACAAGTACAAATAAAGTCACAATCAAAAGTCTCGATCTCATATATATATCATAAAACTTGAAATAGTCAGGGGTGCACTACTGGCACAATGTACAAAAGAATGAGCTCATGTGAGCTATCAGAACAATATTAATATCAAAAGAGCAACAAACTATCTGAATATCATGACAGATTAGCTGTTGGCCTGATCCCCTCCATCTGGTGGAGGTGGTGGTGGTGCATTTGGTACTGCCTCGGCTCTAGGTGCTCTCACTCCCTTTGATGCTATCATATACTGAGAGTACAAAGGAAGTCTCTGAGCAAGTGGAACCGCAACATAGTATGCAAAAACATAGTAAGAAAATCTAGAGGTCTAATGAATAACCTCTGCCTATAATCTCTTAACCTCACCATGAAGCTCAATGTGTTATCTATCCACCTCTAGAAATCTCTCCTCCCAGTGAGCACTATGCAACTTCAGGTCTCGGACTTGTAATCTAAGCCTCCTCACAATCTCCTATGTAGTCAGTGGAACACTAGGATCAACATCTGTAGCTGGCATATCAATATCTACCATAGGCTACTCTGTGGTCTCTACTCTCTATGCCTTACAACATCTAACCTCTACACAAAGATCAAAACTGGTATCATCTTGTAAGGGATCAGAATCACCACCTACAACCTGCTTAGATGCAAGTACCTCCTCAGCAGTATCAAGACTACCTAAAGTACCACCTTCTCCCCTAGTCCATCTCTGTGCACCTGTAGACCTACCTACTGTGGAACTAGTGGGAAGAGGGGGCCTCATCTATCCTAATGGTCTCTATGGAGGATCCATCACTCTCAGTCTCGAAGGCATGGGGTGTACAATCGGAACCTATGTGGGTCTCAGACCCTATCTCATTGGAGCCCCTATGACATCCATCACCTCCTCCATGGAAGGTATCAGCTCTATAGGGTTAGAGAATCTATAAATTGGATAATCATCAAGCCATGCAATAAACCCATATGTAACTCTGACATCAGCAACCTGTGGTCTGTACTCCCAATCCCTACCAATAATACCACTGTACTCCTGTGAGCACAAGGCATAAGAAAGCCTCGAGGTCCATCCAAGTTTGAGCTCATGAGCTATTCGAGCATATGTGGCATAATCCTAAGGTGCATCCTGTACTCATCCATATTTTTGCCACACCTTGGTAATAAGAAATCTCTCTAGTACAAAGGACGATCATCCTATCAACACCCAGCTCTGAAAGAAGAAATTGAACTGTTCTCGTGCAATAGGCCAAGGCTCAATCTCTACATAGGGCCTCCACCATAAAAATTTCATGTCATCAAGACACCGTCTCCAATACTCTACATGGCCCATGTGCCCCTATATGACATATCCATCATAAATCTATATCACAAGCTCCTACAGCTGCCTCTGTGACTGACACACTGGTCTCAAAACCGGGATATGCTCCCATGCCTAGATTTGTAAAACTAGAGCACCACTAGAAAAAGTCTTTCTCTCTTGATACACTACCTTGTGCATCTTAGAGAACATGTGGGCCAAAAGACACTGACCCCAGGCTAACTCGGAAGGAGTCACCATCAAACGTGCAACCATCGGGGCCTAGCCCATTAGAAGACCATTCTGCTGATGGTTGGACATGATAATACCACCTATCATCCTAGCTAGGATGCACTCTAATCTATGGGTATGACCATAGTGTTGTACCAAGGTCTCCCATGAAATAGAACTAGTCAACTAAGTGTCATCTCCAAAGAGACATCTAAATGCTAATAATCCAGAGTTCCCCGAACTCACATAAGTTGGACGTTGTGTACTATGGAACGGAATACATAGAATCCTGTAAACATCCTTTGGAGTCACAGTGAGCTCTCCAGTGGATAAATGAAATGTATGCATCTCTGAATGGAATCTCTCTATCAATGCAGTCAAAAGTCCATGATTTACCCTAATCTTGGGTAAATGGATTAGATACTCAAATCTGCATGAAGTAAGATGAACTCTCATCGAATCAAGCAAGGAAACACAGAGTCTCTGAGTAGCTAGATGTGAGATGCATACATGAACATCAAGATATATGACCTACACAGCATAGAAATAGGTAGCCCTATCAGTACTTTGGTTGAAAAATAGGCTACACATAAAGGAATTGAATAGTTTTCTATCTCAAAGGGTAGATCAAAGACTCAGTAATCAAGCTAAAAGATCAGAAAATTCAAAATTTTTCCCTAGAAATGAGTTTTGGGCTCACTGTTTTCCAAATGACAAAGCAGACTAGCAGAAAAACTCGTACGATTTTTCACTGGTTACCATACGACAAACCATGTTGATACGACACTGTATATCTCCTTGTACGAGTTAGGAGGGACCCAACGAAACGTCGTACGACTCTTAGGTCCCTCTCATATGAGTCTTGGAGGTTAATGATATGACTATCTAACTAGAGTTGAAAAGTCGTATGAGCCCAGAAGGACAGTTGTACGAGTTTTCGTGCATGCAAAAATTAAAAATTGAAAACATACGAAAAATATGCTAAAAATGCTATAAACAAAGAAAATTTGACTTTTCAGATAAGCATAGAGGTCCACCTACCGGATGTCCATACTGTTGAGGTCTCTGATGCCTTCGACTGCGCTCAAAATGGTGAGAAGACACGGCTACCTTCATTTTTGTCATTTTCTCGCTCAGAGGGCTCCACAAGGTTTTCAAAAGTCAACGGTGAAAATGAATTGAAAATGACCCTTCTAGCCTTTATATAGCTTTTGACCTAATTTTCAAAAGTGCTTTATTTTTCACAAAAATTGCACCCCTGGCTAATTTCGACATTTTGAACCCATTTTTGGGATCAAAATTGAAATCTGAGATCATTTACTATGTCACAATTGTGATTTAAAATTTTTGGACCCAGGATGTCTGACTGTTTGCATAATCAACCTTTAATCATCACAGAAATCCAGTATTTAACTTAATTGATTATCTTACATCAAACTATAGAAATTTCAACTTGGTCCACTTATGGTCAAACCTAGTCAAACTTGGTCTCCAGGACCTCTAAATGATGTAGAATGCATTCTTGAATGTGTACAACCACTTCTCCAATCAATTAACATGCTTCTAAACTATAACGCTAACTTTTCTTGTCAAATTTCAATTTTAATCCCGAAGGGGGCATGGTATTGCACATCATTCAAGTCTGTAAATCTAAATCTATAATCAATCTTTCCTCAGTGATCAAGATAACAACCACGTCTAGTTGTTGATTCATCTAAATTCCTCATCGCTTGGGGAAAATCTATCATCTCTTGGGGCATATCAGATTCATCAAGATCCATATGAATACGGTATCCTAAATCTATCTTGTAAACTGTATCAACTTTTCATTACCAATGGTTCATTTGCGTCATTTCCTTGGTTCTTCGTAACTGATGGGTTTAGGATGTGATACCAATATGATTCACACAAGGACATTGAGGTTTGGAATCGGTCACTCACTTCTTCGCAATCATAAGGTTTAGAATCAGGCATTTTGGCACTTTTTCATAATCGCCAGTTCATTGTTGATATAGCTAGCATCATCTCGATTTCTGGTCATTATGGGCTTGGGTCAGTATCTCTTTTTCCAATTTTTCAATCATTTTTTGTCTCGGAATCGATTAATCTTTCATCTTTCAAATTAATCTCAGACATTGTTATCATACACAGACTATTCTTTGAACCACTACGCTTGCACAGTTTCAAAGAGGGGCGAAATGTAATACCCCAAAAATGGGCTATAGGTTCATTAACCTCCTACATCTTCAATTCGAATGAAATTGACATCAAAGTCCTAACCTAAGGCACATCTGCACATTATCAAATTTAATTGATTATCCTAAATTCTGCATCGGAGAATATTCCTAGTAATATTCCTAATTTATCATAATTATTCTTCATTTAATAATTATAAATCTTGTTTATCCTAAAGTTTGATTAATTGAATATTCTGAATATTTAATTAATCAGATTTAATACTGCCACTTAATTATTTAATTGAATTTAATTAAATTATTCCTAAATTGTATTATTTAATTTTGACAATAAATCAAAAATCTTATGACTAATTGATTAAATTCTTATTTAATTAATTCATGTCAGTTGTCAATATTTAATAATATAGTTTTTGAATAAAGTTTGATTTAATAATTGATTAACCCATAAATCAATTGTTTAATTCAAAAATCAGTTAAGTTGAGGATAAATCATTTTATTTATTTAATTAATTCATAATTAATTGTGCACATTCAAAGAGCAGTTAAACTCAAAATCAGGAAATCAATGCAAGTTGTTAACTTTTGGAAACTCAACATTCTATTTTGAGTTCAAAGCTAATCTAAACTTCTTATTTGAGTTAAAAAGTTGTTCTTGCATGCTTTTGCATGATTTTGTGAGTTAATTATCTCTGATTTCTTGATAACTCAAAAATCAACCTGAGTTTATCAAGAGTGATTTATGGCTTTTCTCTTGCATCCTCAAAGCCTTGGATTTCTATAAAACCAAGGCTCAACTCTTCATAATTACAACACTCAAATTTGCACAATTACTCTGGTGAATTGGCAATTGAAAGATTGAGCATTTGCGACAGGTGATTTGTGAGATCTTTCATAGTTGATCATTTAGCTCTTACATAGTTTCTTATTCATAGTTTCATACTCATTCATAGCATCTTTAGATCAAATCTGCATTCCAATTTCATTCATTCTAAATTAATTTCATACAGTTTTTCATATTATTGCATAGAAAATCCAAAGATATAGCTTAATCTGCATTCAAAATCTTTCATTCTTTGCATTCAAATCCTTCGTTTAGGTGTTGCATTGTCACTGGTCTCGGTCTGATCTAAGAGTATCATACTCGCACCTACTAGAAGGCAGTAAATCACCTGGTTAGTTTAGTTTCCATTTCATTGCACAATTTTGGTTTTTGGCTAACCTCTAATGTTTTATTGAAGTGTTGTGTCTACAGCTAGGTACAAAATTCACACACACAATATTTTCACTCTTCTGAAGTGAGCTCGGTGAAAATCCAACCTTGTTAAAGGTTTACAAACACACTATTAGGTGTGACCCTGCTAAAGGATTTCAATCACCCTATTAGGAGTGGCCTGGTAAGAGGACTTGAGTACATTCCATTAGGATGCCACCTTTATTAAAGGATTTATCAATGACTGTTAGGTCAACCTTGATTGAAGGATTTTTACTGTTACAATGGTTAGAAAGTAGCAGTAGTTTTTGATCTATAAAACATACAACTCACTTTGCAGATATCAGATCCAATTCACACATACATGCTAATTTACTGACTGAGTATCATTTCCATCTCAATCTCTGATCTACTCAGAATTCACTTCAAGAAATCACAACTCTGATCTTCACCTTCATCCTTTTGCTTAGACTTATCAGTTAATAACATCAACAACACCAGCATACTCTGTAACCTCACCATTAGGTTTCCTTTATACCTCTCTAGATAGATAGATCTATCTTTTGCCTCTTAATCTCCTCCATATATCTTAGGTTAGGTCAAATCCAACGGATCCTTCCAACATTTAAGTCCTTCATACATCCTTCTAGAAACATCTTCAATCTCCTCATTGAATCCATAATAAAATGATTTACCATGCATTAAATTCTCCATATAATCAATTAATAAAGTCAACACAATTTACATAACCCAAGAATTCAACTAAGTCAGCTAGAAATCTGAATTCTTCCTCCAAGTGTAAATTACTGACGCTTAGTCAATACTGTGTTCATCTCCTCAGTCATCACTATGTAACTCGGTCATCTCTACAAACTATCTTCCTCAGCTAACACTGTCTTGCTCGGTAATTTCCCGTCGCTTGACATAAACTAATCTTCGGTCAACACTAGATTTACTCAGTATATACTTGCATTCGGTTGACACTAACATCACTTGGCTTAAACTAGATTTCTTCACTTTTTCTCAGTTAAGCCCACTTCTTCATTCTTTCTTCTTACTTAGATAAATAATACATTATCTCATCATAGTGCCAAATAATCAAGTACTCATTGAAGTATCAAATAACTCAACCTTTCCTTAGGTGCTATTGTTATTTCCCTTTCCCTAATCATTTTCATCAACCAATAGATATAGTACTTTCTTCGATAGCAACTGTCTTACCAGTTAAGGTTTGACATCAATGACAATACAATAATTATTTCAATTGTAGTTTCCAACAATCTCCCTCTTTGGCATTAATGGTAACACCGCATGAATACCACATGATTTACCAACCAATCCAAACTTTGTCATTGCATCAAAAATATTTATAATATCCTTAGCTTCATTTTGATTCTCAATAACTTAGCCTTACTTGACCGTTTACATAGTAACTCCCTCTGAATCTTTTCTGTATCTCTCCCTCTTTGATTGTATCCTCTTGATGGGTATTCATCTCTAAAATCTCTCCCTCTTTGACAAAAATTCCAAAGCAACAAATATAAATTACATCATTCATATGTAAATGTCATCTTTTTAGTTCAATAATAGTATTTCTCCCTATGTCATCTTGCTTATGACTGATTATTAGCTTTGCTATTCTTTTCACAACTCTAGGCAGCTCCTAAAGTGTGTTCTTTCCTACATCAATTTATCAAATATTCTGTGCAGGACATTTGATGTAGTGCTCCTAGCATGACTAGGTAGCCTCAGTTAGGGGAAGCACCCCTAATTTACCTCTTATATATTCATGAGCATCCTTACGTAAAGCATTTTTGAATATGTGTGCTAGTTGTTCCTTTGTGTTCACATATTCCATTCTCACTTCTTTTTCATGTACCAATTCCCTTAAGTAATGATACTTAATGGCAATGTGTTTGGTCTTTGTATGCATTACAGGGTTCTTTGATATGTTAATGGCACTTGTGTTATCACAAAAAATAACAATAGGTTCAGTAATTTCCTCTTTCATTCCTTTCAATATGACGCAGGGGCAAGGTAGATACAAGAAGATTTGACTCAACTTGAACCAACAAACAAGCCCTGTTCAAAGTTACACACGGAAGCAATATGTAATTCACATGAAATAATGAAAACATATTGTATTTGAGGCAAGGCAACTGGAAACCAAACTGGTGTGATTAAAATAAATCAGTCAACATGCCCGGTTGTGAGGCCTTTCAAGTTTCGGCCTTATACAAAGAGAATTATGAATTCAAAGTCTCATCTCACATATTATCTTCTTTTCTACTTCTACTACTCTTCTACTATCACCATCTTCTACTAACTAAACAACCTAAGCTCCAAATATATAGCTAGCAAAGCCACAAGTCGGCCAATTAGGCATTTAATTACATTATAGGTCCACTTCGGGAGAGAAACCAAAAACTAAGAAAGAAGTAACACAACACGTCATGAAGTTACATTTAGGTCCACACGTGATCCAAGAACATATCTTGAACTTTTCAAGATCCAATTTCCTCATAAGGAACCGCGCAAGGCTAAACACTCCATGTTTCATGCGAAACTAGAAAAAAATTGATACCTGAGGAAAATGGCGATAACTTCCAAATCCAAATGAATTAGGTCATGTGCTCTTAGGAGAATGCTCAATAATAGGTCCAAAACACCACATTAACTTCGCAAGGCAAGAAACCATTATCATCAATGACTACAAACATCAAACAGGTACATGAAAATAAGAAATATTTTTGGTGATGCAAGATTGCTCAAAACCCAAGATGCTCCTACATCAGACACTTGGGGTAAATAAAGAGATGATGTCCACATCAATTATTTCTCATATTTTGACCTGAATCATAAAGATCCAACTCATCTTGTGTAATCCATGAACTGTCTTCAACTGGCTTATCTTTCCACTGAACTAGGTATTCAATGTAGTCTTTTCCTCTTGTACTCTTGCTTACTCTACTATTCAAGATCTTTGCAATGTTGTCTTTATTCTTCTTAGGATAATCTAGATAATCTTCTACCTCATCAGTTGATTCAAATTACTCAAAGATATCAACAATTTTGAATATAGGTGATATGTCCATGTCCTCTAGTAATTCGACTTCATAAGCATTTCCACTGTCAAACTTCTTCAGAATCTTACAAGGTCCAAATTTCTTCATTTTAAACTTGTTGTAGGTACCAACTGGAAATCTATTCTTCTTCAAATGAATCACAACCTCATCTCCAACTTCAAAATATTTATGTCTCCCTCTCTTATCTTCTCTCTATTTATATTTGAGATTACTGTCCTCCAAATTCCTTTTGATTTCATCATGAAAAGTTCTCATGAAGACTGCAAAATCCTCAGCTTCAACACTTCTTCTGGTCTCAGTAGGAAAATATCTCAACTCTGTGGTTCCTTTAGGATGAAATCCAGTAACAATCTCAAATGGTTTTCTCTTAGTGCTTCTATTCACATAATTATTATATGCAAACTCTTCTTGTGCCAAGACTAAATCCCAATTAGCAGGCTCATCTCCAACTAAACGTCTCAACAGATTGCCCAAAATTTTGTTCACAACTTCAGTCTGTCTATTTATCTGAGGGTGAAATGTAGAACTAAACTTCAATTCTATATTCATCTTTTTCCAAAGTGTTCTCCAAAAGTAACCAATAAACTTGGTATCTCTATTTGAAACAATAGTTTTCGGCAAACCATGCAATCTTACCACTTCCTTGAACAATAATTCAGCTAAATGTAATGCATCAAATGTCTTCTTATAAGGTATGAAATGAGCCATCTTTGAAAATTTGTCAACTACTACCAAAATAGAATCATTGTCTCTCTGAGTTCTAGGAAATCCAAGAACAAATTCCATACTCACATCTTCCCAAGGTCTATTAGGTACAAGAAAAGGTTTATACAATCCCAAATTCTGACTAGTTCCTTTTTTTGTTTGGCAAATTCTACAACCTCTAACCATTCTTTGTACATATCTATAAATCTATGGCCAAAAGTATCTTTCCAAAATCAAATTCATAGTCTTATCAATCCCAAAATGTCTCTAGCAAGTCCACCACTATGTTTCTCCTTTATTATATTCTCTCTCATAGATCCTCTAGGTATGCACAACTGAATTCCTTTAAACAACATGTCTTCTTTAATGAAATAATCAGTCCACTTATCACTCACTATTTTTTCTTTACAAGCTCTCCATGGCTCTGCAAAATCAAGGTCAGTTTCATAAAAATACTTCAAATCATCAAAACCAAGTACCTCAACTTTCATTTCTGTTAGCAAACTTATTCTTTGGCTCAAGGCATCAACAACTTTATTTGATTGTCCACTTTTATGCTTCAACGAAAAGGAAATTTTTTGTAAGAAATCAACCCACTTCATATGTCTCTGATTCAATTTATTCTAACTTCCCAAATACTCCAAATCTTTATGGTTAGTATACAACACAAAATCTTTAGGCATCAAATAATTTCTCCATTTCTTCAAAGCTTGAACAATAGCATAGAATTCCTCATCATAAACTGAATATTTTCTCTTAGCATCATTCAACTTTTCACTAAAGAAAGCTACAGGTCTTCCTTCTTGACTCAAAATAGCTCCTATTGCACTTCCACTAGTATCACATTCAACTTGAAAGAATTTACTAAAATTAGGCAAAGCAAGTGTAGGTAATTCTGCAATTCTTTGTTTCAATGTTTCAAAACTCTTTTTTGCTCCATGTGTCCACTTGAAGTCCTGTTTATCTCCTCTCATAGTTTTAGTCATAGCATTACAAATAGAACTAAAATTTCTGATGAAAATCCTATAAAAACTTGCCAATCCATGAAATGATCTTACCTCTCCAACATTCTTTGGTGTAGGCCAATCAAGTATAGCTCTTACTTTCTTGGGATCCATCTTCAATCCATCAGCTAAAATTACAAAACCAAGGTACAAAATCTCTTCTTTCATAAATGAACATCTCTTCAAATTAATCAACAACCTTTCTTCTTTCAATCTCTGTAATACTTGTCTGATATGTTCAAGATATTCTTCCTTATTCTTAATGAATATCAAAATGTCATCAAGATATACAATTACAAAGTTACCCAAGAATCTTTTCAAAACTTCATTCATCAGCCTCATGAAAGTACTAGGTGCATTAGTCAGACCAAAAGACATAACCAACCATTCATACAAATCTTCATTAGTCTTAAAAGTAGTTTTCCATTCATTCCCTTCTCTGATCCTAATCTGGTGATAACCACTCTTAAAATCAATCTTTGTGAAATAATTTGCTCCACTCAAACTATCTATTATGTCATCCATCCTAGGCAAAGGAAATATGTACTTTACTGTTATCTTGTTTATAGCTCTAGAATCAGTGCACTTTCTCCATTCTCCATTATTTTTCAATGCTAACACAGCAGGTATTGCACAAGGACTCAAACTTTCCCTAATCAAACCCCTCTCAAGAAATTCTTGCACTTGTCTATTCAACTCAATCTTTTCATCATGTGTCAACCTATGTGGTACTTTATTAGGAAAACTAGCTCCAGGTATCAAATCCATATAGTGACTTATACTTCTCATAGGTGGTAAACCATCAGGTACATTATCACAAATGATGTCATGAAATTCAGTCAACAAAGGTTTAACCTCAGGTGCATGTTCTAACTCATCTTATTTTTCAGTTTTCCTTGGAATCAAAGAAAAGCAAATATTATGTTCTTTCATTTCTCTTGCAAAATTTTTACCAGGGTGAATCCACAATAGTGGGTTACAATTTTTTGGACGAAGGAATTCATCCCAAAAATCATGAGGGCTCAGATTTACTCAATTACTTTCGATAGAAAGTACTTTCTATCAAAACTAAGTACTTTCGATCGAAATTATTTTATCAAAAAACCTCGAGAATGGGTGATTTTCATTGTTTTATGTAAAGGACTTTCGATAGAAAGTAATTTCTATCGAAAGTGCCTGATTAGGTCATGTTTGCAAACTTTGAAGAAATTTTGAGAATTTCATGGCTTTGGGGCTCAAGTGCGGGGATCAAATGGAACAATAAGGAGACATCCTTTTGCATAGCATGAGTACTCAGAACTAGCTTTCTAACAATTATATATTTGACTATTTTTGAATTTATTATGTGTATGGTTTTTGACGTTAATCGAATGTAGGTTTTTTATCAAATATAAACCTCTGAGTTTGATGTTCAATGAAAAGTAGTAAAAAGGGGAAATTTTTTTTAAATAACAGTGCCCTCCATCTTCGAGTCTACTTTCTATCAAAAAAATAATAATTGAAATCCAATAAATACACAACAAGTTATAAGCTATGTAGTTAAGGTATGTCAAAATTATGGTTTAGTCAACTTCAAACGTTAATAAAATATGCAATATAATTGTGATAATGTCATCAAACCAATTGCATGCCCTCCATATGAATGTTATGAAACTAAATTTGAAAGAATCACGTTCATATATATTTTACAAAAAAAGTCATGCTCTATGAAAACAATGTTACTATTTGAAAATGAGGTTTTCAACACCTTACCAGTTTTCATGGGAGAAAGAAAAAATTATTCAAAAAAATTCAATATATATATTTAGAATCTAAACTGAAAATCCTAAAAGAATATAATTTACTTCATCCTCTTATTTCGAACAGTTCAATGGCAATATGCATCTGAATCTGAAAGTTTTTATCAAAATGTAGAGTTCAGTGTCCGTTCAAGCAAAAAAGTGTAACCCACTATTGTGGGTTCACCCACCATCAACCAAGCATACTCTAACTATAGTATAGTGACCTTCATCAAAATTCTCTACTAAAGGCAATAATACTTGTTTCTTCCCTCCCATCCATCCAAATAGTATATTTATTCAATCTACCATCATGTAAAGATTTCCTATCATACTACTAAGGTCTATCCAAAAGAATATGACAACAATCCATAGGCATAATATCACATAAAACTTCATCATGATAATTCCCAATTTTGAATTTAACAAGGCATTGTTCACTTACAAGTAGTTTATGCTCCTTCTAGATCCAAGCAATATGGTAAGGCTTAGGATGTCTCAATCTCTGTAACTACAATTTGTAAACCAGCTCTTTAGATGCCAAATTATCAGAACTTCCACTATCAATGATTACCTTACAACATTTGTTAGCGATCTTACATTTGGTTCTAAACAAACTTTTCCTCAGAATAGGTTCCTCATCAGGTTCTTCATTCCACAAGATCCTTCTTAGCATCAAGTTCTCACCATGTTTAGATTCATTAGATAACTCCTCAACTTCTTCACAAGCCAAATTATTTTTGCCATTACCTCCAGTCTTCTTTCCTAAGTTAGTACATTCAAAGGCCCTATGTCCTTCTTCACCACACTTGTAACAAGTACCTTTAAACTAATATTTCTCTTCTCTTTTCCCACTATTGTTATTCCTAGAGTAACCACTTAGCTACCTCTAGAGTAGTTACCTCTCTTAGCAAGTTCATCTTTCCATCCTTTATCTTGTACTGCATTGTCAGATCTCCTACTTTCTCCATAAGATCTGCTTCTACTTCTTTGAAATCCACCACCTCTTCCTCTTTATCTTTGTTCATGTCTCTTTGTCAAGTACTCTTCTTCCTTCAAAGAAAATTGGTATGCTTCTTCCACACTATCTATTTCAGCATAACTGATCTTATCTTGAATCAATGTCCTTGGGACATTCAGGTATCTAGCCACCTTCTCAACTTCATCATCCACATGTCTAGATCTGATATTCAATTTGTAAAATTCCTCAATATACTCTTTCACACTCATGTCCTTTTGTCTCAAATTTTTCATTTTTCTCATCAAACTAACTTGGTAATCAGCTGGAAGAAACTTATTCTTCATCTTTCCAAGCATTTTCATCCACGTCTTGATCTTTTATTTTCCTCTCTCCTATCTCTCAGTTTGCAAATGATCCCACCAAAGAGATGCATGACCTTTCAACTTTGTAACTTCTATCTTAACCTTCTTATTATCAGGAGTACCTTCATACTTAAAGTATTTATCCATCTCAGAGATCCAATCCAAAAGTGCATCGGTCTCAAGTTTTCCATCATAGCAAGAAACTTCAACCATAGGTCTAGAGTTAGCCTTAGACAAAAATCTCAAGATTCTTTCCTCATCCTACTCAACTTCAGGTTCAGGATTAGGTTCTACCTCTTCTTCATCACTAACATCTTCAAGATGTGCACCTCTTCTCTGGGTTGTCTCTACAACTTCAAGCCTAGTTGCAATCTGCCTCAACACATCTGTTGGTAGTATTCTAAAATTTCTCATCCTCATGCTAAAATTTTGAAAAAATTTGATTTATAGACCTGATGGTAAGGTTTTAAGGTTAAAACCCTAGGTTTGATGGAAGCCCTAGCTGGTTTTAGGCCTTGTTCTAATTTCATGTTACTTTTTGGCTCACTAACTCTCCAAATATGCATGTGCTATTTTTGACCCCTTTTTATTGATCACTTTACATGTTATGTTGTTAGGTTGTCGAACGGGACCCCTTTTTAATATTTCTCGCAAAGCCTAAGTTCCCCGTAGGTTTTCCTAAGTGACACAACCTTTAAAATGAGTGGCTATCGTTAAATCTTAAGGCTCCCTGTTGTCATAATCTCTGACATGCGATCTAGTGACAAGAGGACATCTGTCTTGGTGGTCCCATCTTTGTTGTTGTGTTGGCAATTAAACTGAGTAGTGCATCAATGGCTGCCATTATACCGTTGGGTCGAGATGATTCTCTTTTAAGCATTACAGTATAGCGACATGCGTCCAATCAAGCTTTATTGACAGTAGCAAGATTTCTGACATGACAGTCTTAGTGGCATGTTTTTCGAGTTGACACTTGTCCTAGGTGACATAACAACTGTGGCGTTGAACTTTTCAAAGGGTAAAGCATAGTTTGATCTTACAGTTGTCGTTATACCGCTGATGGAAAATGTGAAGTATTTAAGCTTTACAGTATAGCGATGACCATTCAATGCTATTCGATGGATGAGATGGTGAGTGGAGCCTTAAATTTCCATGTCACTCTAACATGTGTGTTTTTGATTGGTTGAAATAAATGTGATGTGGCGGTTGACAAGATATTTGATATTAAAGAAGAAATGAAAGAGGGCCCACCCACCTGTTCTTGTAAACGTGGCATCTTTTGATTCGACATAAAGATAAGTGAAGTGTCATAGTGGGGTCAGCCTTCTTAGATGGTTAAGGTTCGATAAGATCTCACAGTTGTCGGTATACCATTGGGATAAAGTGCACAATCTTTAAGGTCGCAGTATAGCGACAACTGTTGATCTTGTTTGAAGATGAGGACTGAAAGGTGGGTCCTCTGTCACCAGGTCATGTTGACAAGTTCATTTTTTATTGGCTGAAGGTAGAAATGACATGTCAAGTTGTTAGTATACTTGACACCGAGGAGAAAGTTAGGGTTTTCCACCTACTGATCTGTTTGACGTGGCATTTCCTGATTCGATAAAGTTTTCAATGGGAAAGGTGGGTTCATTGCTTTGGGAATAGATAAAGTGCTATGAGTTGGAAAGAATCTTGTGGTTGTCATTACACCGTTGGATGAAGATGCTTGAATTCTATGCCCGTGCTTTAGCGACAAAATGACACCTGTCCACTCCGATCAAGGTAAAGTTAAGTTGTTTCTTTCCCCACGTGGTTATTTTGAACTATTCTCATTGGCTAGGAACTCGTTTGGGAAAAGTAAAAAGAGGGTTGTGCGGCTATTTTTGTTGATCGTTCGATGCACCAAAAGGGAAACAATATCAACGGTCTGAATTCAAATTTTTGCTCTGTGATGTTGTTCATGTCCTGTGAATGCTGACACCGCCAGTTTTCAGTAATGGCGGACTTAATGAGCTACGTGCGGATGAATTGTAAATGGTTGGCAACATTATATATCAAATTTTGATCATTGTTTCTCTTTACCACTCTCATAAGCATTTTGGCGAACTGGATTTTCCTCTAGAGCAATATCAAGCGAAGTTTTTTTAGGTGCCTGGTAGGTCAAAATTTTCTGAATTACAGAATTGTTTAAAGTCTGCGAAGGAATTGTGGGAAGAATCCTATTGCTTCTTGATATTTTTAGGGTTTTTTCTCGAGTATTTATATATTTTTATAGAAACCCTAGTTTAAAATGCCACCAAAGAGAGGACTATCTGGGAAGACAGAATACAAAGACAGGGGTGTCTTCGAAGACTTAATGCAATTGCTCCTGCATTCAAATAATGGGGCAGCTAGATTAAAAGAATTGGTCCCGAGGAACCCTAGGGATTATGTAAATAGTGGGCTCCGTGATAGAGGGAATTGGATGAGAGATGCTAGGTTGGGTGAAGATCATAATGGCCTCATTTTGTTCAAAGCAGCTTACTCACAAAGGAATTCTTGTGCCCCCCTCAGCAACATATGACAATTTGATATTGGGAAGTTGGTAGTTCCTGGAGTTTTCATGGATGTGGAATTGTTGATATAGATTGCTAAGTGATATGATCCTATGACAAAGGGTGTCAAGGATATAAATGGAAATAATTTGATTAGTATCACAGAAGAGGAGATTAGGGAGGTCTTCTCATTGAATGACCCTTCTGTTGGGTTAGAGAAAATAGATTTTACAAAATTTACAGAGATATATGAAGCTCAGAGGGATTATTTAAGGGTAGGGCCTCTGAGGGATTTTTTAGACTAGATTGGATCCATGTGTGTCATCAATCCAAGTACACTAGAGCCCTTCAGGATGGATTTATTCAGTAAGAGGGCACAAGGTTTCTACAAGTCTTTGACTTTAATCCTAGGGCATGATGAGGCCACTCATATGCCAATTGCATATATGTTCATGATGATGCAATCATTACATCCCAAATTGGTATTAATCTTTGACTTTGCATCTCACTTGGCTGACCTAATCCATGAGGGATTAATGAGAATTAAGAATATGAATATTAGTAGGCCTTTTGGGTGGTATTCAATGCTTATGCATATGTTCTTGTACAAGGGTGAAGGAGAAACCCTTCTAATCCAATTGTGGACCATGACTTTGTCATGGGACAAAGTTGATGCCAGTTTCATTACCTTTGATAGGGATTTTGCTTCAAGACTTAGGACACTGTTATTCTTTGACAATCCTAGGATCCCAAGGGAGTTACTGAGATTAATCAGACCGAAGGAATACTGTCAGGACATTACTATAGTCCATAATTTTGGGGATATCATTTTATATCATGTTTCTATAGTTTTTAGAGTTTATGGTTGCAGAAAGGCACCTTACATTTTTCCCTACCAAGTTCCATTGAAGGTAGGATATGTTGTGTTAGAGTAATAAAGTGTTTACTAATTAATTGAATCATATTGATTTAATTATTCAGTCACTTATTACCTCTTTCTACTTAAGCTAAACTTTAGGCATATAATAATTAATTGTTTTATTAATTATTATTATGCAACCTAGGGTTTTACCTTTTTAGGGTTTTTGATCTCCTTTTATAAGGATGGATCTCATAACACTTTGTAACCTTTTCTGGCATTTCATTATTGATTGCAACTTTTGTTTTTGCACATCAAGGATTTCTCCTCTCTCGTGGATCAATGCGTTCAGGCCTCCATAGCTGTTTGCTTCTCTCTTTTTCTGTGACAGGTGTTTGCATCCAGGTGTTCTTTGGAGCTATGGATTGTTTTTCATCAACTCCATCATGGTATCACAGCTTTAGATTTGCTTGCCCTTGTTCTCTTCCTGAGAGATTCGGTCATGTTTGTCAGATCTACGTTTTCAGAGAGAGTTTCCTATCAGATCTGGGGGGACCTATTTTTCTAGTCATCTTGGCTTCAAAAGGACCTCACGGTTGCATTCAGAGTGTCCAAGAACCCCAAGATCCATATAAAATTTGTCCAATATGGACACAGTTGGAATCTGTGAGAAAAAAAATTTGTAATCGACCCTAGCATAGATCCCGAGGTGATTAATATTTTTTGGAGCACTTCTGGCCCAAACGGACCCCATAATTGCATTTGGAAGGCCTGAGATAGTCAAAATCCATATAAGACTTGTCCATTTTTGACAAGTTGGCCCACATTTCGAGGCACGTAGAGTACGATGATTTTTTTAAAAAAATTGGGCAGGGGCCACCCAGACGCCACTTGTGAGCCACCCAATGGCCTGTGCCCTCAGTGGCCACCCAGGTGCCACTATCATGCCACTGTGGCCCGTTTCCCAGTCAGCACTACCCATGCTATGCTCCGCCGCTCACGCCAACATCACCGCCATCAGCGGCCTCGGCTACCGCCCACGCCGCTCCGCCCAGTGACCCCCGCCTGCCGAGCCCAACTCTCGGTCGCATGGGGGACCAGCCCCCTAGCCCCTATGATTTTTCTCTTGCCACATGACCAGGGCCTTTTTTTTTTAGCCCCTAGGGGAATTGAGCCATGATGGCCATTTGGACGTCAAATTTAGGTTCGTGTTTGCTGACGTCAGCAAAGCTTTGCCCCCTTTTTTGAGCTTTTTTAAAGGTACCTAGGCTTTTTTTCGAATATCTCGGGCATCTAGGATTGTAATTGGGCATGTGATATATCATCGAAAAGCTGGTTCCAAGCTTGATCCAAATTTGCTAGTATGGTTTTGTGATTTTTCCATTTTGATGCTCTTTTTTGCTGTCAAAGTTAGATGTTCTCTATGATCGTGGCGTTTCAGACCTCCTGCATTCCGGGATCCGTTTCTCTTGCATCTGAGCTTTGTTTTCAGCAAACAAGATATTGCCGAAAAAATCTTTTTGAGATTTTATCAGATCTAATAGTTTCATATGTTTTTTTTCCTTTTGCTGACATCACCCATCCTTAGATCCTTGCAAACACCTTCTTTGGGCGCTCCAACGTAGCTGTTGGTTTTTTACTCATATCTTGAGCATATGGTGTCAAAATTTGGCAAACGAGATATTGTCGAAAAGCTGATTCTGAGCTCTTTCTAGATCTGAAGGTTATATTTACTGGTTTTATTTTTTTGATGGTTTTTTTCTCTGTCAAAGCTAGATCTTCAGTTCTGCACTCTGAAAGCTCTATCTTGCACATCCAGACTCCATTTTTGGAAAATGATATATCATTGGAAAGCTTGTTTAGAGAGCTTTTCAGTGCTATGAGTCATTTTTCTAGATTCTACTCTAGGTTCATTTTATTCATATTTTTACTTTTTTGCAGTCTGGTGGATATCTTGGTTGTTTCAGATCCTGGGATCTCTTCCCTTCGAGGGATGGCTTGTCTTAGGTTGTTCTTTTGTTTTAGCAACCTTTGATCTTCTTTGGGCATTGTATACTTCACTTTTGTAGCATTCTTTTATGCACACACACTGAGATAAAGTGTCATTCTATTACTTTGATGGGATCTTGCACATGTTTCGTGCTCTTTGTACTCGCACTCCATTATAAAGTGTCGGGGGGGTTTGATGTTTGCCTTTGTTTGCCATCTTCTTTTGTCATGTGAGCATTCCTCCAACAACATTAGCCTTAGGTATCTTTATTTGTGTTTGTACTCTCTCTGCACATTCAATGTTCCAGATTCATCATCATCATGTAGTTCATATTGGATGATCTTTTCAGTGTACTTGTCATTACTCCCTTGTCAGCAGTATGGGGGGGGGTTTCTACTATTGGTTCTACTGCTTCCTTGGTTTGATTGTGTGAGTTATGTATTCAGTATTTGATTCTATGTACTAGGCGGTTGCAATGGCTGGGTACCTATGCATTCTAGTGAGATGGATCATTTACCATATGGACACTCTTTTCTTTCCTATTTTTGGATGCACTCTTCCATCTTTGATTGATCAACTCTTTAGGCTTTTGGTGTTTATGCCATCTGTATCTTTGAGTTTAGGTTTTTGCCTCTGTTTGCCTCCTGATTCGAGTAGTGTTATTTGAGGGCACTCATGCAGATTACAATCTTCTTTACCTGGTCATATTTCTATGGAGGATCTTCAAATCATCAGTTTCTTCTTGACAGTGTTTGCAGTTTCATGCTTCAGTGATGTTGTACATGTTCATCTTTGTTCCTATTTTCTAGAACATTCCTAGTTTTGGAAGCTTCTTCAGTCCTTCAGACTAGTCTTTTTCTCTTTTTGGAGTAGAGTTTTTCCCATGTGGTTTTCTTTATTTCTCCACTTTGTAGAGACTCTCTTTTGTACTTGGGTACCTAATTAGGCCTTTGTTGCCAGGACCCATTTGCTTTCAATAGTTCTTTCTAGGTTTTTAGCTTCTCCCAAAGTTTATCTTAAGGGGGTGTTAGAGTAATAAAGTGTTTACTGATTAATTAAATCATATTGATTTAATTATTCAGTCACTTATTACCTCTTTCTACTTAAGCTAAACTTTAGGCATATAATAATTAATTATTTTATTAATTATTATTATGCAACCTAGGGTTTTACCTTTTTAGGGTTTCTGATCTCCTTTTATAAGGATGGATCTCATAACACTTTGTAACCTTTTCTGACATTTCATTATTGATTGCAACTTTCATTTTTGCACATCAAGGATTTCTCCTCTCTCGTGGATCAATGCATTAAGGCCTCCATAGTTGTTTGCTTCTCTCTTTTTCTATGACAGGTGTTTGCGTGCAGGTGTTCTTGGGAGCTGTGGGTTGTTTTTCATCAACTCCAACATGCTAAAATTCTGAGGTAGATTGGTGACTTACAAGAGAATACCCTTACTAGTAAAGGAAGAGGGACTTTTTCCCCTGATATTACAATTGCTCATCAATATGTTATTACTAAGGGAGGATGGGTATACTTGAACCAGGTATTGCAGCCCTACAAAATGCCTACAGTTGCAGCAAGATATGCAGATAATGAGGGTTTCCTATCAGGAATGTTTAGGGATAAGATTAGGTATGCTCTTATGGAGCACCAATTTTATTTTCTTGGGGATATAATAAGAAATGAGTTTGACCTCCAAACTCAAGAAATCAAGAAAGAGAAATGGGTGATCTACAAGAAGACTATAGATTTCATTAAAATTTTTGATAGAACTTATGACCCATTAAAGGGCTTTGAGCCATGGGAAAGAAAGGTAGAGGCTCTTATGGAGCATTTTGAAGGCATTATGCATGCAGTAAATGAGAAGAGGGCTGCAGTGAGCAAGACAGACCCTGATAGGGCTAGGCAGATTTTGAGCCTGCCAAGATATGTAAAATTGACCCCAAGGGGAGTCTACACAATGCAGAAGAGAAGTGGGTATACTGTTCTCTTACCACCACAACAAAGAAGTGAGGATATTCCTTCTACTTCTAGGGGGAAGAGGCCTATGAATGATCCAACAATGCAAGGACCCTCTCCAAAGAGGCAAAGACAAGAGGGGTCAGGATCAGAACAAAATGTATACTCTCCCTCTCAATCCCCCTTACATTTAGATGAACATGGGGTAGCAAAATAGTTGGTACATATGAGGAATGAAGGAAACATTTTTGTTTCCAATGATGAGTTGCAAGAAGGAATGCCAGAGGTACCTAAGGAGGTGGCCATGGATCTTACTGTTGCTAAATTTGAGGGTAAACAAATGGACCCTATTTTAAAACAAGCCAATGATTCCTTTGTAGCTGATGATAAATTTGTTAGAACTAGGGCATTCTTCCAATTTCTGTGGAGAATGAAAATAAATTAGTTCAAAGAGATTTGTGAGAAGAAGAAAGAAGAGTTCCCTGATAGAGACATAACATAGATAGAGACTGAGACTAAGGGAGAAATGATGAAGCAGTTTGAAAAGATTACTCTTGAGGAGGGGAGGGCTATTGTCCACACTATAGGGGTGTTGATTCTACCAGAGTGGGATATTGTTGATGCAATAGTCTTTGATCAAGTCAGGAAGAGCAAGGTAAAGACTCTTGCTACTGCAGAACAAGCCCAACAAGCTGCTAGGGGAATTTCTTTTTTAGAAGATCATGATGCCTTAGTAATGTGGTCCCTTAAGAGGGAGGAAGACAAAGGAAAAAGAGAGGCTCTCTCCACTGTATATGCAGGCAATCTATTGGTACAAAGAGTAGGTGAGACTTCTGGTGTAGAAGCTTCAAACCTAATTTTGGAAACTACCAAATTCAATATCAAAGTGGCAGAGAAAGATGCTCAAGAAAAGGAGGAGCTAAGGCTCAAATTTGAAACTGTCCTCAAGTCTTACAATGAGCTCAAAATAGAGCTAATTCAAAATGACAAGTTGATTGTTGAGTTATTAGGACTGTAGGATCACAGGTCACCACAACTGATGATAGTTGACAAACCTGTAGTGGCTTCATCCTCTAGTCCTATTATTGAGTTTCCACCATCCCCCTACCTAGAGACACATTTAGATGCAAGACTCAGTTGGGAAAAGAAACAGTTGCTTGAGGAAACCAATCACTTCAAAAGGAAGAGGAAAGAATTGGACAGGATAAGGGAAGACTATGTGAAAGACAAGAGCCTATTGAAGCAAGAATATGAATACAAGGTAACAGAAGTTGTTATGCAGTTTGCTACAAACTTCAACCCCACAATCTTGTTTGATCATGCTAGAAGTCTAAAATTATTACTCACCTCATTAGATAAATACAAGAGTAAGTTTGAACCAGTTTTAAAAAAATGGGTTGAGAGATCTCCAAATGTGAGATTGTTCAGATTTTTATCTAAATCTCAAAATGATCCTGATCCATTGATCAAGCCATTGCACCAGAATGTGAAGAAGTTAGTGGAGCATGACATACTCTTAGGTGATTTTGAGAGGAAGTCGAATTTAATGAAGAAGGAATTGACATTTCCTAGTTGTGACTTGATCCCAGGGGTTTTTAGGAAGAATGGTGAGCTCAAAGAATTAATCAAATGGCGAGAACAAATTGATGATGATTTCTCTGCTAGGATGACTAGCATTTTGACCCTAGAGAACACTTTATTCTTTATTCATACTATTGAGACTTTAATCTCAGCTAAATCTAAGTTTGATTTTATTCAGCAAGAGATTAGTCAATTGGAAATTAGGTGGGGACAGTTGTCTACCAAAAATGTAGAATTTGCAAGTTTTGAGTTCCCAAGTGAAGAGGTGTACAATAGGTGGAGGTATCAGTACATACCTCATGTAGAAAAAGTAAATACTCCACCAGCCTCTTGAAACAAATAAAAATAGTTACTTTTTGAGCCATTAGGGTTCTTGAGATGTAGAAAGGAATTTATTGCAGGATTGACAGCAGAGATATTACATTCAGATTTGTTAAAAGAAGCCGAGGACAGCATTGAAGACATAAAGCAAGGCAGCTCATCCACAAAATATCTCACCTATTTGATCAGTGTATTTATTATAAACCCAATGGGGTTGTAAATTTTTTAGGTTATGAATTTTGTAAACCCTAGAATGATCGGTAGCTTGTTGCATTTCCTTGTATATAAAGGATTTTCCGTGATCATTCTAGGCATTGAGAGTTTAGGTGTTAAAAAGATAGAGATTCTGAAACCCTAGCCCTCAGTCAAGGATTGTAACTTTTTGTATCATTTTTATCAAAGAAATAGAGAAGAAGTATAGGTTGTTGCTGCTATTTTGCAAGCTTACTATTCAGAATATGATGTATACAATGTTCAAGGTTATACTTAATACAAATCTCAAATATTTGTCTCTCCTTTGAGTTTATTCTGTGAATCTTTAAATCTTTCTGAGATTTATATGTATGTATTTGACTTTGAGTTCTGATCTAGGATTGGATTAAATATTGCTCAGGGTGGGATACATGTTTACTGAATCTGTTTGAGGATTTTCTATAAGTAGGAAAGAGTTGGGGTGTTTGTATTTATGTTTAAAGACCAGTTCTTTTCAAAACATCTTTGTATTCATTCTATCTTCTGATATTTTTCCCAATGGATAGGGCACTAGCCTATATTTTCCTATCTTTCCTTTGTGGGGAATGATCAAAATATTGTAATCCTAAAACATTTAATCAATACCAATCTTTTACATTTTATTTACTTTATATGAGTTGTACCCAGTGATGGAGAGTCAATGAATAATAGGTTGTTATTTAGTACTTTCTCATTGTTATATGTTGTAAGATCCAGTAGTGAGTGAAGAATAGAGTTGAATTTATTGGATCAGGTGTACCCGCCTTGGTTTTGCAGAGCCAGAAGTGAAGAGGGTAGTCTTGTCCCTATAGTTGGTCCAATTGCTTATAGATTTCCCATATTTGGAATTAACCACTCCTTAACATTAGTCATAAGCATATTGGTATCTCTTGGAGTGTAAAATCTTTTGAAGAACCAACAATATCCATAATAGCATTATCATTTCCTCTACCTCGAACCATCTTGAAAATCAAGTTCTAGCAAGATCATAACCTTCTGCAAGTTATAGGTCAGATCTCAGATCTTCCACCCTATAACCAATCCAAAAATTTTCTCCACAATCCAATCCACAAGAAAGAACTTGCTCTGATACCACTTGACATAGGGGCAAGGTAGATACAAGAAAATTTGACTCAACTTGAACCAACAAACAAGCCCTGCTCAGAGTTACACACGGAAGCAATATATAATTCAAATGAAACAATGAAAACATATTGTATGTGAGGCAAGGCAACTGGAAACCAAACTGGTGTGATTAAAATAAATCAATCAACATGCCCGACTGTGAGGCCTTCCGAGTTTCGGCCTTATATAAAGAGAATTATGAATTTAGAGTCTCAACTCGTATATTATCTTCTTTTCTACTTCTACTACTCTTCTACTATCACCATATTCTACTAACTAAACAACCTAAGCTCCAAATATATAGCTAGCAAAGCCACAAGTTGGCCAGTCAGGCATTTAATTACATTATAGGTCCACTTAGGGAGAGAAACCAAAAACTAAGAAAGAAGTAACACAATACACCATGAAGTTACATTTAGTGACACATGTGATCCAATAACATATCCTGAACTTTGCAAGATCCAATTTCCTCATAAGGAACTAGGCAAGGCTAAACACTCCACATTTCATGTGAAACTAGCAAAAAATTGATACCCAAGGAAAATGGTGATAACTTCCAGATCCAAATGAATTAGGTCATGCACTCTTAGGAGAATGCTCAATAATAGGTCCACAAAACCGCATTAACTTCACAAGGCAAGAAACCAACATCATCAATGGCTACAAACATCAAACGGGTATAGGAAAATAGGAAATTTTTTTGGTGATGCAAGATTTCTCAAAACCCAAGATGCTCCTGCATCACAATAATTGTTATATTCATACCAAATTTGAACAGTTTACTGTAGCTTCCACATACTCAACTTCTGTTGTAGATTGGGAAATGTAATTTTTGTTCTTGCTTGTCCAGTAGACTAATCTTTGTCCAAGAAAGAAAGCTCCTCCACTTGTACTTTTCCTGTCATCAACATTTCCTGCCCAATCAACATTAGTGTAAACTCTCAGTTCAAATTTCTCATTTCTCTTGTAGTACAATCCATACTCTTCTATCCCTTTCAGATATCTTAGTATTCTTTTCATAGCCATCATATGATTTTCCTTAGGATTGGTAGAGAATCTTGCCACAATCCCAACTGCTAGAGCTATAGCTAGTCTACTGTGAACAACATATTACAGCTTTCCAAGCATGGATCTATACAGGGTTTGATTCACTTCAGTAGTATCATCAGTCTTAGAAAATTTCTATCCAGTAGCCATAGGAGTACTCACTAGCCTTGAATCCTCCATTCCAAAAGTTTTTAGTATCTCTTTGACATATTTAGATTGTGTGATATAAATACCTTTCTCCATATGATAGATTTGTAAACCAACAAAGAATTTGATCTCACCAAACATAGACATTTCAAAATTAGTTTGCATTTCATTTGAAAAATTTTCGCATAGGGCATCTTGTCCTTCAAATATGATATCATCTACAAAAATTTCTGCTAACAAAATCCCTCTACCTTCTTTAGCTTTCATGTACAGATTGATGTTGTCATTTGTCCTTGCAAATCCAATCTTGATAAAATAATTGTGCAACCTCTCATACCATGCTCTAGGGGCTTGTTTCAATCCATACAGTGCTTTGTTCAGTTTGCAAACCATATTTTTCTTGTTTGGATCAACAAATCCTTCAAGTTGTTCAATATATACCTCTTCTTCTAATATACCATTAAAAAATGCAGATTTGACATCCATTTGGTATACCTCAAAATATTTGTAAGCAACATATGCAAGTAGAGTTCTCGCTCCTTCTAATCTTGCTACAGTGGCAAATGTTTCCCCATAGTATATTCCTTCTTCTTGTGCATAACCTTTGCATACTAGTCTTGCCTTGTTCCTTGTGACTTGTCCATGTTCATTGAGCTTATTTCTGAATACCCATTTTGTTCCAATAACATTCTTGTTTTCTGGTCTCAGCACCAGAGTCTAGGTATCATTCTTTTCAATTTAATCTATTTCTTCATTCATAGCTTGAATCCAGTCTTCATTCTCCAAAGAATATTTTACTATCTTAGGCTCAAACTCACACAATAAACATGTAGGTTCTTTCAACATACTTCTGGTCAAGACTCCAGATTCTTTATCTCTAATGATTTGTCCAAGCTTATGATGTCTTCTCACATACTGTGCCAATGTAGGTTCATATCTCTTCTCAAGTTCATCATGAAAATTATCAAATTCTGCTTTTGATTGCTTGGCAACATCCTCTTGATGCTTGATAGCATCCTCCTAATGCTTGACATTTCTTACCTAGGACTCTGCATCTGGTGCAGGTGTGTTACTTGCCTCTCCTTCCATATAGACAAAAGATCTATAGTCTTCAGGTTCTTTATTGCCTTCTTATTCATTTCTCTCTGCATATTCATCAACTCTCACATTTTCACTTTCCACAATTATGTTAGTGTTAGAATTCAAACACTTATAAGCTTTACTCTTAGTGAAATAGCCTAGGAATATGTCTTCATCGCTTTGAGCATCAAACTTTCCATTTCTATTATCCTTCAGTATATATCATTTACTCCCAAAGATTCTAAATTATTTCACATTAGGTGCATATCCATGCCATAATTCATAGGGTGTAAACATTTGTACCTTTTTTTATTTGTACTCGATTCAAGGTATAAACAGTTGTACTTATAACTTCTTCCCAGTATTTATATGCAACATTCTTCTCAATCATTAGTGTCCTTGCACAATCCATAATATATCTATTTCTCCTCTCAGCTATACCATTATGTGGAGGTGCTCTGGGTGTAGACATATGTCTCTTGATTCCTCTATCATTGCAAAATAGATTGAACTCATTTGATATAAACTCTCCACCTTGGTCAGATCTCAAACATTTTAGGCTTCTACCTGTTTATTTTTCAACCTTAGCCAAATACCACTTAAATAACTGAAATGCATCAGATTTTTCTTTCAAAAACATTACAAACATCATTCTAGTGTAATCATCAACAAATAGAATAAAATACCTAGCACCACAATAGATTTGTATTCCCATAGGTCCACGAAGGTCAGTATGAACCAAATCCAAAATGTTCTTAGAAGTAAATGTCTTTCTCTTGAAACTAGACTTTATCATTTTTCCCAATTGACATTGTTTACACATCACATTATCAGGTTTCTTCAATCTCGACAAACCTCTAACTTTCTTCTTTTTACTTATATTTAACAGATTGTCAAAGTTAACATGACATAGCCTCTTATGCCATAACCATACATCATCAAATTGTGTAAACAAACATGTCTCTTTAGATAGATCTAGATAGAAGAAATTACCTTTAGTCTGCTCACCACTTCCAATTAGTCCACTAGTAGCATCAAATATTTTAGCCTTTTTGTGATGAAATTCCACTTGGTAACTAGTGCTATTAAGCTGTGCAACACTCAAAACATTATAGTTAAGACCTTCAACCCAATAAGTATTTTCACAAGTGATCTTATCAGTTAGCTTAATTGATCCTTTACCTCTCATCGGACATGGTGCATCATTAGCAAACTTAACACTTCTACGTTTGTAATGATCTAGGGTTTCAAATTTACTTTTATCACCAGTCATGTGATGTGAGCAACCACTATCAATAATCCATTTATCACCTTTACTAACATAAGAAATAAGTGCAGTTTTCTCATCCTCATCAGAATCATCTTTCATAGCAACATAAACTACTTTAATATTAAAATTATCACTGTCACTATCAGTTTCCTCTTCTACAATGTAACAAGATTTCTTACATTTTTCCTTGTAATCTTTGTACCTTCGGTGATCTTTGTTATCTCTCTTATCTTCATACTTTCTTTCTCTGTCCTCATCCTTGTCATTCCTGTCAGGACACCTTGTAGCAATATGGCCAACTTTGTTACATGAAAAACATATTATAGGAAGTTTACCTTTGTATTTTCCTTTTCCTCTCTTTAGTCTTCTAGCCATTGTGTGTGTGAAAATTATACCTGATCTGTAGACACAACACTCAGTAAAACATTAGAGGTTAGCTAAAATCAAAATCGTGCAAAATTGAAATCTATCTAACCAAGCGATTTACTGCCTTCTAGTAGGTGCGAGATTGATGTTCTCAGATTGTAATCGAGATCAGTGACCTAGACGACACCTAAATGAAGGATTTGAATGCAAAAGATGGATATGAAATTGAATGCAATTAATCTATATTTTTGATATTTTCTATGCAATAAGAATGAATGAAAAACTGATATGAAATTAATCTATATGAAAACTGATATGCTATGCTAATCTAACAATGATATGTAATATGAATGCAAAAATAAGATTGATCTCACAAAGATGTCGATTCGCAAGAGCTTTGATTCTTCAATTCCAATTCTCCAGCGTGATTGTGCAAAAATATGAGATGAATTATGAAGAGCTGAGCCTTGTTTTTATAGAAATCCAAGGCTTTGGAGGTGCATGAGAAAAAGCCATAAATCACTCAAATAACTCAGCTTGATTTTTGAGTTATCTGATAATAACAGATAATTAAGTCACAAAAACATGCAAAAGCACAGTTCAACTTGAATTAGAAGTTTAGATCAACTTTAAAACTCGAAAAGATGTTGAGTTTCAAAAAGCTAACAACTTGCATTGATTTTCCAATTTTGAGTTTAACTGGTCCTTGAATGTGCACATGGATAATTATGATTTAATAAATAAATAAAGTGATTTATTCTCAACTCAACTGATTTTTGAAATAAAATAATTAATTTATGGGGTAATTAACTATTTTACCAAACTTTTATTAAAAATTATATTATTAAATAATGACAACATGCTTTAATTAATTAAATAAGAATTTAATCAATTAAAGATAGGAATTTTGATTTATTGTCAAAATTAAATAATACAATTAATAATAGATAGAATTAAATTTAATTACACAATTAAGTGGCAAATATTAAATCTAATTAATTAAATATGAAAATATTCAATTAATCAAACTTAGGATAAATGTGATTTATCGCCAAATAATCATTAAATTAAAGATAATTAAGATAATTAGGAATATTACTAGGAATATTCCCCGATGCAGAATTTAAGATAATCAATTATGATTCGATGATGTTAGATGTGCCTTAGGTTAGGACTTTGATGTCGATTTTATTCGATTTGTCGATGTAGGAGGTTAATGAACTTATAGGCCATTTTTGGGGTATTACATTTTGCCCCTCTTTGAATTACTGTGTGAAGCGCAGTGGTTCAAAGATAGTCTGTGTTTGATAAAGATATGAAACTGATTCAAAAGATAAACCGATTGAAAGATAGAAACCGATTGAAAGATATTGAGATAGGAGTTGATTGATATTGAATTAAGATGGAGATAATAGGTCTTGAATGACCAAAGATAATGTTCACTGTAGCAGCAAATGAACGTATGATTGCGAAAAAGTGTCAAAATGCCTGATTCTGAACCTTAGGATTGATAAGAAGTGAGTGACCCATTCTAGACTCGATTGTCTTAGCAGAACTAGCAGGTATCACATCTGAATCCTTCAGTTGCCGAAGAACCAAGGAAAGAACACTATGATCTGATGGTTGCAAAAACTAATACAGTTTACAAGATTAGGAGAATACCAAATTGATATGGATCTTGATGAATCTAATATGCCCCAAGTGATGATAGATTTTCCCCGAGCGATGAGGACTTTTGATGAATCAGTGACTAGACGTGATTGTTGTCTTGATCACTGATGAAAGATATTGATAGATTTGATCGATAGAATTTGATTTACAGACTTTGAATGATGTGCAATACCATGCCCCCTTCGGGATTAAAATTGAAATCTGACAAGAAAAGTCAGCGTTATAGTTTAGAAGCCTATTAATTGATTTGAGAAGGGGTTATTTACGTCTGAGAATGCATTCTGCATCGTTTGGAGGTCCTGGAGACCGAATTTGACTAGGTTTGACCATGAGTTGACCATGGTTGACCAAGTTGAAATTTTGATAGTGTGATGTAAGATAATCAGTTAAGTTGAATACTAGATTTCTGTGATGATTGAAGGTTGATTATGCAAGCAATTAATAATATGAATGATTTCAGATTTGAATTTTGATCCCGAAAAAGGATTCTACGTGCTATTTCATTGGAGGAACCTTCGTGTGAGATTCAGTTCTTATTAGACTTGAAGATGCGATTTGAAGAATCATTTAAGCATTGAAGTTCGTTTAATCATTGTGAGATCATGCAAAATGCAAAGAGACATGCAAAATGAAATGCAACCTAAGACCTAGGACCTAGTCACTGATCATATGTCGATTTGTTATCATCATTGAACTTTTAGGTAACCGGATAAATCAATACAATGCCCACTAGCTACGAAACCATAGACATATGAATATTGATTTGTAACGCTCAAGAACCAATACAACATCCCCTGGCTAGGCAACCATGGACATATGAATATTGATTTTGTTTTCAGAATGTTGGATTAGATATAAGCATCAAAGCATAAACGCTAGGATGACCTGAATATCATGTCCATTTTGATATAGCAATTTGTATAAGCATCAAAACATAAACGTCGTGATGACCTAAGTATGCCTTGCGTTGCAAACACATCAAACAATCAAAAGATCATTCTAAATCCAGTGTGAATTACCCGTAGTGACCCTTTATCGTTCACCTCCTTAGGCAAGAGCATGTTTCATAGTAGGAGAAAGAATTTACTTCAAAAAGATAATAGTTAGATCAAACGTCCTTGAATTTTTTTTGGGTATCAATGGTCGAGGTATGCATGGCCATCCAATTTGAGATAGAGGCTCTTACAGTCGGACACCATTTCAATCCAAAATTTCCAAAGCTGTTAGATTTTCACATACAAGCAGAAGACAAAGAAAAGATTATGCCCCCAGTCATCACTCTCTAAATCCTATAAAAGACATCATCGAAGAGCTCGAAGGGACACAATATGCAAAAATCTCAATGTGAATCAGTAAGCATACAAGGAGATAAAAGCATGAAAAGCACAGATTGTTTCAGTTTTCAGTTTGATTGCATTGTTATAGATGCAAAATCCTTTCTGGAGACGAGACAGACTGATTGACTCACATGAAGCTTTAAAGGACTCTGACTGGATAGGAAATGTCTAAGATACATGGGAGACCATAGGATATGACATTGATTGCCCCCAAATTTGAACATTGATAGGATACAGACGCTTGAGCTGATTGGTGTACAGACTGACTTATTGAAACCAGGATATGCAGAAACAAACCGGGAGATATGTACAAACTAAAGCAAGACTAAAAGTTGGGAAAGACCAAGATTGTGCTCATAGATGGAGCATTTTGGAACAAGTGGCGCATGTTTGCCAGGTTTTCACCATCTTGGTAGAGATTCTATTTTTGCTACCAAGGCGCCTGTTTCCAGGTTTTCACCAAGGCACTTTTTCTTCTTTTTCATTTTTTTTTTTTGTATTTTTTCATTTTTTCAATTTTTTGATTTTTTTATGAATCATCAAGGCGCCTATTGCTAGGTTTTCACCAAGATGTTCATTTTTTCAGGACTTTTTCTGATTTTTAAGATTTTTTTAGGACATTTTACCAAGCACTGAATGCCTTAGGCATAAAATTTCTTCAGATGGAGAACATTGATTGGTTCTCGGAGCTGTTCTCCTTCAGTCGTTGAGAGTTGATAAGCACCAGAGCCAAAAGTAGCAGTGATTACAAAGGGACCCAGCCAATTAGGTTCGAACTTCCCCTTGCATTCTCGATGTGATTGATTTTTAGGATTTTCTCTCAACACTAGATCGCCAACCTGAAATTCTCTATGTCTGACTTTCTTGTTGTAGCCTCTAGACATTCTTTTCTGATATACTCTGATATGATCATACGGTGCTTGTCTGCGCTTATCTAGTAGTTCCAGTTCTTGTAACCTAGACGCTCTATAGTCATCATCAGTTATGAGACCATGCATTCTGATTCTAAGTGATGGGATTTCAACCTTAATAGGTAGTATTGCTTCAGACCCATAAACTAAAGCGAAAGGTGTAGCCCCAATAGGTGTTCTGATACTTGTTTTGTAGGCCTATTTTGATACTTGTTCTGATACTAGTTCTGATACTGGTTCTGATACTGATTCTGATACTAATTATGATAATTGTTCTGATACTGGTTTTGATACCGATTCTGATACTGATTCTGATAATTGTTCTGATACTGGTTCTGATGCTTATTCTGATAATTGTTCTGATACTGGTTCTGATACTGGGTATACTTGATAGCATATTTTTATATTGCAAACTCCCAAGCAAGATCATATCGTGCAGTCTCAATGTCTAGCAAGGTGGAGAACAAGAGGCATTAGCAAGCTGGTGGAAGTGATGGAAGACAAGAAAATGAAGGAGAATGAAGGGAAGAAATCCTTAAGGGAAAACTCCTCAAGAATACTCAAGCTAGGGAAAAAATTGTCAAGTAAAGTGCATTTGGACAAGCAATGAAAGGCTAGCATAGGATAAGCACAAAATCATAATGCAAGAGCAGGAAAGGATGCAATCCAAAGGAGTAGACATGTCAAGAGGCTTCATAGCACTATGTTTTACTCTTTCTTTCTTTTTTTATTAGATCAAGACCAAAGGGGAAAAGGATAGCGATAGGCGAAAATGAATGGAGGAAGATGGATATGAAGGCTAAACATGGAAGGAATGAAAGCAAGATCACCGTAAGATAGCTCACAAAATAGCCAAAATATTCGTGTATAGATCAACATTGTCAAGATCAAAGAGAGAAGATGAAATGGATGAAATATGTAGAAGAACTACGCATGATGCCTGATTGCCAGGTTTTCATCACGGTACTTATCCAAGGCACCACAAGGGAGTGGTTTTCACCATAGGATGAATTTATTTCTCTTTACTTTCGCTACCAAGGCGCCTGTTGCTAGGTTTTCACCAGGGCACATTTTCAATTTATTTTATTTTTCATTTCTTTTTTTGGAAGAAGGCAAGCTTTTTAGATAATGCTCCTTGAAAGGATAAACCATGATATGCCAGGGATTTAAAATGACACGCTCAAAGATGCTGATAGGGAAAGGGAGATGGAAGAGAAAAATGGAGGATAAGGTTTTATGTAAAGTGAGTGAGGTTGGAAGATAGGAGGAATAGGCAAATGAGGAAAAATGATAGAAGGTAGAAGGATAATGAATGGAAGGATTGTGAAAGGGTAAATGGAAAGGAAGGCAAGCTCAACATAAACACACACCTTGAAGGGTGGCGAGAGGGTGGAGGAAACATGAATGAAGGAATACGTGAAGGAATATGGTGAATGGATAGCAGAGGTTGAGGTTTGGGCGCATGAAATGGAAGAATATTTTTGGAAGGAGATGTAGTGGAAGCCTTTGGAAGCTTGAATGTCAATTTCACTTTTTGTTCAACACTAGACTCTTTCAAGAGAGACTTTGGAATCCATATAGTCATAGGATTTTTATTTCCTTTTGATGATTTAGAGATAATATCTTCAATGATGGATTTTGGAACCCATACTTGTCTTGTAATTTTTTTCTTAGATATCTCTTTTGACTTTATGTTTCCATGTCTATTAGAGGAGACATGGTGATCTTTTTTTGATGGATTCTTGTATTGCTTCTTTTTCTTGTATTGAACATTCAAGTTACTTCCAAAGGACTTGGGACTTGTGGAAGAAGGAGGAGGATATGACTGGTTTAGATGGGTGGGTGGATGAAAAGGATTCAAGGGTATGCATCTATGTTGATCTTGAGGAAAGATGGGAGATGGAGGTATGTAAGGACCCAAGATGGATGGAAAATTAGGAGAGTTAGGAGGGGAAAGTGAAGGGACATAAGGACACAAGATGGAAGGAAGGCGTGAAGATCTTTGTAGTGGTGGAAGAGGTCCAAGGATGGAAGTGGAAGACGCAAAAGGATAATCAATAAGTTCATCAGCATCTATATGACAACCAAGGATATCGGCATCTTTAGAGTGAGCATTAGGATCTTCAATAGAATCATGGACATCTTGAATATGAGCACCTTCTTTGATAGGATTGTTCAAAGCTTGCAAAGACTTAGGAAGAGTAGAAAGTGGAAGTGAACATGGAGTGGTAGAACAAGAAGATGGAAGACTTTGATCTTGACAAGGATCTTTGGATAGCACAAGCACATAATTTTTTTTTTGATTTTCAATAGGCTTAACATTGGAAGTATCAACACCATTTTTAACAACCTTAATGGAAGTATCATCTTTGGAAATGGGAAGTGGGGTAAGGTTATTTTGATTTTCAATAAGCTCAATAGTGTAAGTAGTAGCTTGATCTTGCTTAGGAGAAGACTTAAGACATGGTGGAATGCATGAAAAAGGGGGTACAGGATCAAAAGAACCCTGAGGCGGATAAGAGACATCGGGAAAAGGAGTGGATGAAATGGAGGGTTCTTGATCTTGATCTTTCTTTATGTTCTTTTCTTCATCATTTTTGGAATCCTCTTGACATGGAGCCACTTCTAAGGACAAGGAAGCATGTTGGGATTGTATGGAAGACTTTGGAAGAGATGGTGGAGGACTAGCTGAAGTAGGGATTATAGCATATGAAGGCTTAGGCTCTTTAGGTTTATCATTATTAAAAGTATTTGCAGCCAAGTGAAGGTTAGCTTGAGTTTCTTTAAGAGGTAGCCTTGGAGGATAACTATAGGGAACCGCATGAAAAGTATCAAGGCTTGTGTCGGATGAAGGTTCTGTGAAAGATTTGAAAGACTCAGAAGCTTTAGGAAATGTATGGGTATTGGAGGAAGTAGGGGATGGAAGGGAACCATCACAAGACAAAGGTCCAACATTAACATGATCTTGCTTGAGAGTGTAATCTTTATTTTTAGCCTGAGAGTTCTTAGAGGAGAGATCCTTATAGTATGCATGTTTATAATCAGCATGGTAAACTTTCTCTTCCTCAAGTGAAACAGATGGATCATCTAGGTATTGTGCATAGAAATCATCAAAGTCTCTTTCATAATCAGAATCATATGGATCACCCTCACGATCTATCCAATGTGACGGCCCATTTGTAGTAAGCAGGAATGGACGATGAGGAGGACTCTTAGGAACAGAGGTGTCATATGTATCATTACATTGTCTGTCATCATAGTCATCATAGTCTCCAAAGCTAGATGTGTCACTCTCCGTGGAAGAGGTATCATATTGCTCAAATTTTTTCCAGGGGCATGGTGACATGTACAAGTCTTTATCAAATGGAAAAGAGTATAGAGGTTCCTTTTCTTTCTCAAGTTTGTCAAGCTGGACTTGCATAGCTTGCAACTGCTTCATCATAGCGGCGATCAGAATTTCTTCCTCATGTGTACTGATTCTTTGAGACATGTGTACTGATTTTCAATAGCTACTGATTTGTTCTTGACACAATGATATTTTTGACAGATTCTAGAACTAGGCTGGAAACATTGGATATCTTGCAATTTGACAATTTCTGACAACTCTCTCAAATTTTTCCAAACGACACTCTGTAGACTCATACGACACTAGGTAGTCTATGAAATGATAGTTGCTAAACTCGTACGACAGTTGGGTAGCAATGAAACGACAGTTGACAAAACTCGTACGACTGTCTGACTTCCTTAAACGACTTTTGACTCCAGAAAAGATTTTACGTCAATTTTTGCAAAATTTAAGGTCTTCAGTTTTGGATTGTTTGCAAATTGTACTGTCCAGATTTTGAAAGTTATACCAGATTTGATCATTTTTAATAGCCAAGTAGATAAATAAGCATGCAGAACAACAAGCAAGTGATTCCAAGCACGTCTGAAAACAATGAACAAGGGCAAAAGCAACCTTGCGCATGAACAATCAAGTGACCAAATTGTGCTAATCCCTGAGAGTACTAATTGTGTATGTTCTGAAAAGTTTTGCAATAACACACATATACCTGAAAGTGAAAAATTGGCCTCTCTAGGGTTTTTAGTAATGGTTTGACTCTGCAACTTTTATGATTCAAAGGGGTGAACTCCAATCCTGGCGCACCAGGGTTTTGACACAGTCCGAGAACTTAATCTTCAAGAGCTGCTAGGGAGATCTGACAACCCAACAATAAACCATACCCGTGGAGATTTCTTCCACAAGGACATTTATATAGCGGCTGTCACTACCACGGCGAAAATGGCTATGACCGCTTGAGGTTCCGTCAACGCAGTTTGCCCTGTGAAGGGATTATCCGCTACGGTTAACCCTCTCTAAAGATGACTCACAATAGTATACCACAAGGGGACTTGGCTCCAAATTCAAGGTTTTGACACCTCTTCACTTTTAACCCAAACAAAGCAAGCAGATTAATCCGACACGCTAAGACAAAGTTTTGTTCCACCAAGGTCTGTGATATCAACTCCACGTGATCTATCAACCTCTCCGGGGAGAGAATGTATCAATCAATAAGAGAAGACGCACTAACCAATTTTGATTCACCAAAGCTTGTGATATCAACCCCACGTGATCTATCAACCTCTCTGGAGAGAGAATGTGTCGATCAATAAGAAAAGACGCACTAACCAAGATGAATGTGAAACGCACTAAGTATCCTCCCTACCTACAAGGATTCCATCGTCAAGGAAGGATTTCGCTAGGAATCCAATCTCTCAAGAATCACGAATAGTGTTCATAGGGCCTAATTACTATGTGAGCACAGATGTATGTTCCGAAAGCAAATCTACCAAAAGCATCCAAAAAAGTAGAAAGAGGAACACTTAACGTTTAAAGTGAATAGGAGATGAGTCCACAAGGTGGAACACTTAACACCTCACACAAGCTGAAAACAAGTCCCCAACTTAGAAAACAAGTGAGTTCCTAAAAGCACAAAAGGGTTGCCAAGTGGAACACTTAACGCTTATGTCCTGTTGACCCCTCCCCTTTATGGCGCTGAGATTGCAACCATGGGGCGAAAATGAGGGGCCGGCGGATTAGCGAGTCCAATAACCCAAGATAGAAATCAAGATCAATCACAAGTATTCTAAGACTACTTAATGAATCCTTAAAAGGTCACAACCTAGTATCAATTATGCAAGTGTGTAGAAATAGATAAAAGCATGAAAGGATGCACACAAGCCAGACACATAAGAGATTTATTTTAAGTCCAAATTGAAATGTTAATAGATGAAGGAGAATACCTTGGATCCTTGCAACGCACTTAGTAAATTTTACCTGATTTTTAACAATTTTTGTTGAGATTTTCCATGCAAGCAAGTGACGAACTCTCTAACAAGCCAACAAGCAAACAAGATATGCAAGGTATATTCAACTTATGAAAACCCTAGGGTTAGATCTAAAAATCAATTGTTAGGAGCAATAATAACTAAAAATTAATCCAAATGACAACTCATATCATGCATTGAATCATATGAAAAATAAGTGCATACCCATCACAAAATTTTAAGTTTTTTGCACTGCATTTGACCTAGTCAACAAGATCTAATTTTTTTTGATATGATTTTGGCCACAAAAATAGAAATTCAGAATAGAGACCCCTGCTAAAAAATAGAGAGCTTTCCAAAAATGCAAAATTTTTAGAAAAATCTCTTCATTTGTGCCCTAGAGACCCATTTTATCAAAACAGACCAGTTTTTGTAAATTGACTATTTGAGCTATGATATCATGTCCAAATTTAAAACACAAAGAATGGACCCCCTAAAAAATTTAAAGAGCTTTCCGAAAATATAAAAATTTCCAAAAAATATGCTGATTTGCGTCAGATATTAATTTTTTCTGGAATTTCAAGAAAAAATTATTAAAAATTAAAAACATCTCAGAAAATTCTAAATTTTTTATTGTAGCTTCCTTGACATGTCACCAACTTGAAAAAAACATTTTAGACCAAAATTCCAAGCTGTTTGGGAGATAAAATTAAATCTTTGAAACTTTAGGGTTTTAGCTCCCAAAAAAATCAAAACCAGCATGCAAAGGTGGGTTGCCCCACGGTGGGTGCCAGAAATGTGTGTGTGAACATTGTACCTGATCTATAGACACAACACTCAGTAAAACATTAGAGGTTAGCTAAAATCAAAATCGTGCAAAATTGAAATCTATCTAACCAAGCGATTTACTGCCTTCTAGTAGGTGCGAGATTGATGTTCTCAGATTGTAATCGAGATCAGTGACCTAGACGACACCTAAATGAAGGATTTGAATGCAAAAGATGGATATGAAATTGAATGCAATTAATCTATATTTTTGATATTTTCTATGCAATAAGAATGAATGAAAAACTGATATGAAATTAATCTATATGAAAACTGATATGCTATGCTAATCTAACAATGATATGTAATATGAATGCAAAAATAAGATTGATCTCACAAAGATGTCGATTCGCAAGAGCTTTGATTCTTCAATTCCAATTCTCCAGCGTGATTGTGCAAAAATATGAGATGAATTATGAAGAGCTGAGCCTTGTTTTTATAGAAATCCAAGGCTTTGGAGGTGCATGAGAAAAAGCCATAAATCACTCAAATAACTCAGCTTGATTTTTGAGTTATCTGATAATAACAGATAATTAAGTCACAAAAACATGCAAAAGCACAGTTCAACTTGAATTAGAAGTTTAGATCAACTTTAAAACTCGAAAAGATGTTGAGTTTCAAAAAGCTAACAACTTGCATTGATTTTCCAATTTTGAGTTTAACTGGTCCTTGAATGTGCACATGGATAATTATGATTTAATAAATAAATAAAGTGATTTATTCTCAACTCAACTGATTTTTGAAATAAAATAATTAATTTATGGGGTAATTAACTATTTTACCAAACTTTTATTAAAAATTATATTATTAAATAATGACAACATGCTTTAATTAATTAAATAAGAATTTAATCAATTAAAGATAGGAATTTTGATTTATTGTCAAAATTAAATAATACAATTAATAATAGATAGAATTAAATTTAATTACACAATTAAGTGGCAAATATTAAATCTAATTAATTAAATATGAAAATATTCAATTAATCAAACTTAGGATAAATGTGATTTATCGCCAAATAATCATTAAATTAAAGATAATTAAGATAATTAGGAATATTACTAGGAATATTCCCCGATGCAGAATTTAAGATAATCAATTATGATTCGATGATGTTAGATGTGCCTTAGGTTAGGACTTTGATGTCGATTTTATTCGATTTGTCGATGTAGGAGGTTAATGAACTTATAGGCCATTTTTGGGGTATTACATTTTGCCCCTCTTTGAATTACTGTGTGAAGCGCAGTGGTTCAAAGATAGTCTGTGTTTGATAAAGATATGAAACTGATTCAAAAGATAAACCGATTGAAAGATAGAAACCGATTGAAAGATATTGAGATAGGAGTTGATTGATATTGAATTAAGATGGAGATAATAGGTCTTGAATGACCAAAGATAATGTTCACTGTAGCAGCAAATGAACGTATGATTGCGAAAAAGTGTCAAAATGCCTGATTCTGAACCTTAGGATTGATAAGAAGTGAGTGACCCATTCTAGACTCGATTGTCTTAGCAGAACTAGCAGGTATCACATCTGAATCCTTCAGTTGCCGAAGAACCAAGGAAAGAACACTATGATCTGATGGTTGCAAAAACTAATACAGTTTACAAGATTAGGAGAATACCAAATTGATATGGATCTTGATGAATCTAATATGCCTCAAGTGATGATAGATTTTCCCCGAGCGATGAGGACTTTTGATGAATCAGTGACTAGACGTGATTGTTGTCTTGATCACTGATGAAAGATATTGATAGATTTGATCGATAGAATTTGATTTACAGACTTTGAATGATGTGCAATACCATGCCCCCTTCGGGATTAAAATTGAAATCTGACAAGAAAAGTCAGCGTTATAGTTTAGAAGCCTATTAATTGATTTGAGAAGGGGTTATTTACGTCTGAGAATGCATTCTGCATCGTTTGGAGGTCCTGGAGACCGAATTTGACTAGGTTTGACCATGAGTTGACCATGGTTGACCAAGTTGAAATTTTGATAGTGTGATGTAAGATAATCAGTTAAGTTGAATACTAGATTTCTGTGATGATTGAAGGTTGATTATGCAAGCAATTAATAATATGAATGATTTCAGATTTGAATTTTGATCCCGAAAAAGGATTCTACTTGCTATTTCATTGGAGGAACCTTCGTGTGAGATTCAGTTCTTATTAGACTTGAAGATGCGATTTGAAGAATCATTTAAGCATTGAAGTTCGTTTAATCATTGTGAGATCATGCAAAATGCAAAGAGACATGCAAAATGAAATGCAACCTAAGACCTAGGACCTAGTCACTGATCATATGTCGATTTGTTATCATCATTGAACTTTTAGGTAACCGGATAAATCAATACAATGCCCACTAGCTACGAAACCATAGACATATGAATATTGATTTGTAACGCTCAAGAACCAATACAACATCCCCTGGCTAGGCAACCATGGACATATGAATATTGATTTTGTTTTCAGAATGTTGGATTAGATATAAGCATCAAAGCATAAACGCTAGGATGACCTGAATATCATGTCCATTTTGATATAGCAATTTGTATAAGCATCAAAACATAAACGTCGTGATGACCTAAGTATGCCTTGCGTTGCAAACACATCAAACAATCAAAAGATCATTCTAAATCCAGTGTGAATTACCCGTAGTGACCCTTTATCGTTCACCTCCTTAGGCAAGAGCATGTTTCATAGTAGGAGAAAGAATTTACTTCAAAAAGATAATAGTTAGATCAAACGTCCTTGAATTTTTTTTGGGTATCAATGGTCGAGGTATGCATGGCCATCCAATTTGAGATAGAGGCTCTTACAGTCGGACACCATTTCAATCCAAAATTTCCAAAGCTGTTAGATTTTCACATACAAGCAGAAGACAAAGAAAAGATTATGCCCCCAGTCATCACTCTCTAAATCCTATAAAAGACATCATCGAAGAGCTCGAAGGGACACAATATGCAAAAATCTCAATGTGAATCAGTAAGCATACAAGGAGATAAAAGCATGAAAAGCACAGATTGTTTCAGTTTTCAGTTTGATTGCATTGTTATAGATGCAAAATCCTTTCTGGAGACGAGACAGACTGATTGACTCACATGAAGCTTTAAAGGACTCTGACTGGATAGGAAATGTCTAAGATACATGGGAGACCATAGGATATGACATTGATTGCCCCCAAATTTGAACATTGATAGGATACAGACGCTTGAGCTGATTGGTGTACAGACTGACTTATTGAAACCAGGATATGCAGAAACAAACCGGGAGATATGTACAAACTAAAGCAAGACTAAAAGTTGGGAAAGACCAAGATTGTGCTCATAGATGGAGCATTTTGGAACAAGTGGCGCATGTTTGCCAGGTTTTCACCATCTTGGTAGAGATTCTATTTTTGCTACCAAGGCGCCTGTTTCCAGGTTTTCACCAAGGCACTTTTTCTTCTTTTTCATTTTTTTTTTTTGTATTTTTTCATTTTTTCAATTTTTTGATTTTTTTATGAATCATCAAGGCGCCTATTGCTAGGTTTTCACCAAGATGTTCATTTTTTCAGGACTTTTTCTGATTTTTAAGATTTTTTTAGGACATTTTACCAAGCACTGAATGCCTTAGGCATAAAATTTCTTCAGATGGAGAACATTGATTGGTTCTCGAAGCTGTTCTCCTTCAGTCGTTGAGAGTTGATAAGCACCAGAGCCAAAAGTAGCAGTGATTACAAAGGGACCCAGCCAATTAGGTTCGAACTTCCCCTTGCATTCTCGATGTGATTGATTTTTAGGATTTTCTCTCAACACTAGATCGCCAACCTGAAATTCTCTATGTCTGACTTTCTTGTTGTAGCCTCTAGACATTCTTTTCTGATATACTCTGATATGATCATACGGTGCTTGTCTGCGCTTATCTAGTAGTTCCAGTTCTTGTAACCTAGACGCTCTATAGTCATCATCAGTTATGAGACCATGCATTCTGATTCTAAGTGATGGGATTTCAACCTTAATAGGTAGTATTGCTTCAGACCCATAAACTAAAGCGAAAGGTGTAGCCCCAATAGGTGTTCTGATACTTGTTTTGTAGGCCTATTTTGATACTTGTTCTGATACTAGTTCTGATACTGGTTCTGATACTGATTCTGATACTAATTATGATAATTGTTCTGATACTGGTTTTGATACCGATTCTGATACTGATTCTGATAATTGTTCTGATACTGGTTCTGATGCTTATTCTGATAATTGTTCTGATACTGGTTCTGATACTGGGTATACTTGATAGCATATTTTTATATTGCAAACTCCCAAGCAAGATCATATCGTGCAGTCTCAATGTCTAGCAAGGTGGAGAACAAGAGGCATTAGCAAGCTGGTGGAAGTGATGGAAGACAAGAAAATGAAGGAGAATGAAGGGAAGAAATCCTTAAGGGAAAACTCCTCAAGAATACTCAAGCTAGGGAAAAAATTGTCAAGTAAAGTGCATTTGGACAAGCAATGAAAGGCTAGCATAGGATAAGCACAAAATCATAATGCAAGAGCAGGAAAGGATGCAATCCAAAGGAGTAGACATGTCAAGAGGCTTCATAGCACTATGTTTTACTCTTTCTTTCTTTTTTTATTAGATCAAGACCAAAGGGGAAAAGGATAGCGATAGGCGAAAATGAATGGAGGAAGATGGATATGAAGGCTAAACATGGAAGGAATGAAAGCAAGATCACCGTAAGATAGCTCACAAAATAGCCAAAATATTCGTGTATAGATCAACATTGTCAAGATCAAAGAGAGAAGATGAAATGGATGAAATATGTAGAAGAACTACGCATGATGCCTGATTGCCAGGTTTTCATCACGGTACTTATCCAAGGCACCACAAGGGAGTGGTTTTCACCATAGGATGAATTTATTTCTCTTTACTTTCGCTACCAAGGCGCCTGTTGCTAGGTTTTCACCAGGGCACATTTTCAATTTATTTTATTTTTCATTTCTTTTTTTGGAAGAAGGCAAGCTTTTTAGATAATGCTCCTTGAAAGGATAAACCATGATATGCCAGGGATTTAAAATGACACGCTCAAAGATGCTGATAGGGAAAGGGAGATGGAAGAGAAAAATGGAGGATAAGGTTTTATGTAAAGTGAGTGAGGTTGGAAGATAGGAGGAATAGGCAAATGAGGAAAAATGATAGAAGGTAGAAGGATAATGAATGGAAGGATTGTGAAAGGGTAAATGGAAAGGAAGGCAAGCTCAACATAAACACACACCTTGAAGGGTGGCGAGAGGGTGGAGGAAACATGAATGAAGGAATACGTGAAGGAATATGGTGAATGGATAGCAGAGGTTGAGGTTTGGGCGCATGAAATGGAAGAATATTTTTGGAAGGAGATGTAGTGGAAGCCTTTGGAAGCTTGAATGTCAATTTCACTTTTTGTTCAACACTAGACTCTTTCAAGAGAGACTTTGGAATCCATATAGTCATAGGATTTTTATTTCCTTTTGATGATTTAGAGATAATATCTTCAATGATGGATTTTGGAACCCATACTTGTCTTGTAATTTTTTTCTTAGATATCTCTTTTGACTTTATGTTTCCATGTCTATTAGAGGAGACATGGTGATCTTTTTTTGATGGATTCTTGTATTGCTTCTTTTTCTTGTATTGAACATTCAAGTTACTTCCAAAGGACTTGGGACTTGTGGAAGAAGGAGGAGGATATGACTGGTTTAGATGGGTGGGTGGATGAAAAGGATTCAAGGGTATGCATCTATGTTGATCTTGAGGAAAGATGGGAGATGGAGGTATGTAAGGACCCAAGATGGATGGAAAATTAGGAGAGTTAGGAGGGGAAAGTGAAGGGACATAAGGACACAAGATGGAAGGAAGGCGTGAAGATCTTTGTAGTGGTGGAAGAGGTCCAAGGATGGAAGTGGAAGACGCAAAAGGATAATCAATAAGTTCATCAGCATCTATATGACAACCAAGGATATCGGCATCTTTAGAGTGAGCATTAGGATCTTCAATAGAATCATGGACATCTTGAATATGAGCACCTTCTTTGATAGGATTGTTCAAAGCTTGCAAAGACTTAGGAAGAGTAGAAAGTGGAAGTGAACATGGAGTGGTAGAACAAGAAGATGGAAGACTTTGATCTTGACAAGGATCTTTGGATAGCACAAGCACATAATTTTTTTTTTGATTTTCAATAGGCTTAACATTGGAAGTATCAACACCATTTTTAACAACCTTAATGGAAGTATCATCTTTGGAAATGGGAAGTGGGGTAAGGTTATTTTGATTTTCAATAAGCTCAATAGTGTAAGTAGTAGCTTGATCTTGCTTAGGAGAAGACTTAAGACATGGTGGAATGCATGAAAAAGGGGGTACAGGATCAAAAGAACCCTGAGGCGGATAAGAGACATCGGGAAAAGGAGTGGATGAAATGGAGGGTTCTTGATCTTGATCTTTCTTTATGTTCTTTTCTTCATCATTTTTGGAATCCTCTTGACATGGAGCCACTTCTAAGGACAAGGAAGCATGTTGGGATTGTATGGAAGACTTTGGAAGAGATGGTGGAGGACTAGCTGAAGTAGGGATTATAGCATATGAAGGCTTAGGCTCTTTAGGTTTATCATTATTAAAAGTATTTGCAGCCAAGTGAAGGTTAGCTTGAGTTTCTTTAAGAGGTAGCCTTGGAGGATAACTATAGGGAACCGCATGAAAAGTATCAAGGCTTGTGTCGGATGAAGGTTCTGTGAAAGATTTGAAAGACTCAGAAGCTTTAGGAAATGTATGGGTATTGGAGGAAGTAGGGGATGGAAGGGAACCATCACAAGACAAAGGTCCAACATTAACATGATCTTGCTTGAGAGTGTAATCTTTATTTTTAGCCTGAGAGTTCTTAGAGGAGAGATCCTTATAGTATGCATGTTTATAATCAGCATGGTAAACTTTCTCTTCCTCAAGTGAAACAGATGGATCATCTAGGTATTGTGCATAGAAATCATCAAAGTCTCTTTCATAATCAGAATCATATGGATCACCCTCACGATCTATCCAATGTGACGGCCCATTTGTAGTAAGCAGGAATGGACGATGAGGAGGACTCTTAGGAACAGAGGTGTCATATGTATCATTACATTGTCTGTCATCATAGTCATCATAGTCTCCAAAGCTAGATGTGTCACTCTCCGTGGAAGAGGTATCATATTGCTCAAATTTTTTCCAGGGGCATGGTGACATGTACAAGTCTTTATCAAATGGAAAAGAGTATAGAGGTTCCTTTTCTTTCTCAAGTTTGTCAAGCTGGACTTGCATAGCTTGCAACTGCTTCATCATAGCGGCGATCAGAATTTCTTCCTCATGTGTACTGATTCTTTGAGACATGTGTACTGATTTTCAATAGCTACTGATTTGTTCTTGACACAATGATATTTTTGACAGATTCTAGAACTAGGCTGGAAACATTGGATATCTTGCAATTTGACAATTTCTGACAACTCTCTCAAATTTTTCCAAACGACACTCTGTAGACTCATACGACACTAGGTAGTCTATGAAATGATAGTTGCTAAACTCGTACGACAGTTGGGTAGCAATGAAACGACAGTTGACAAAACTCGTACGACTGTCTGACTTCCTTAAACGACTTTTGACTCCAGAAAAGATTTTACGTCAATTTTTGCAAAATTTAAGGTCTTCAGTTTTGGATTGTTTGCAAATTGTACTGTCCAGATTTTGAAAGTTATACCAGATTTGATCATTTTTAATAGCCAAGTAGATAAATAAGCATGCAGAACAACAAGCAAGTGATTCCAAGCACGTCTGAAAACAATGAACAAGGGCAAAAGCAACCTTGCGCATGAACAATCAAGTGACCAAATTGTGCTAATCCCTGAGAGTACTAATTGTGTATGTTCTGAAAAGTTTTGCAATAACACACATATACCTGAAAGTGAAAAATTGGCCTCTCTAGGGTTTTTAGTAATGGTTTGACTCTGCAACTTTTATGATTCAAAGGGGTGAACTCCAATCCTGGCGCACCAGGGTTTTGACACAGTCCGAGAACTTAATCTTCAAGAGCTGCTAGGGAGATCTGACAACCCAACAATAAACCATACCCGTGGAGATTTCTTCCACAAGGACATTTATATAGCGGCTGTCACTACCACGGCGAAAATGGCTATGACCGCTTGAGGTTCCGTCAACGCAGTTTGCCCTGTGAAGGGATTATCCGCTACGGTTAACCCTCTCTAAAGATGACTCACAATAGTATACCACAAGGGGACTTGGCTCCAAATTCAAGGTTTTGACACCTCTTCACTTTTAACCCAAACAAAGCAAGCAGATTAATCCGACACGCTAAGACAAAGTTTTGTTCCACCAAGGTCTGTGATATCAACTCCACGTGATCTATCAACCTCTCCGGGGAGAGAATGTATCAATCAATAAGAGAAGACGCACTAACCAATTTTGATTCACCAAAGCTTGTGATATCAACCCCACGTGATCTATCAACCTCTCTGGAGAGAGAATGTGTCGATCAATAAGAAAAGACGCACTAACCAAGATGAATGTGAAACGCACTAAGTATCCTCCCTACCTACAAGGATTCCATCGTCAAGGAAGGATTTCGCTAGGAATCCAATCTCTCAAGAATCACGAATAGTGTTCATAGGGCCTAATTACTATGTGAGCACAGATGTATGTTCCGAAAGCAAATCTACCAAAAGCATCCAAAAAAGTAGAAAGAGGAACACTTAACGTTTAAAGTGAATAGGAGATGAGTCCACAAGGTGGAACACTTAACACCTCACACAAGCTGAAAACAAGTCCCCAACTTAGAAAACAAGTGAGTTCCTAAAAGCACAAAAGGGTTGCCAAGTGGAACACTTAACGCTTATGTCCTGTTGACCCCTCCCCTTTATGGCGCTGAGATTGCAACCATGGGGCGAAAATGAGGGGCCGGCGGATTAGCGAGTCCAATAACCCAAGATAGAAATCAAGATCAATCACAAGTATTCTAAGACTACTTAATGAATCCTTAAAAGGTCACAACCTAGTATCAATTATGCAAGTGTGTAGAAATAGATAAAAGCATGAAAGGATGCACACAAGCCAGACACATAAGAGATTTATTTTAAGTCCAAATTGAAATGTTAATAGATGAAGGAGAATACCTTGGATCCTTGCAACGCACTTAGTAAATTTTACCTGATTTTTAACAATTTTTGTTGAGATTTTCCATGCAAGCAAGTGACGAACTCTCTAACAAGCCAACAAGCAAACAAGATATGCAAGGTATATTCAACTTATGAAAACCCTAGGGTTAGATCTAAAAATCAATTGTTAGGAGCAATAATAACTAAAAATTAATCCAAATGACAACTCATATCATGCATTGAATCATATGAAAAATAAGTGCATACCCATCACAAAATTTTAAGTTTTTTGCACTGCATTTGACCTAGTCAACAAGATCTAATTTTTTTTGATATGATTTTGGCCACAAAAATAGAAATTCAGAATAGAGACCCCTGCTAAAAAATAGAGAGCTTTCCAAAAATGCAAAATTTTTAGAAAAATCTCTTCATTTGTGCCCTAGAGACCCATTTTATCAAAACAGACCAGTTTTTGTAAATTGACTATTTGAGCTATGATATCATGTCCAAATTTAAAACACAAAGAATGGACCCCCTAAAAAATTTAAAGAGCTTTCCGAAAATATAAAAATTTCCAAAAAATATGCTGATTTGCGTCAGATATTAATTTTTTCTGGAATTTCAAGAAAAAATTATTAAAAATTAAAAACATCTCAGAAAATTCTAAATTTTTTATTGTAGCTTCCTTGACATGTCACCAACTTGAAAAAAACATTTTAGACCAAAATTCCAAGCTGTTTGGGAGATAAAATTAAATCTTTGAAACTTTAGGGTTTTAGCTCCCAAAAAAATCAAAACCAGCATGCAAAGGTGGGTTGCCCCACGGTGGGTGCCAGAAATGTGTGTGTGAACATTGTACCTGATCTATAGACACAACACTCAGTAAAACATTAGAGGTTAGCTAAAATCAAAATCGTGCAAAATTGAAATCTATCTAACCAAGCGATTTACTGCCTTCTAGTAGGTGCGAGATTGATGTTCTCAGATTGTAATCGAGATCAGTGACCTAGACGACACCTAAATGAAGGATTTGAATGCAAAAGATGGATATGAAATTGAATGCAATTAATCTATATTTTTGATATTTTCTATGCAATAAGAATGAATGAAAAACTGATATGAAATTAATCTATATGAAAACTGATATGCTATGCTAATCTAACAATGATATGTAATATGAATGCAAAAATAAGATTGATCTCACAAAGATGTCGATTCGCAAGAGCTTTGATTCTTCAATTCCAATTCTCCAGCGTGATTGTGCAAAAATATGAGATGAATTATGAAGAGCTGAGCCTTGTTTTTATAGAAATCCAAGGCTTTGGAGGTGCATGAGAAAAAGCCATAAATCACTCAAATAACTCAGCTTGATTTTTGAGTTATCTGATAATAACAGATAATTAAGTCACAAAAACATGCAAAAGCACAGTTCAACTTGAATTAGAAGTTTAGATCAACTTTAAAACTCGAAAAGATGTTGAGTTTCAAAAAGCTAACAACTTGCATTGATTTTCCAATTTTGAGTTTAACTGGTCCTTGAATGTGCACATGGATAATTATGATTTAATAAATAAATAAAGTGATTTATTCTCAACTCAACTGATTTTTGAAATAAAATAATTAATTTATGGGGTAATTAACTATTTTACCAAACTTTTATTAAAAATTATATTATTAAATAATGACAACATGCTTTAATTAATTAAATAAGAATTTAATCAATTAAAGATAGGAATTTTGATTTATTGTCAAAATTAAATAATACAATTAATAATAGATAGAATTAAATTTAATTACACAATTAAGTGGCAAATATTAAATCTAATTAATTAAATATGAAAATATTCAATTAATCAAACTTAGGATAAATGTGATTTATCGCCAAATAATCATTAAATTAAAGATAATTAAGATAATTAGGAATATTACTAGGAATATTCCCCGATGCAGAATTTAAGATAATCAATTATGATTCGATGATGTTAGATGTGCCTTAGGTTAGGACTTTGATGTCGATTTTATTCGATTTGTCGATGTAGGAGGTTAATGAACTTATAGGCCATTTTTGGGGTATTACATTTTGCCCCTCTTTGAATTACTGTGTGAAGCGCAGTGGTTCAAAGATAGTCTGTGTTTGATAAAGATATGAAACTGATTCAAAAGATAAACCGATTGAAAGATAGAAACCGATTGAAAGATATTGAGATAGGAGTTGATTGATATTGAATTAAGATGGAGATAATAGGTCTTGAATGACCAAAGATAATGTTCACTGTAGCAGCAAATGAACGTATGATTGCGAAAAAGTGTCAAAATGCCTGATTCTGAACCTTAGGATTGATAAGAAGTGAGTGACCCATTCTAGACTCGATTGTCTTAGCAGAACTAGCAGGTATCACATCTGAATCCTTCAGTTGCCGAAGAACCAAGGAAAGAACACTATGATCTGATGGTTGCAAAAACTAATACAGTTTACAAGATTAGGAGAATACCAAATTGATATGGATCTTGATGAATCTAATATGCCTCAAGTGATGATAGATTTTCCCCGAGCGATGAGGACTTTTGATGAATCAGTGACTAGACGTGATTGTTGTCTTGATCACTGATGAAAGATATTGATAGATTTGATCGATAGAATTTGATTTACAGACTTTGAATGATGTGCAATACCATGCCCCCTTCGGGATTAAAATTGAAATCTGACAAGAAAAGTCAGCGTTATAGTTTAGAAGCCTATTAATTGATTTGAGAAGGGGTTATTTACGTCTGAGAATGCATTCTGCATCGTTTGGAGGTCCTGGAGACCGAATTTGACTAGGTTTGACCATGAGTTGACCATGGTTGACCAAGTTGAAATTTTGATAGTGTGATGTAAGATAATCAGTTAAGTTGAATACTAGATTTCTGTGATGATTGAAGGTTGATTATGCAAGCAATTAATAATATGAATGATTTCAGATTTGAATTTTGATCCCGAAAAAGGATTCTACTTGCTATTTCATTGGAGGAACCTTCGTGTGAGATTCAGTTCTTATTAGACTTGAAGATGCGATTTGAAGAATCATTTAAGCATTGAAGTTCGTTTAATCATTGTGAGATCATGCAAAATGCAAAGAGACATGCAAAATGAAATGCAACCTAAGACCTAGGACCTAGTCACTGATCATATGTCGATTTGTTATCATCATTGAACTTTTAGGTAACCGGATAAATCAATACAATGCCCACTAGCTACGAAACCATAGACATATGAATATTGATTTGTAACGCTCAAGAACCAATACAACATCCCCTGGCTAGGCAACCATGGACATATGAATATTGATTTTGTTTTCAGAATGTTGGATTAGATATAAGCATCAAAGCATAAACGCTAGGATGACCTGAATATCATGTCCATTTTGATATAGCAATTTGTATAAGCATCAAAACATAAACGTCGTGATGACCTAAGTATGCCTTGCGTTGCAAACACATCAAACAATCAAAAGATCATTCTAAATCCAGTGTGAATTACCCGTAGTGACCCTTTATCGTTCACCTCCTTAGGCAAGAGCATGTTTCATAGTAGGAGAAAGAATTTACTTCAAAAAGATAATAGTTAGATCAAACGTCCTTGAATTTTTTTTGGGTATCAATGGTCGAGGTATGCATGGCCATCCAATTTGAGATAGAGGCTCTTACAGTCGGACACCATTTCAATCCAAAATTTCCAAAGCTGTTAGATTTTCACATACAAGCAGAAGACAAAGAAAAGATTATGCCCCCAGTCATCACTCTCTAAATCCTATAAAAGACATCATCGAAGAGCTCGAAGGGACACAATATGCAAAAATCTCAATGTGAATCAGTAAGCATACAAGGAGATAAAAGCATGAAAAGCACAGATTGTTTCAGTTTTCAGTTTGATTGCATTGTTATAGATGCAAAATCCTTTCTGGAGACGAGACAGACTGATTGACTCACATGAAGCTTTAAAGGACTCTGACTGGATAGGAAATGTCTAAGATACATGGGAGACCATAGGATATGACATTGATTGCCCCCAAATTTGAACATTGATAGGATACAGACGCTTGAGCTGATTGGTGTACAGACTGACTTATTGAAACCAGGATATGCAGAAACAAACCGGGAGATATGTACAAACTAAAGCAAGACTAAAAGTTGGGAAAGACCAAGATTGTGCTCATAGATGGAGCATTTTGGAACAAGTGGCGCATGTTTGCCAGGTTTTCACCATCTTGGTAGAGATTCTATTTTTGCTACCAAGGCGCCTGTTTCCAGGTTTTCACCAAGGCACTTTTTCTTCTTTTTCATTTTTTTTTTTTGTATTTTTTCATTTTTTCAATTTTTTGATTTTTTTATGAATCATCAAGGCGCCTATTGCTAGGTTTTCACCAAGATGTTCATTTTTTCAGGACTTTTTCTGATTTTTAAGATTTTTTTAGGACATTTTACCAAGCACTGAATGCCTTAGGCATAAAATTTCTTCAGATGGAGAACATTGATTGGTTCTCGAAGCTGTTCTCCTTCAGTCGTTGAGAGTTGATAAGCACCAGAGCCAAAAGTAGCAGTGATTACAAAGGGACCCAGCCAATTAGGTTCGAACTTCCCCTTGCATTCTCGATGTGATTGATTTTTAGGATTTTCTCTCAACACTAGATCGCCAACCTGAAATTCTCTATGTCTGACTTTCTTGTTGTAGCCTCTAGACATTCTTTTCTGATATACTCTGATATGATCATACGGTGCTTGTCTGCGCTTATCTAGTAGTTCCAGTTCTTGTAACCTAGACGCTCTATAGTCATCATCAGTTATGAGACCATGCATTCTGATTCTAAGTGATGGGATTTCAACCTTAATAGGTAGTATTGCTTCAGACCCATAAACTAAAGCGAAAGGTGTAGCCCCAATAGGTGTTCTGATACTTGTTTTGTAGGCCTATTTTGATACTTGTTCTGATACTAGTTCTGATACTGGTTCTGATACTGATTCTGATACTAATTATGATAATTGTTCTGATACTGGTTTTGATACCGATTCTGATACTGATTCTGATAATTGTTCTGATACTGGTTCTGATGCTTATTCTGATAATTGTTCTGATACTGGTTCTGATACTGGGTATACTTGATAGCATATTTTTATATTGCAAACTCCCAAGCAAGATCATATCGTGCAGTCTCAATGTCTAGCAAGGTGGAGAACAAGAGGCATTAGCAAGCTGGTGGAAGTGATGGAAGACAAGAAAATGAAGGAGAATGAAGGGAAGAAATCCTTAAGGGAAAACTCCTCAAGAATACTCAAGCTAGGGAAAAAATTGTCAAGTAAAGTGCATTTGGACAAGCAATGAAAGGCTAGCATAGGATAAGCACAAAATCATAATGCAAGAGCAGGAAAGGATGCAATCCAAAGGAGTAGACATGTCAAGAGGCTTCATAGCACTATGTTTTACTCTTTCTTTCTTTTTTTATTAGATCAAGACCAAAGGGGAAAAGGATAGCGATAGGCGAAAATGAATGGAGGAAGATGGATATGAAGGCTAAACATGGAAGGAATGAAAGCAAGATCACCGTAAGATAGCTCACAAAATAGCCAAAATATTCGTGTATAGATCAACATTGTCAAGATCAAAGAGAGAAGATGAAATGGATGAAATATGTAGAAGAACTACGCATGATGCCTGATTGCCAGGTTTTCATCACGGTACTTATCCAAGGCACCACAAGGGAGTGGTTTTCACCATAGGATGAATTTATTTCTCTTTACTTTCGCTACCAAGGCGCCTGTTGCTAGGTTTTCACCAGGGCACATTTTCAATTTATTTTATTTTTCATTTCTTTTTTTGGAAGAAGGCAAGCTTTTTAGATAATGCTCCTTGAAAGGATAAACCATGATATGCCAGGGATTTAAAATGACACGCTCAAAGATGCTGATAGGGAAAGGGAGATGGAAGAGAAAAATGGAGGATAAGGTTTTATGTAAAGTGAGTGAGGTTGGAAGATAGGAGGAATAGGCAAATGAGGAAAAATGATAGAAGGTAGAAGGATAATGAATGGAAGGATTGTGAAAGGGTAAATGGAAAGGAAGGCAAGCTCAACATAAACACACACCTTGAAGGGTGGCGAGAGGGTGGAGGAAACATGAATGAAGGAATACGTGAAGGAATATGGTGAATGGATAGCAGAGGTTGAGGTTTGGGCGCATGAAATGGAAGAATATTTTTGGAAGGAGATGTAGTGGAAGCCTTTGGAAGCTTGAATGTCAATTTCACTTTTTGTTCAACACTAGACTCTTTCAAGAGAGATTTTGGAATCCATATAGTCATAGGATTTTTATTTCCTTTTGATGATTTAGAGATAATATCTTCAATGATGGATTTTGGAACCCATACTTGTCTTGTAATTTTTTTCTTAGATATCTCTTTTGACTTTATGTTTCCATGTCTATTAGAGGAGACATGGTGATCTTTTTTTGATGGATTCTTGTATTGCTTCTTTTTCTTGTATTGAACATTCAAGTTACTTCCAAAGGACTTGGGACTTGTGGAAGAAGGAGGAGGATATGACTGGTTTAGATGGGTGGGTGGATGAAAAGGATTCAAGGGTATGCATCTATGTTGATCTTGAGGAAAGATGGGAGATGGAGGTATGTAAGGACCCAAGATGGATGGAAAATTAGGAGAGTTAGGAGGGGAAAGTGAAGGGACATAAGGACACAAGATGGAAGGAAGGCGTGAAGATCTTTGTAGTGGTGGAAGAGGTCCAAGGATGGAAGTGGAAGACGCAAAAGGATAATCAATAAGTTCATCAGCATCTATATGACAACCAAGGATATCGGCATCTTTAGAGTGAGCATTAGGATCTTCAATAGAATCATGGACATCTTGAATATGAGCACCTTCTTTGATAGGATTGTTCAAAGCTTGCAAAGACTTAGGAAGAGTAGAAAGTGGAAGTGAACATGGAGTGGTAGAACAAGAAGATGGAAGACTTTGATCTTGACAAGGATCTTTGGATAGCACAAGCACATAATTTTTTTTTTGATTTTCAATAGGCTTAACATTGGAAGTATCAACACCATTTTTAACAACCTTAATGGAAGTATCATCTTTGGAAATGGGAAGTGGGGTAAGGTTATTTTGATTTTCAATAAGCTCAATAGTGTAAGTAGTAGCTTGATCTTGCTTAGGAGAAGACTTAAGACATGGTGGAATGCATGAAAAAGGGGGTACAGGATCAAAAGAACCCTGAGGCGGATAAGAGACATCGGGAAAAGGAGTGGATGAAATGGAGGGTTCTTGATCTTGATCTTTCTTTATGTTCTTTTCTTCATCATTTTTGGAATCCTCTTGACATGGAGCCACTTCTAAGGACAAGGAAGCATGTTGGGATTGTATGGAAGACTTTGGAAGAGATGGTGGAGGACTAGCTGAAGTAGGGATTATAGCATATGAAGGCTTAGGCTCTTTAGGTTTATCATTATTAAAAGTATTTGCAGCCAAGTGAAGGTTAGCTTGAGTTTCTTTAAGAGGTAGCCTTGGAGGATAACTATAGGGAACCGCATGAAAAGTATCAAGGCTTGTGTCGGATGAAGGTTCTGTGAAAGATTTGAAAGACTCAGAAGCTTTAGGAAATGTATGGGTATTGGAGGAAGTAGGGGATGGAAGGGAACCATCACAAGACAAAGGTCCAACATTAACATGATCTTGCTTGAGAGTGTAATCTTTATTTTTAGCCTGAGAGTTCTTAGAGGAGAGATCCTTATAGTATGCATGTTTATAATCAGCATGGTAAACTTTCTCTTCCTCAAGTGAAACAGATGGATCATCTAGGTATTGTGCATAGAAATCATCAAAGTCTCTTTCATAATCAGAATCATATGGATCACCCTCACGATCTATCCAATGTGACGGCCCATTTGTAGTAAGCAGGAATGGACGATGAGGAGGACTCTTAGGAACAGAGGTGTCATATGTATCATTACATTGTCTGTCATCATAGTCATCATAGTCTCCAAAGCTAGATGTGTCACTCTCCGTGGAAGAGGTATCATATTGCTCAAATTTTTTCCAGGGGCATGGTGACATGTACAAGTCTTTATCAAATGGAAAAGAGTATAGAGGTTCCTTTTCTTTCTCAAGTTTGTCAAGCTGGACTTGCATAGCTTGCAACTGCTTCATCATAGCGGCGATCAGAATTTCTTCCTCATGTGTACTGATTCTTTGAGACATGTGTACTGATTTTCAATAGCTACTGATTTGTTCTTGACACAATGATATTTTTGACAGATTCTAGAACTAGGCTGGAAACATTGGATATCTTGCAATTTGACAATTTCTGACAACTCTCTCAAATTTTTCCAAACGACACTCTGTAGACTCATACGACACTAGGTAGTCTATGAAATGATAGTTGCTAAACTCGTACGACAGTTGGGTAGCAATGAAACGACAGTTGACAAAACTCGTACGACTGTCTGACTTCCTTAAACGACTTTTGACTCCAGAAAAGATTTTACGTCAATTTTTGCAAAATTTAAGGTCTTCAGTTTTGGATTGTTTGCAAATTGTACTGTCCAGATTTTGAAAGTTATACCAGATTTGATCATTTTTAATAGCCAAGTAGATAAATAAGCATGCAGAACAACAAGCAAGTGATTCCAAGCACGTCTGAAAACAATGAACAAGGGCAAAAGCAACCTTGCGCATGAACAATCAAGTGACCAAATTGTGCTAATCCCTGAGAGTACTAATTGTGTATGTTCTGAAAAGTTTTGCAATAACACACATATACCTGAAAGTGAAAAATTGGCCTCTCTAGGGTTTTTAGTAATGGTTTGACTCTGCAACTTTTATGATTCAAAGGGGTGAACTCCAATCCTGGCGCACCAGGGTTTTGACACAGTCCGAGAACTTAATCTTCAAGAGCTGCTAGGGAGATCTGACAACCCAACAATAAACCATACCCGTGGAGATTTCTTCCACAAGGACATTTATATAGCGGCTGTCACTACCACGGCGAAAATGGCTATGACCGCTTGAGGTTCCGTCAACGCAGTTTGCCCTGTGAAGGGATTATCCGCTACGGTTAACCCTCTCTAAAGATGACTCACAATAGTATACCACAAGGGGACTTGGCTCCAAATTCAAGGTTTTGACACCTCTTCACTTTTAACCCAAACAAAGCAAGCAGATTAATCCGACACGCTAAGACAAAGTTTTGTTCCACCAAGGTCTGTGATATCAACTCCACGTGATCTATCAACCTCTCCGGGGAGAGAATGTATCAATCAATAAGAGAAGACGCACTAACCAATTTTGATTCACCAAAGCTTGTGATATCAACCCCACGTGATCTATCAACCTCTCCGGAGAGAGAATGTGTCGATCAATAAGAAAAGACGCACTAACCAAGATGAATGTGAAACGCACTAAGTATCCTCCCTACCTACAAGGATTCCATCGTCAAGGAAGGATTTCGCTAGGAATCCAATCTCTCAAGAATCACGAATAGTGTTCATAGGGCCTAATTACTATGTGAGCACAGATGTATGTTCCGAAAGCAAATCTACCAAAAGCATCCAAAAAAGTAGAAAGAGGAACACTTAACGTTTAAAGTGAATAGGAGATGAGTCCACAAGGTGGAACACTTAACACCTCACACAAGCTGAAAACAAGTCCCCAACTTAGAAAACAAGTGAGTTCCTAAAAGCACAAAAGGGTTGCCAAGTGGAACACTTAACGCTTATGTCCTGTTGACCCCTCCCCTTTATGGCGCTGAGATTGCAACCATGGGGCGGAAATGAGGGGCCGGCGGATTAGCGAGTCCAATAACCCAAGATAGAAATCAAGATCAATCACAAGTATTCTAAGACTACTTAATGAATCCTTAAAAGGTCACAACCTAGTATCAATTATGCAAGTGTGTAGAAATAGATAAAAGCATGAAAGGATGCACACAAGCCAGACACATAAGAGATTTATTTTAAGTCCAAATTGAAATGTTAATAGATGAAGGAGAATACCTTGGATCCTTGCAACGCACTTAGTAAATTTTACCTGATTTTTAACAATTTTTGTTGAGATTTTCCATGCAAGCAAGTGACGAACTCTCTAACAAGCCAACAAGCAAACAAGATATGCAAGGTATATTCAACTTATGAAAACCCTAGGGTTAGATCTAAAAATCAATTGTTAGGAGCAATAATAACTAAAAATTAATCCAAATGACAACTCATATCATGCATTGAATCATATGAAAAATAAGTGCATACCCATCACAAAATTTTAAGTTTTTTGCACTGCATTTGACCTAGTCAACAAGATCTAATTTTTTTTGATATGATTTTGGCCACAAAAATAGAAATTCAGAATAGAGACCCCTGCTAAAAAATAGAGAGCTTTCCAAAAATGCAAAATTTTTAGAAAAATCTCTTCATTTGTGCCCTAGAGACCCATTTTATCAAAACAGACCAGTTTTTGTAAATTGACTATTTGAGCTATGATATCATGTCCAAATTTAAAACACAAAGAATGGACCCCCTAAAAAATTTAAAGAGCTTTCCGAAAATATAAAAATTTCCAAAAAATATGCTGATTTGCGTCAGATATTAATTTTTTCTGGAATTTCAAGAAAAAATTATTAAAAATTAAAAACATCTCAGAAAATTCTAAATTTTTTATTGTAGCTTCCTTGACATGTCACCAACTTGGAAAAAACATTTTAGACCAAAATTCCAATCTGTTTGGGAGATAAAATTAAATCTTTGAAACTTTAGGGTTTTAGCTCCCAAAAAAATCAAAACCAGCATGCAAAGGTGGGTTGCCCCACGGTGGGTGTCAGAAATGTGTGTGTGAACATTGTACCTGATCTATAGACACAACACTCAGTAAAACATTAGAGGTTAGCTAAAATCAAAATCGTGCAAAATTGAAATCTATCTAACCAAGCGATTTACTGCCTTCTAGTAGGTGCGAGATTGATGTTCTCAGATTGTAATCGAGATCAGTGACCTAGACGACACCTAAATGAAGGATTTGAATGCAAAAGATGGATATGAAATTGAATGCAATTAATCTATATTTTTGATATTTTCTATGCAATAAGAATGAATGAAAAACTGATATGAAATTAATCTATATGAAAACTGATATGCTATGCTAATCTAACAATGATATGTAATATGAATGCAAAAATAAGATTGATCTCACAAAGATGTCGATTCGCAAGAGCTTTGATTCTTCAATTCCAATTCTCCAGCGTGATTGTGCAAAAATATGAGATGAATTATGAAGAGCTGAGCCTTGTTTTTATAGAAATCCAAGGCTTTGGAGGTGCATGAGAAAAAGCCATAAATCACTCAAATAACTCAGCTTGATTTTTGAGTTATCTGATAATAACAGATAATTAAGTCACAAAAACATGCAAAAGCACAGTTCAACTTGAATTAGAAGTTTAGATCAACTTTAAAACTCGAAAAGATGTTGAGTTTCAAAAAGCTAACAACTTGCATTGATTTTCCAATTTTGAGTTTAACTGGTCCTTGAATGTGCACATGGATAATTATGATTTAATAAATAAATAAAGTGATTTATTCTCAACTCAACTGATTTTTGAAATAAAATAATTAATTTATGGGGTAATTAACTATTTTACCAAACTTTTATTAAAAATTATATTATTAAATAATGACAACATGCTTTAATTAATTAAATAAGAATTTAATCAATTAAAGATAGGAATTTTGATTTATTGTCAAAATTAAATAATACAATTAATAATAGATAGAATTAAATTTAATTACACAATTAAGTGGCAAATATTAAATCTAATTAATTAAATATGAAAATATTCAATTAATCAAACTTAAGATAAATGTGATTTATCGCCAAATAATCATTAAATTAAAGATAATTAAGATAATTAGGAATATTACTAGGAATATTCCCCGATGCAGAATTTAAGATAATCAATTATGATTCGATGATGTTAGATGTGCCTTAGGTTAGGACTTTGATGTCGATTTTGTTCGATTTGTCGATGTAGGAGGTTAATGAACTTATAGCCCATTTTTGGGGTATTACAGCCATGAGTGCTTCAAGATCATCCAATTCCTCATCAGAAGTGTCACTGTCACTATCACTTTTCACACATTTATCTTTCTCTCTTTTAGATTTATGAAAAACCATTTGTGACTTGAATGCAAATTCAACATTAGGAACAATGTAGTTATCATAGTTAGACAGTTCAAAAGCAATAAGCTTACCAACAAGGCTTTCCAGAGTCAGAATTTTACCAGGGTTACATCTTGATTCTTGAATTGCCAAAATTTAGATAGCATATATAGGAAGCAAAGTTCTTAATACCTTTCCAATGACAGTCTCATCATCCATGATTCCATTAGCTCCTCTAATAGCATTCGCTATTTCTTTGATTCTTCCACAATACCAAGCAATATTCTCACCTTCTTGCATTTTTATTTCATCAAACTTACATCTCAAGCTTTCATCTTTTGCCCTCAGTATATTTGTATCACCACCATAGATGGTTACAAGAGTATCCCACATTGCCTTTTCAGTAGTGCAGTCCTTGATGTCTTCAAATTCAAGATAGCTTAAGGTAGATGTAATCTCCAACATTGCTTGATTGCATTCCTATTTTGTTTTCATCTCCTCGGCAGTCATAGGTGCAACAGGTGCAAAATAGTCATGTTCAACATAGTATTTCGCCGAATCACCAATACTAGCTAGATGTAGTTTCATTAGACTTTTCCATGCAGGGAAGTTCTCCTTGTTCAACTTCAATACCTCCTTTTTATACATCTTGATCATTAGCTTCAATTACCTTTAAAATTTTTCTTTGTAAGCACCAACAACTCTAATACCAATTGTTAATATGATTTAGAACAACAAAGAGGGGGGGGGTGAATCAGTTGTTGTCATGTCCAGATGTACCAATTGAACATTCAAATACTTCAACAAACTTAGATCTAATCACCAACTCAATTCGGTCTCTAAAGAATATATATAAGAAAACATATAACATGCAGTCCATTGTCCAATAGTATTTAACTTGCAAAATATCAAAATATTCATAACAAAACATTCAAACAAGTATAACACCAGGATCTATAGTGGAAACCCAATTTGGGAAAAACCACTTTGTAACATGTTACTAATATTTTCACTCTTCTGAAGTGAGCTCGATGAAAAGCCAGCCTTGTTAAAGGTTTATAAATACACTATTAGGTGTGACCCTATTAAAGGATTTTAATCACCTTGTTAGGAGTGGCTTGGTCAGAGGACTTGCGTACATTCCATTAGAATGCCGCCTTGATTAAAGGATTTATCAATGACTATTAGGTCAACCTTGATTAAAGGATTATGACTGTTATAATGGTTAGAAAGTAACAGTAGTTTTTGATCTATAAAACATACAACTCACTTTGTAAATATCAGATCAAATTCACACATACATGTTGATTTACTAACTGAGTATCATTTCCATCTCCATCTCTAATCTGCTTGGAATTCACTTCAAGCAATCACAACTCTGATCTTCACCTTCAACCTTCTGCTTAGACTTATCAGTCAATAACATCAACAACACCAGCATACTCTATAACCTCACCATTAGGTTTCCTTTATACCTCTCCAAATAGATAGATCTATCTTTTGCCTCTTAATCTCCTTCGTAGATCTTAGGTTAGGTCAGATCCAACGGATCCTTCCAACATTTAAGTCCTTCATACATCCTTCTAGAAACATCTTCAATCTCCTCATTGAATCCATAATAAAATGATTTACCATGCATTAAATTCTCCATATAATCAATTAATAAAGTCAACATGATTTACATAACCCAAGAATTCAACTGAGTCGGCCAAAAATCTGAATTCTTCCTCCAAGTGTAAATTATTGACACTCGGTCAATACTGTGTTCATCTCCTCGGTCATCACTATGTAACTCGGTCATCTCTACAAATTGTCTTCCTCGACTAAGACTGTCTTGCTCGGTAATTTCTTGTCACTTGGCATAAACTGATGTTCGGTCAACACTAGATTTACTCGACATATACTGGTGCTCGGTTGACACTAACATCACTTAGCTTAAACTAGATTTCTTCACTTTTACTCGGTTAAGCCTACTTCTTCAGTCTTTCTTCTTACTTAGATAAACAATACATTATCTCATCATAGTGCCAAATAATCAAGTACTCATTGAAGTATCAAATAACTCAACCTTTCCTTAGGTGCTATTGTTATTTCCCTTGCCCTAATCCTTTTCATCAACCAATAGATATAATACTTTCTTAGATAGCAACTGTCTTACCAGTTAAGGTTTGACATCAATGACAATACAATAATTGTTTCAATTGCAGTTTCCAACAATTTTGACATGAAATCTTAGTGTACGTTTATTTACTATTGATCAAGATTCCACACCTACCGTCAGATTAAATCAAATCCTACATTTTCCGTTCAATTGGACTTCTGACCCCACTCAAACTAATCCCTAGACGACATGTTCATTGAACGGCTCTCGCAATCCTACAATAAATAAAAGTCGATCACAATTATTTGAAGCCATTATGCCTACCATCAATTTTACATTGATGTCATCGAACCTTAACATCTTTACTAAATGGACCCATCTCACATTGCCTATCAGATTAGTTAATCCAGACTTATATACTTAACTTTTAAACTTCCTGAGACTTACAAAAAATAGAAAAAATAACCATGTGCTAAATAGAAGATTTACCTATATACTATTTCAATAGACCTCACGGACATGAAAATTTGACTAACAATATATTAAATATTTATATTTCTCTTATTAAATTTTTTCATTACCAATATACTATTTATTACTAATAATTATGCAAATATACTTTTATATTTTTTTTTGGATTTTATACAAAAAAAATCTAAAGCACATAATCACACGTTAACTAAATTCTAATAATAAAACAATCACCAACTCATCCCAAAATACAAATATAATAAAGGGCAACAAAAAAAGTTAACGTTTTCGGATTTAGTCGACTGTAACTTAAATATTCAACATTGGAAAACACTTCATATACATATAATACTTTCAATCATAGAAAGTACGGAAACAATGCAAAGTTCATAGGAAACCCTTTTCGGATTTGTCAACATCTTACATCAATAACTGCAAATTCAATTTCCAATTCAATATTATATTTCATATAATTTAGTAGTATATTAATAATATCGTAAATTTATATTTCTCTTATTAACTTCTTTTACATAATCATATTTGTTTTCTTAACATTTTCAAATTTAGTCGAGTCTAACTTCAATATCTAACAATCCAAAACACTTCATTTACATATAATATTTTCAACAATACAAAGTACGAATACAATGCAAAATTCATAGGAAACCCTTTTTGGATTTTACATCATCTTACATCAATACTCGAAAAATCAATTTCCAATTCAATAGTATATTTCTAATAATATTGTAAATTTATATTTCTCTTATTAACTTCTTTTACATTACTACTATGCTCTTAATATCTATTCATTTTCTTATTAACATAATCTAAATTACTAACATGCGTATTATTTAAACTTTATTGTATAGTTAATATATTCAAATTTACTTCATCTGAAATGTGTACTTGAAAAATAAACAGTACTTAATTATATTTAACACAATTTATATTAAAAAAATATCATATTATAATTTTTAAAAGAATTTTCTAGTACATTATTATATATTCTATTCGAAGAAGTCGGTGGGAGAAAATTTTAAAGTTTCTACTAATCTGTCAGACAATGTGAGATGGGTCCATTTAGTAAAGATGTTAAGCTTCAATGACATCAATGTAAAATCGACAGTAGGTGTAATGGCTTCAAATAATTGTGATCGACATTTATTTATTGTGGGATCGTGAGAGCCGTTCAATGAACATGTCCTCCAGGGATCAGTTTGAGTGGGGTTAGAAGTACAATTGACAATTATATCGGCTATCCTATCTGACAATAGTTAATGCTCTGACAATTATTCGATAAACACACTAATCGAAAAACCAAAATTAAAAATTTTATCCACCGTCGCATGCACGAGCTTTAATAATACCCACTATATTAAATATACTTAGCATTCCTATCTAGAAGAAAAAAATAGTTGTATTCAAACACAACAACAACATAAATAGGATTAGCCACTCTAACGATGCTCATCGTGCCACCTAATTAAATAAAACGCATTTATGTAACTCATATTTATATTTCTTGCATTATGTCAGATAAATATCACTACTCATTTATTCATTAATGCAGACAATAAATAATCCATACAAAAAACAAAACTGCTTTTATTACCATTTAATTATCACCTATAACTATTATGTGCCCACTATCTATCACATCATTCTCTCGATTTACTAAATATCTTAAACTCAAAATATATAGGAAATATCATTCCATAAACAATCACTCCACCTAAACAGACAAAAGCCAAAAAATCTATCATTGCAACATAAAAAAGCCTTTATAAAAAATCTGCATTCCAATCTATTAGCCTTTACAAAATGACTACCAAAATACATAGTTATGACCATCTCGATGGAATAGACAATGCATGGAAAGAGATCATAGATAAAAAGTTACATTTTTATGATTTATAGGATCTACATAGAAGTATCAATTCACAACTAGTTCATCCCAGTACACAAAGACTCATTGACAGTGGATTAATACAAACTGCAAGATTTCCTATCACTATTCAGGCACCAGAACTCATAATGGAATGCATTCAAATATTTGACCCATATACCAGACAGATAAAGAAACATAACAACAAATTTCTCATCACTTTGGACAGAGATTCAATACAAAATTTCTTTGGACTACCTTCAAGGCAACGATACTTAGACTGGAATTTTTCTCTAGCAACATCTAATTTTAACAAAAAAAAAGTCACATTGGCGAGCTTTAATTTCAACAACATGGTTCCAAACCAGAAGAGAAGCCATTTCAAAATTACCCAAAACCCTATATGGAACCAATCTCAAAAAAGAGATTGTAGACATTTAAGTACTTCTTCACAAAATCAGAGGAAGTGAAGAAGCCCTAAATTTTGAAGAATGGTGGTTTTTCCTTGCCCAATCTATATGTACAAATTATACATATATAGATTGGGCACGACTAGTAAGTGATAGACTAGCTGAAATGCTTGTCTCAACAAAACATTCATACAGTTTTCATATGTCATCTTTCCTCATGTATGCCCTAGCATGTCAACAAATATGGAATGAGCTACCTACTGTTACTCACTATGATGAAAATATTTAGGTCTATGATTTCTACCCTTGCATACAACTAGAAAAAATCTATGAACATTACAGAAGGGTCAATGATGTTTTCACAATGAAGTTATGTCGTGAAATACAAGGTTTTCCAGAATGCAGACTATCAGATGCAGCCGCACAAACAATAATGCAATTTGGAAGTTATTATACACAATATCCTACATTTACATATTTCAGGATACGAGTATTTGATGTCTTTCCATTCAAATTGCCAAAATATCTGGATGATAAAATGGTTTTGATAAATTTATGCAGATAGATAATAGAGGTCAACAATAGATGCAACGAATGACATAAAGAAGATATTCATTTTCCCATTTTTGCAGGACCTTATACATGCTCTTCTAGCTCTTCTGCAATGAATATGATCAAATCATATCAAAAATATATAAATTTGATGTATATAATGTCATTAGACATCATTTTGACCCCTCTAATTATGTAAAAGAGAATCTGCAACTAGGCCCTAATTTTCATCACATACCTTCATTAGAAGATTTATGGGCTAATTGCAAAGATGACTTCAACATGAGAGAAAGATCATGTAGTTCCCGTCTCACAGTTGAACAGATTCAAATATATAATATTCTAATTGATGTCGAAGGATTATACGATGATCAATCTAATCTTCTTTCCAACCATTATTTGAGAAAAATAAAAGGCACACCTTTGCAGCCAGTAACATTTCAAGAACCAGAACTAGATAACCTTGAAGAAAGAATGGAACAAATTATTAAGAGAATGAGAAGATGGGTACAGTGGAAGAAAATAGGAAAAATGAAGTCAAGCACATCAACGCCACCATCAACACAAATTGAAACTACACCAACAACTCGAGTACCATTACCAATAATGCACACAACAGTTCAGTCCACTCCAAAAAACACAGGAGGAGATGACTAGCCACCAGACAAAAACAAAGGTATAACCAGCACCTGCGGTAGCGGCTTGCTTCCCTTGATCAATATGGACAACCAACAGGAACTAGAGAAGATAGAAAAACAAGAAGAAAGCATGCAATCAGAACAGAATGCAACACAATAACCTTTCGAAGAATAAACACCAAGTCAACCAACACAATCTACTCAACCTACTATAACGTCTACTCAAACTACTGTACCAAAATTTCAAATTTCTCCTCTATATATGCAGAGCCTTACAATAGTCAAAAAATTATTTGATATTGAAAGTTTAGCCTCAGCCTCACAAATTCTTGCCACTCCTTCATGGTTAGAAGAAACAATACAAAGGAAAATAAAAAGGACAGATGATAGAATTCCTCCTCAATATTTAGTTTCTCAAATCATTTATGAAAATCCCAGTCCAAAGAAAAAGAAGGAAAAAGGCAAACTAGCTGCCCTTGAAAAAGATCAACAAACAAGGCATGTGATAATACACGTTGTAGAACCAAAAAAAGACAATAACTTTTTAGATTTAACTGCAACTGATTTTAATGTCAATGAAATTGACATAGGTCCACCTTTCCATGATCATACAATTGATATGTGGGAATTCACACATCATGAGGTAAGAGACAGATTGGACCAATTGAAAGATGATAAGAACAAACTAAAATCTACTGTCAATCATCTATCTAATTACAACAAGAGAATGCTTGCTCCTATCTCTTCCCAACTAGCATATCAGACAGAAGGAATTTTTGATCCAACACTTGATTCCAGCCAACAAATAATCAAACAACAACATGAAGACATACATATGGCACAAATCTCACGGGAATGGATAGAAGACCTCAAATCAAGAGGTGTATCACTCATTGACTGCCTTTCCAGTTATTACAAAATATATATTAAACTCAAAGATGTAATCTACATAGACTTTCAGTTCCTCAAAGAACATACAAGAATATATAACACACAAGGAAAACTATTACAGAAAGTAATAGATATGGATAGTCAACATGCTGTGAATCTAAATATTATCAAATTCATTGACATACCACTACAAAAGTGGATATTTTCATTCAATTTCAAAGCAAAGATCAACACAAAAGTACTTGACCAACTAGAAAATATAATCAACACACTCAATACGAGTATTACACATATGAAAAAGATCTTTATAGACATGGTCTACAATTTTCATGAAGCAAATGGTCAAGATACTATAGATATTGAAATGATGAAGAAAAAATATCAATTACATATTGAAAGTATCAACACAACAAGAAGATACCAGGAAGGAGATATCCACAAACTGGTTGCAATTGGGGACATATTAACAATTGCAAAAGAAGACACAAAGAGCATTTCTAAACAAATAAAGGAAATTAAAAATAATCATGAATACTGGATGGCAAGAAATGACAATATTACTAAACTAGAGGAACAAGAAATGCTAAATGTACTAACAACAATGGAAGAATATCAGAGTCAAAGAAGCGTAGAACAAACCCAAGTATAAAGTACAATAGTATCATACAGTTATTTATAATGTTTTTGTAATTTATATGTATATTTCAATTTAATATTTTGGATTTTCAAAATAGAAATAGTTACAGACATATCTTATACAATTTCTCTATTTACTTATACAATACAAATTGTAATCATGTATTAACATATCAAACCAACATTCAACTAATATTAGATATGAATATCTTTTTTATGCTATTTCTATGACTACTAATTTTGTGGCATTAATGTACATGATTTTCATACGGTACTTATTGTAGTTAAAATTGACATACATGTTTTGAAACCAAATGAATCACCTCCACCCTTGATTTCAACATATGAAGTCAATTCCTTTAGAGCAGTTCACCTTCTCAACAATAAAGGTACACAACACTTTTTATTCATCTATGCTTTAACATGCAACTAACAAGTCTTTTTTGTTTAACCACCCATTTATGGAACTCTAATTTACTTATAATGATGTTAACATGCAAGACACTAAAAATATTCATTCAAGTAAAAGCATGCAAGCATAAATCAATCATTACCACATGAAGGATACAATGGAATGCAAAGTTATGCAAAGGTTATGGTTGCTTATACATAGTTATTTTACTATCATTAATTTTGAACATGCCAAATTAACTACAAAAAGTAAATATAGGTTATACCTCGCAAGAACAACCAACACAACCATAAAACACAAAAAAAAATTCCACACACTAATACATTTGGGGTGAAATTGCGACGGCCATTTGCGACGGCAGGCAAATGTCATGCGGTTTTGCCCTTTTTTTTTCAAATATAGCCCGACACCGTCGTAATTTGCGACGACAATACATTTGTCACTGTCGCAATTGCGACCTTGTCGGGATATAAGCGCAAAATTAAAAAGGAACGTTGTCATGTGTGTTTTCAACAGCGCCGTAACCCTCCGCGAAATCACATCAGGATATAAGGGCAAAAAAAATAAGAACGTTGTCATTTGTGTTTTCAACAGCACCGTAACCCTCCGCGAAATCACATCGGGATATAAGGGCAAAAAAAACAAGAACGTTGTCATTTGTGTTTTCAACAGCGCCATAACCCTCCGCGAAATCACAGCTACAATTTCTGAGTACGTCGGGTTTATTTTTCTTTTTTCATTATTATGTAATCTGGTATTCAGCTGTTAGAGAGCTAAAATACCCAGAAATGAGGACATATCTATGTTGAATTTATTGTTAGCGGCTTTGGTTATTTAGAAGTTTAATTTTATTTGTTCATCTTTCAAGCACAAATGTTTTGTGGACCGTAACGTCTTCATTGTTTCGGGTATGTAGTGAAACAGCCCTAACTTGCAATTGCGATGTTGTTGGGATATAAGGGCAAAAAAAAAAAGGAACGTTGTCATTTGTGTTTTCAACAGCACCGTAACCCTCCGCGAAATCACATCGGGATATAAGGGCAAAAAAAACAAGAACGTTGTCATTTGTGTTTTCAACAGCGCCGAGAGAGATTCCCTCCGCGAAATCACAGCTACAATTTCTGAGTACGTTGGGTTTATTTTTCTTTTGTCATTATTATGTAATCTGGTATTCAGCTGTTAGAGAGCTAAAATACCCAGAAATGAGGACATATCTGTGTTGAATTTATTGTTAGCGGCTTTGGTTATTTAGAAGTTTAATTTTATTTGTTCATCTTTCAAGCACAAACATTTTGTGGACTGTAATGTCTTCATTATTTCGGGTATGCAATGAAACAGCCCTAACTTGCGACTACCTTCACGGTACTTGTGTACATTATCATGTTGTCTTTACAGTGACTGTCCTCATTCAAGTGGTAATTACACAAGGGACAGTCATTGTGAGATGTCCTCATTTGTGACAAGGACAGTCACACTTAGGACATCTCATAGTGATATTCCCTTGTGTAATTTCCACTTGAATGTATTGCTATTGAACCACATTAATGCTTTTCTTCTTCAACAAATGAGGACAGTCACTGTAAAGACAACATGATAATGTACACAATTACCAAAAAATGATCTTGTTAATTGATGTAACACTTTGTCTTGCTCACTCCCTATCCTTCACTAGGGTCTCTTTAGGCCAATGTTTTGACTTGATAGGGTACTTAACTATCCCTACACTCTTTAGGTATCTCTACCCAAGATCCCACTCCTTCAACTAGTGCACACCAACAAGAAATACAATGAACTCTGCTCAATACCAATCTAGCTACTAGGACACTCCTAGTCTTGTCTTCACAAATTGAAACACATTCAACTAGAACTTTACTCCATGGAGAGGCTGGCCACTAGGACCTCTATTGGTTTCAATATTACTCCTTCACCTATACTTTTCATCAGTACTTCAATCCGGTTCATCAAACCATGCCAATTGCACCCAAAAATAGGCTGCTAGCAATTAGGCCTTTGTCAAGCCTTTTTGTTTATATTAAGCCACCTAAAGGGCTTAGGATTCAGATGCCCTTTATTGAGAACTCCAAGATATCTAAGGTCTTCTCCTCCTAGATTTTTTGTACACCAACTGCTACAGCCATGCCTGAAAACAAGTATTTTGACACAACTTGGACAGTCTGACTAAGAGTTTGTTTTCTTAGCAGCCAAAGAAACTCACCCAATCTTCTAATTTGACTTGGGGCTTCTTTAGATGTGTGTCTACCTCTCCATGAGATTTTAGTTGAAGCAACCAATGCATTCAACTTGTTGTAATCTTCTTGTAATGATTTGTCATCCCTAACTGTGCTCAACTGACTCACCTAGGACATCATTGCAAACATAGAAAATGAGCTTCCCAGGGCCCCTCCTTCCAAACATATAGTACATGGAGTCTCCTCACCCATTCCAAGAGCCCGTACAAAATTGACAATGGAATGATGAGCTAAGACTCCATTTGTTCAACCTGCCTGGTTCAAACCAATGATAGGGTACTTAACAAAAGAATTAACAAACTAGTTGGAATGCTTCAAAACTCAAAAAAAACACAACACAGAATAAAAAAACAACTTGTACTAACTTTTCCAATAGACACTGCGAGCTATCTAATCCATTAATCAACTGAAAACAAAGAAACAAAAAAACTCAAGAATTCACTAAAACCGTGTTACTCTACAAATCTTCTTAATTCCAAATGTTTTTCCCCCCAACCTTTTGCACAGATCGATGGAGGCCTCTTATAGTTGATCTGATGCCTAATTCAATGGTTTCATATAGTTACATAACCATCTTACTCGAAAATGCTCCCTTGCACAAATGTTGTCAATGTTGTGAATGACAACATTGACAACTTGTTACAACCTTTGGGATTTTGGTTCAAAACTTATTGTTCAAACACCATAAGACCCTAACCATGACTTAGTTAGGCTATTTAGACCTCACATAGGCCACTTCTACACTTCTTTGCCCAATTTGACCCCTAAATGCTTCATTCCCACTTTTGCCACAATATTGGTAACTTGGGTACAAATTGGCACTTGCCTTCACAAAGGTCACACATGAGGACATCTCACAGTGATCGATTGTCCCTTGTGTAATTGCCACTTGAATGTATTGCTATTGAACCACATTAATGCTTTTCTTCTTCAACAAATGAGGACAGTCACTCTAAAGACAACATGATAATGTACACTCACTGTAAGGACAGTCACAAATGAGGACATCTCACAGTGACTGTCCCTTGTGTAATTGCCGCTTGAATGTATTGCTATTGAACCACATTAATGCTTTTCTTCTTCAAAAAATGAGGACAGTCACTCTAAAGACAACATGATAATGTACACTCACTGTAAGGATAGTCACAAATGAGGACATCTCACAGTGACTGTCCCTTGTGTAATTGCTGCTTGAATTACACAAGGGACAGTCATTGTGAGATGTCCTCATTTGTGACAAGGACAGTCACACATGAGGACATCTCACAGTGATTGTCCCTTGTGTAATTGCCACTTGAATGTATTGCTATTGAACCACATTAATGCTTTTCTTCTTCAACAAATGAGGACAGTCACTCTAAAGACAACATGATAATGTACACTCACTGTAAGGACAGTCACAAATGAGGACATCTCACAGTGACTGTCCCTTGTGTAATTTCTGCTTGAATTACATAAGGGACAGTCATTGTGAGATGTCCTCATTTGTGACAAGGATAGTCACACATGAGGACATCTCACAGTGATTGTCCCTTGTGTAATTGTCACTTGAATGTATTGCTATTGAACCACATTAATGCTTTTCTTCTTCAACAAATGAGGACAGTCACTCTAAAGACAACATGATAATGTACACTCACTGTAAGGACAGTCACAAATGAGGACATCTCACAGTGACTGTCCCTTGTGTAATTGCCGCTTGAATTACACAAGGGACAGTCATTGTGAGATGTCCTCATTTGTGACAAGGACAGTCACACATGAGGACATCTCACAGTGATTGTCTGTAATGTCCCCTTTTTGGCTAACTTGGAAAATAGGAACAATTACTCCACTTCTCAGACTTACTCTATCAGATACTTACAATTAAACTAAGTAATGGAGGTTACTTAAGATATCAACCGCTATTTCAGATTCAATCACAATATGTGTGCAAGATGATATTGATACCAATATGTTTAATAGCACTGTCGGATATAATGATATGAAATATGCTATGAATATGATGTTTCCTATCACTTATAGTGATAGTATAATGATGGTATGTCTGATATAAACAATATCGATATACAATCAATAAGTATTGCTTACAGCAATGTATTTGCTGTGTCTGATATGATGATGTAATTATGCAAATGTGTAATATCGCTATGAGTGATATGTTGCTATTTCAGATTCTGAATTATATGCTTGCAACTTCAAATATTGATGCTGTTTCTGACTATCCTTTCTATCTGTGCAATCATGGTGTTGTCTCTGATCTGCAATGATAAACTTGAAACCAAACTGCCAAAGGCAGATGCTCTATTGAGTATATCCAAATATGGATAAGTAAATAAAGTTCTAATGATGCCTTGAGTGACTAACGAGAATGCATTCTTATATTGTCTTTAACAAATGAAGAGATGCTATGAATGAGACGTGTCTTGTTTCTTCCTCCATGTCCCTTTGTTAATCACACCTTTCCATAATCTGACAGTTCACATAATATTATTTCATTATTTTCTGATCATAGATAACTCCCAGATTGACTCAATATCAAATCTTTTTATGAAGGTAATCTTCCCTAATTGGTAGTGCAACCAGTAGTTAACATCCATTGTGTTTGTATTAGTTTGGTCTAACTATCATTAGTATTTAGTCAATTGATATTAACTCTTGCCTTATCCCATATTGTTATGATGATATCCAATCTTTCTACTCTGATATAAGTCGATATCATTTTCTGATAATTGTCCATTTATTGGTTGATTGCTGGTAATGGAGTTTGATCTTCAAATTGACTTCCATTCCTATTAATACTTAAGGATACATTGTACTTATTATCCATGACTGATGCCTCATTCATCAATAGCTTGTGATATAATCACTGATGCTTTTGTGTTTCTACAAGATGTGGTTTATCTCAGACAATCGATAATCTTTCAATCCTTTAGTCGATATCCTCCTATGTGGTGTCTATTGATATAGATAGTAGAATTCAATCTAGTTTATGTTATTGTCATGATAACATAGGAAGTGATGGTGCATATTTGCTAGCGGGTCTTCATGTTTGATATTGCTTTATCGGATATGTCATTGTCTAAACTTGTGCAATTAATGATTATTTATAATATATGAATGGTTATCCTTCTTGCTTATCAATACATCTTCTGAAACACATAGCGACCTATCCCTTATTCATATCATGTTGATCTTGACTTCATAGTATTTGGTTCATTAATCATCCTCTCATGGTATCGATGTGTAATGACTAGTGATTGTTGTATCACTTCTTCATTCCTCATCGTGATAGATAATGCAGATGTTTAATGTAGATGTATATCGATTACAGATATTCGATATTGCTTTAAACGTTATTATTATTATTATTATTATTAATGTTATTGTTATTATTAAATATTATAATTAATGATGTTAGTAATATTAATAATATTATAATAAATATTATTATAGTGATAACATATTGTTTTATATTGAGAGGTTTATTAATATTATTTATATATTAAAATTATTATATCAATAATTGATTTAATATTATTACTTAATATATTATTATAATATAATATATATAATTTATTAATAATTATTTATTATTAATTTATATTATAATTATAATCATAATTATATTATTTATTAATATTTTAATATTATTTAATTAACATATTACTTATTATGCTAACTATATATTATTATTATCTTTTGATAATAATTATATATTATTGTTATATACCGTTAATAATAGATTATTATATATCATCTAATCATTTTATTATTATACTAAGTTCAATATGTCACGGCTCATGACATTGTCCCTTGTGTAATTGCCACTTGAATGTATTGCTATTGAACCACATTAATGCTTTTCTTCTTCAACAAATGAGGATAGTCACTCTAAAGACAACATGATAATGTACACTCATTGTAAGGACAGTCACAAATGAGGACATCTCACAGTGACTGTCCCTTGTGTAATTGCCACTTGAATTACACAAGGGACAGTCATTGTGAGATGTCCTCATTTGTGACGAGGACAGTCACACATGAGGACATCTCATAGTGATTGTCCCTTGTGTAATTGCCACTTGAATGTATTGCTATTGAACCACATTAATGCTTTTCTTCTTCAACAAATGAGGACAGTCACTCTAAAGACACCATGATAATGTACACTCACTGTAAGGACAGTCACAAATGAGGACATCTCATAGTGACTGTCCCTTGTGTAATTGCCACTTGAATGTATTGCTATTCAGCCACATTAATGCTTTTCTTCTTCAACAAATGAGGATAGTCACTCTAAGGACAACATGATAATGTACACTCACTGTAAGTGTACATTATCATGTTGTATTACAAATGGACCTTATGTTGGTCGGGATATAAGTGCAAAAAAAAAAAGGAACGTTGTCATTTGTGTTTTCAACAGCGCCGAGAGAGATTCCCTCCGCAAAATCAAGCGGGTTATCATTTGTGTTTTGAACAAAGCGGGTTGTCATTTGTGTTTTGAACAGCACCGAGAGAGATTCCCTCCGCGAAATCAAGCGGGTTGTCATTTGTGTTTTCAACAGCGCCGAGAGAGATTCCCTCCGCAAAATCACAGCTACAATTTCTGAGTACGTTGGGTTTATTTTTCTTTTGTCATTATTATTTAATCTGGTATTCAGCTGTTAGAGAGCTAAAATACCCAGAAATGAGGACATATCTGTGTTGAATTTATTGTTAGCGGCTTTGGTTATTTAGAATGCTTCCCCACAATACTTAATTACATAAGGGACAGTCACTGTGAGATGTCCTCATTTGTGACAAGGACAGTCACACATGAGGACATCTCACAGTGACTGTCCCTTGTGTAATTGCCACTTGAATGTATTGCTATTCAACCACATTTATGGGCCCGTTTGGACCACGACACACAGTAGCATCTACAGAGAAGAATATCCCAGGTGTAACAAGTTGTAAGAATATACCAACAGTTCTAAGAAGTTCCCTAGCACGTAGTAGCATCTACAGAGAAGAATATACAACATGAGGGCAGCCACTGTAAAGACAACATGATAATGTACACTCATTGTATGTGTACATTATCATGTTGTCTTTACAGTGACTGACCTAATTCAAGTGGCAATTACACAAGGGACAGTCACTATGAGATGTCCTCATTTGTGACAAGGACAGTCACACATGAGGATATCTCACAGTGACTGTCCCTTGTGTAAGCCACTTGAATGTATTGCTATTCAACCACATTTATGGGCCCGTTTGGACCACGGCACACAGTAGCATCTACAGAGAAGAATATCCCAGGTGTAACAAGTTGTAAGAATATACCAACAGTTCTAAGAAGTTCCCTAGCACATAGTAGCATCTTCTAATTGTCTATACCACTTCACAAGGTATTGTTTGCACACATTGTTTTTGGTTCTTTTGATGACCCTTGTTTTGAAATTGCTATTAGGCCTTGTAGCTTATATGTTTTGATTGCTGGAGAGCTTCTAAAGCTAAGCAAGAAGACCATTGCACGAGTTATAGCCGCGCGCTCAGGTTTGAAAATTGTATATTTTTTAATCTAATGTATATTTTAACTAGACTTTTAGCTTATTTTTGCTATATATTTTAATCTAAAGGGAATCATGGATGTGAACTTGAAAGAATTTTGTACTTAGTTCTTATGGAGAGAATAGTAGTAGTTTACGGTCTAATATCAAATAGAGTTTTCCAATTACAGAAAGTTAATGAATTCTAATAGCTTATATGTTTTGATTGTTGGAGAGCTTCTAGAGCTAAGCAAGAAGACCATTGCACGAGTTATAGCCGCGCGCTCAGGTTTGAAAATTGTATATATTTTAATCTAATGTATATTTTAATCCTTTTGCCATGTCATGTAATATGTCTTGCCTTGTAGCTTATATGTTTTGAAATTGCTGTTAGGCCTTGTAGCTTATATGTTTTGATTGCTAGAGAGCTTCTAGAGCTAAGCAAGAAGACCATTGCACTAGTTGTAGCCGCGCGCTCAGGCATGAAAATTGTATATTTTTTAATCTAATGTATATTTTAACTATACTTTTAAAATATTAAAGGATTTAACTAGGTCTAAGAAGATTTGTGTACTTTTGACAATTTTGCTTACTCACTGAAAGTTGTAGACCGAAGTTTTCATAGCCCAATTTTTGCTTCCTGCGAAGAATGATCATGTCAGATAATATAAGTGAAGAACAAAATAGGGAGACAATCGCTAGATTGTGGTCTAACTTGAAAAGAAAAGGTGATGGAAAATGTTATTGTCCCTGCAAAATTTGTAAGGGCTTAAACCGTAGAAGATTGCTAATCAAAACAGTTAAGAGACATTGTAGGGAGAATGGTCACATTGAAGGGGGGCATGACTATCATCCACTGGTAAGTTGTTCATTATATCATTTTAACAATTTATATACATATGAAATCACTTGATGATGAGTTGAAGATCATGGTTTATTTATGTTAATCAATTTTATATAGGTTGATCTCCCCAGGGAAGTACATGATATGGAGGAACATGGGGGTGCGAATATCCAAGGTGAAGATAATGATCCCATGGAAGATGACGATCATGTGCCAGAAAACACAATTGAAGATGATGGTATAAATACATTGATCCATGACACATTTAGTCCAAGCGGATCTGATCATGGTGATGATGATAGCCTTGATGTACCTCTACTTGAGAAGGCATACGAGCCCCTATACAAAGACTCCCAAACAACTCTTCTCTCTGCTGTATTGTTGTTGTTGAACTTGAAGGTTATGAATGGTTTATCCAACATAACAATGTCACGTATGTTAAGGTATGTCATATATGTCTTTATAGTTAACAAAGGGTGAATAATGTACCACTAATATTGTTTATATTAACAACTTATATTTTTTGCTGTAGATTGATAGGCGAGTTTTTGTTACCACCATCAAATATTCTACCTCGCTCATATCGAGAATTATCTGCTATTATGAAAGATATTGGAATGGAGTATCAAGCAATACATGCTTGTCCCAATGATCATATTATATATTATAAAGAACATGAATTTGCAACACAATGCCCTGTATGTCATACGAGTAGATATCGAACAGATCGAATAACAAAAAAGGTGCCTCACAAGGTTCTTCGTTACATCCCCATTATTCCACGGATGCGACAATTATTCAGGTGTACTAGCTTGGCACAATTTATGGATTACCATGCACGCAATAGAAGTCGAGATGACATTATTCGAATCCCTGCGGATGGTTCGGCATTTATGCACATAGAGGAAAAGTGGCAACACTTCAAAGAAGAACCTCGTAATCTCAGGCTTTCATTGGCAGCGGATGGTGTCAATCCATTTGGAGAGATGAGATCTGTTTGCTCGGTGTGGCCTGTTTTTGTTATCAACAATAACATTCCTCCGTGGATGTCAATAAAGAGGGAGCACATTATGTTGGCAATGATTGTTCCAGGTATTTTATCATTTGATAGTTATTAATTTACATGTACTTACAAATCTTACAGTAAAATGGTCACAATAATTATGTAATGTTACTGTTCATTCAAGTAGGTAAATATCAAGTTAAAGATATGAATGTATATATTGAGCCTCTTATTGACGAGTTGGTGGAGTTATGGAACGGTGTCACTATGTATGACGTGTCTAGACCAATAGGACAAAGACAATTTCAATTCCATGCAATACTTGTATGGACAATACATGATGCCCCAGGGCTAACACATTTTTGTGGCAGCATTGATATGGTGACTAGGGCATCGTTTAATGGTGGTATTGTGTTTTCCCGTATTTAGGGCATCGGCCTTTTGAAGCATTGCCTTCATCTTTCTTAAGTCTGAGTTTTAAGTTTGTTTATCTCTCTCGGCGCTGTTGAAAATACAAATGACAACGTTCTTGTTTGTTTTGCCCTTATATCCCGATGTGATTTCGCGGAGGGTTACGACGCTATTGAAAACACAAATGAAAACACAAATCCCTTGTGTAATTGCCACTTGAAGGAGGACAGTCACTGTAAAGACAACATGATAATGTACACTTACAGTGAGTGTACATTATCATGTTGTCTTTAGAGTGACTATCCTCATTTGTTGAAGAAGAAAAGCATTAATGTGGCTGAATAGCAATACATTCAAGTGGCAATCACACAAGGGACAGTCACTATGAGATGTCCTCATTTGTGACTGTCCTTACAGTGAGTGTACATTATCATGTTGTCTTTAGAGTGACTGTCCTCATTTGTTGAAGAAGAAAAGCATTAATGTGGTTCAATAGCAATACATTCAAGTGGCAATTACACAAGGGACAATCGATCACTGTGAGATGTCCTCATGTGTGACTATCCTTGTCACAAATGAGGAAATCTCACAATGACTGTCCCTTGTGTAATTCAAGTGGCAATTACACAAGGGACAGTCACTGTGAGATGTCCTCATTTGTGACTGTCCTTACAATGAGTGTACATTATCATGTTGTCTTTAGAGTGACTGTCCTCATTTGTTGAAGAAGAAAAGCATTAATGTGGTTCAATAGCAATACATTCAAGTGGCAATTACACAAGGGACAATCGATCACTGTGAGATGTCCTCATGTGTGACTATCCTTGTCACAAATGAGGACATCTCACAATGACTGTCCCTTCTGTAATTGCCACTTGAATGAGGACAGTCACTGTAAAGACAACATGATAATGTACACATACAATGAGTGTACATTATCATGTTGTCTTTACAGTGGCTGCCCTCATGTTGTATATTCTTCTCTATAGATGCTACTACGTGCTAGGGAACTTCTTAGAACTGTTGGTATATTCTTACAACTTGTTACACCTGGGATATTCTTCTTTGTAGATGCTATTGTGTGCCGTGGTCCAAACAGGCCCATAAATGTGGTTGAATAGCAATACATTCAAGTGGCAATTACACAAGGGACAGTCACTGTGAGATGTCCTCATGTGTGACTGTCCTTGTCACAAATGAGGACATCTCACAATGACTGTCCCTTGTGTAATTGCCACTTGAAGGAAAAAAGCATTAATGTGGTTCAATAGCAATGTATTCAAGCGGCAATTACACAAGGGATAATCACTCTGAGATTTCCTCATTTGTGACTATCCTTACAGTGAGTGTACATTATCATGTTGTCTTTACAGTGACTGTCCTCATTTGTTGAAGGAAAAAAGCATTAATGTGGTTCAATAGTGATGCAGAGTAGTCAGGGATTTTAGAATATACAAATATACATCCTTAACTCTCATTCCACCAAGGAAGAAGGAATTCCAATGGTTGAAACGTGAGTTAAGGTCTTTACATCAGTCAAACCCTGAAAATGAGGGTTTGTAAACAATGCACAGAAAATTTGAAATAACTTAGATATAAAATAAAGAGAATCAATCAAACCAACTTCCAAAGCATCAGATGTCACTATTACAACTTCCAGGCAAATTTTATCATCCAACCACCATCCGTATAGCCGTACAGAGTTCATTTTTCACCAGAAATGCACTAAAACAGGGTTATTTTTATTTTTTATGAAAGCAAAATGATTACAATACTGGTTCTCTGTCTGTCTTCGACCATTTGAAGCCTAAAATAGGCTCTCCAAATGTTGGTTCAACCATCTAGGTGGTTAGAACAGTTTATCCAACAAATGTCAACTTTGCTAAGCAACTTTTAAAGTTGCATTACAACTTTGCAAACAACTTTGCCGAGAAGGTTAAAAATGTGTTGTGAAACTTTAGGAACCTTATTAAAGTTATTTTGGACCTTCAAACTTCTTAACAACATCTAAAAGACACCTAATAAACACTTACTATGCTCATTTCATCCAAGGACTCAAAAGATGCCCAAGGTTTATAAGTCACCAAGGGGTCTTGTGTCCAACAAGTGGATGTTTATAAGGAGATAAAATCAATCCTTAATATTTATTACAAACCAAGAAAACATCTAAAACTCCTATTCTAATTTATTGTCATTCAAAAAGACTCTGATTTGTCATTCAAAAAGACTCTGATTTGTCAATCAAAAGGACCTTTTACTAGTCAATCCTTCAAAGCTCCAAGGTGAAAATCTTATGTTCCAATTGATAGGATTTGACTCCTTGGCTTCATGGCAACTTCCTTCAATCATGGTGTCTTTGGCTTGCATTAGGGATGCCCCTGCATCAAATAGCAATGCATTCAAGTGGCAATTACACAAGGGACAGTACATGCCCATTAAAGTTGGTGTTTTGTTATCCAGCATGACAATGGAGACAACATACTCTGTGTCAATTTTACTAATCAAATTTCCCTCCGCCAGGCAAAGCAACAATCTGGGTATGATAAGGTGAAATTTTGTAGTCCTTTTGGGTATGATAACAGTTCCAGTTTCCAATAAGATGGTTCATTTTTATAATCTAGCTTCAATTTCTCTTGTGAAAATCTTTTTTTCATTTTATGGGTGGTAAAATATAATTATTATGCTAGAGGTGTGTACTTATGGATGATAATGAAACAAAATGATAAGATTTAAGACTCTTGTTTTTTTTTTAAATAGCAATTTAAGTTTCCTTCTATTATAAATTACTGTTTTTCTATTTTTTAATGTATCTTTCCAAATCTTTTATATCAATTTTATTTATGAAATATAAATATATTAATAATGTTTTAGTGTTTTTAGGATTATTTTATATCAATTCTATGTATCATCATTCGTCATTCAATTGTCAGTATTATTAATTTAGACTGTGCAATTGTAGAACTACTCGAATATGGGTTGGATGGATACTCAAGCAGGGGAACCCTCCTCAAATATCTCAAGCAGTGAACTTGGAAAAATGTGTCCTGAAGGAACCCTTTCCATCAGAGAGATAAAAGTACAAACAAGTAAAAGAAGCAGGCTCTGCAAATATGTTTTTGAGAAGAAAAATGATAGATTATTCGAGTATGGTTCATGAGGTATATCTAAAAAGACATTTTTTTTCTTATTATAATAAAAGAGGAAGTTGTGAATGTCAAAGTTGAGTGAAACAAAAATTATTTTCATCAAATTTTGTTAGGCTTGCTTTTGGGAATAGTTTCTTACAATATTGCTATTAAGATTTTTATTGTGTAGTTTTTAGATTAGGTTTATAAAATTATATTTCATGAGTAGTGATTCATATTAATCAATTAACGATACTTTTGGAAGGTATTTTCAATGTGTCAAATTTTGATATTTTTACAAGAATTAGATTGTGTAATTTTTTTAATTAAAGTCATTGACTCATATTTCATAAATAATAGTTCTCATGAATCCATCTCTTATAAGATTGAATAGTCTATTTAGGAAGTATTTCTGATAGTATGTCAAATTATGATATTACTATTACCATTAGATTGCATGGCTTTGAAGTCAACCTCGTTGACCCATATTCTTCTCTGTAGATGCTACTATGTGCTAGGGAACTTCTTAGAACTGTTGGTATATTCTTACAACTTGTTACACCTGGGATATTCTTCTCTGTAGATGCTACTATGTGCCGCGGTCCAAACGGGCCCATAAATGTGGTTGAATAGAAATACATTCAAGTGGCAATTACACAAGGGACAGTCACTGTGAGATGTCCTCATGTGTGACTGCCCTTGTCACAAATGAGGACATCTCACAGTGACTGTCCCTTGTGTAATTTCCACTTGAATGAGGATAGTCACTGTAAAGACAACATGATAATGTACACATACAATGAGTGTACATTATCATGTTGTCTTTACAGTGGCTGCCCTCATGTTGTATATTCTTCTCTGTAGATGCTACTATGTGCTAGGGAACTTCTTAGAACTGTTGGTATATTCTTACAACTTGTTACACCTGGGATATTCTTCTCTGTAGATGCTACTGTGTGCTGTGGTCCAAACGGGCCCATAAATGTGGTTGAATAGCAATACATTCAAGTGGAAATTACACAAGGGATAGTCACTGTGAGATGTCCTCATGTGTGACTGTCCTTGTCACAAATGAGGACATCTCACAGTGACTGTCCCTTGTGTAATTGCCACTTGAATGAGGACAGTCACTGTAAAGACAACATGATAATGTACACAAGTACCGTGAAGGTAGTTGCAAGTTACGGCTGTTTCATTGCATACCCGAAACAATGAAGATGTTACGGTCCACAAAACGTTTGTGCTTGAAAGATGAACAAATAAAATTAAACTTCTAAATAACCAAAGCCGCTAACAATAAATTCAACACAGATATGTCCTCATTTCTGGGTATTTTAGCTCTGTAACAGCTGAATACCAGATTACATAATAATGACAAAAGAAAAATAAACCCAACGTACTCAGAAATTGTAGCTGTGATTTCGCGGAGGGAATCTCTCTCGGCACTGTTGAAAATACAAATGACAACGTTTCTCTACATTATCATGTTGCCTTTATAGTGACTGTCCCTTGTGTAATTGCCACTTGAAGGAGGACAGTCACTGTAAAGACAACATGATAATGTACACTTACAGCCCGTGTACATTATCATGTTGTCTTTAGAGTGACTATCCTCATTTGTTGAAGAAGAAAAGCATTAATGTGGCTGAATAGCAATACATTCAAGTGGCAATCACACAAGGGACAGTCACTGTGAGATGTCCTCATTTGTGACTGTTCTTACAGTGAGTGTACATTATCATGTTGTCTTTAGAGTGACTGTCCTCATTTGTTGAAGAAGAAAAGCATTAATGTGGTTCAATAGCAATAGATTCAAGTGGCAATTACACAAGGGACAATCGATCACTGTGAGATGTCCTCATGTGTGACTATCCTTGTCACAAATGAGGACATCTCACAATGACTGTCCCTTGTGTAATTCAAGTGGCAATTACACAAGGGACAGTCACTGTGAGATGTCCTCATTTGTGACTGTCCTTACAATGAGTGTACATTATCATGTTGTCTTTAGAGTGACTGTCCTCATTTGTTGAAGAAGAAAAGCATTAATGTGGTTCAATAGCAATACATTCAAGTGGAAATTACACAAGGGACAATCGATCACTGTGAGATGTCCTCATGTGTGACTATCCTTGTCACAAATGAGGACATCTCACAATGACTGTCCCTTCTATAATTGCCACTTGAATGAGGACAGTCACTGTAAAGACAACATGATAATGTACACATACAATGAGTGTAAATTATCATGTTGTCTTTACAGTGGCTGCCCTCATGTTGTATATTCTTCTCTGTAGATGCTACTATGTGCTAGGGAACTTCTTAGAACTGTTGGTATATTCTTACAACTTGTTACACCTGGGATATTCTTCTCTGTAGATGCTACTATGTGCTGTGGTCCAAACGGGCCCATAAATGTGGTTGAATAGCAATACATTCAAGTGGCAATTACACAAGGGACAGTCACTGTGAGATGTCCTCATGTGTGACTGTCCTTGTCACAAATGAGGACATCTCACAGTGACTGTCCCTTGTGTAATTGCCACTTGAATGAGGACAGTCACTGTAAAGACAACATGATAATGTACACAAGTACCGTGAAGGTAGTTGCAAGTTACGGCTGTTTCATTGCATACCCGAAACAATGAAGATGTTATGGTCCACAAAACGTTTGTGCTTGAAAGATGAACAAATAAAATTAAACTTCTAAATAACCAAAGCCGCTAACAATAAATTCAACACAGATATGTCCTCATTTCTGGGTATTTTAGCTCTGTAACAGCTGAATACCAGATTACATAATAATGACAAAAGAAAAATAAACCCAACGTACTCAGAAATTGTAGCTGTGATTTCGCGGAGGGAATCTCTCTCGGCACTGTTGAAAATACAAATGACAACGTTTCTCTACATTATCATGTTGCCTTTACAGTGACTGTCCCTTGTGTAATTGCCACTTGAAGGAGGACAGTCACTGTAAAGACAACATGATAATGTACACTTACAGCCCGTGTACATTATCATGTTGTCTTTAGAGTGACTATCCTCATTTGTTGAAGAAGAAAAGCATTAATGTGGCTGAATAGCAATACATTCAAGTGGCAATCACACAAGGGACAGTCACTATGAGATGTCCTCATTTGTGACTGTCCTTACAGTGAGTGTACATTATCATGTTGTCTTTAGAGTGACTGTCCTCATTTGTTGAAGAAGAAAAGCATTAATGTGGTTCAATAGCAATACATTCAAGTGGCAATTACACAAGGGACAATCGATCACTGTGAGATGTCCTCATGTGTGACTATCCTTGTCACAAATGAGGACATCTCACAATGACTGTCCCTTGTGTAATTCAAGTGACAATTACACAAGGGACAGTCACTGTGAGATGTCCTCATTTGTGACTGTCCTTACAATGAGTGTACATTATCATGTTGTCTTTAGAGTGACTATCCTCATTTATTGAAGAAGAAAAGCATTAATGTGGTTCAATAGCAATACATTCAAGTGGCAATTACACAAGGGACAATCGATCACTGTGAGATGTCCTCATGTGTGACTATCCTTGTCACAAATGAGGACATCTCACAATGACTGTCCCTTCTGTAATTGCCACTTGAATGAGGACAGTCACTGTAAAGACAACATGATAATGTACACATACAATGAGTGTACATTATCATGTTGTCTTTACAGTGGCTGCCCTCATGTTGTATATTCTTCTCTGTAGATGCTACTATGTGCTAGGGAACTTCTTAGAACTGTTGGTATATTCTTACAACTTGTTACACCTGGGATATTCTTCTCTGTAGATGCTACTGTGTGCTGTGGTCCAAACGGGCCCATAAATGTGGTTGAATAGCAATACATTCAAGTGGCAATTACACAAGGGACAATCACTGTGAGATGTCCTCATGTGTGACTGTCCTTGTCACAAATGAGGACATCTCACAGTGACTGTCCCTTGTGTAATTGCCACTTGAATGAGGACAGTCACTATAAAGACAACATGATAATGTACACAAGTACCGTGAAGGTAGTTGCAAGTTACGGCTGTTTCATTGCATACCCGAAACAATGAAGATGTTACGGTCCACAAAACATTTGTGCTTGAAAGATGAACAAATAAAATTAAACTTCTAAATAACCAAAGCCGCTAACAATAAATTCAACATAGATATGTCCTCATTTCTGGGTATTTTAGCTCTGTAACAGCTGAATACCAGATTACATAATAATGACAAAAGAAAAATAAACCCAACGTACTCAGAAATTGTAGCTGTGATTTCGCGGAGGGAATCTCTCTCGGCACTGTTGAAAATACAAATGACAACGTTTCTCTACATTATCATGTTGCCTTTACAGTGATTGTCCCTTGTGTAATTGCCACTTGAAGGAGGACAGTCACTGTAAAGACAACATGATAATGTACACTTACAGCCCGTGTACATTATCATGTTGTCTTTAGAGTGACTATCCTCATTTGTTGAAGAAGAAAAGCATTAATGTGGCTGAATAGCAATACATTCAAGTGGCAATTACACAAGGGACAGTCACTGTGAGATGTCCTCATTTGTGACTATCCTTACAGTGAGTGTACATTATCATGTTGTCTTTAAAGTGACTGTCCTCATTTGTTGAAGGAAAAAAGCATTAATGTGGTTCATTAGCAATGTATTCCCAGCATCTGTACCTGCATCTCTCTTATATACTACAAGTTACTTGCCATCAGAAATTGCAGTTCCCTCACGTGACATTGATGGTGAAGTGTTCTTTTCAAAACCATCATCTGTGGTTACCAATGCTCCTGTTTTAGGCAATAAGTTTGTTGCATTCCATGAGCCATTGGTCAAGTTTCTTCTACGAGCTTCTGATGCCTCAAAATCTAAGCAGCGCCTACGCATGCCTCGTTGTGGTTGATTATCATTATGTACATGAATTATAATGAGTAATCAGTTTTGGGCCTTGGAATCTTGTATGTAACATGCACAGGCATTTCATGGCTAAATGAATCTATTTTAAAAGCATCAACTTTTCTTACATGATGCTGGATACATAAGTAGAACAAGCGTATATCAAATTGGAAGCAATCAGAACTCCACAATGACATATTATTTAGAGTACTCTTCAGTTTAAGTAATAATGCATATATTGACACTGTAAAGACAACATGATAATGTACACTCACTGTAAAGACAACATGATAATGTACACTCACTGTAAGGACAGTCACAAATGAGGACATCTCACAGTGACTGTCCCTAGTGTAATTGCCACTTGAATGTATTGCTATTCAGCCACATTAATGCTTTTCTTCTTCAACAAATGAGGATAGTCACTGTAAAGACAACATGATAATGTACACTCACTGTGAGTGTACATTATCATGTTGTCTTTACAGTGACTATCCTCATTTGTTGAAGAATAAAAGCATTAATGTGGTTGAATAGCAATACATTCAAGTGGCAATTACACTAGGGACAGTCACTGTGAGATGTCCTCATTTGTGACTGTCCTTACAGTGAGTGTACATTATCATGTTGTCTTTACAGTGGCTGTCCTCATTTGTTGAAAGAAAAAAGCATTAATGTGGTTCATTAGCAATGTATTAAATAAATTTTTTTTTTTTAATCCACCCACGGGCGTCGCAATTGCGACGGCAACCCGTCGCAATGCGATGTAGGCGCCCGTCGCAATTGCTTGGGAGGTCCGTCGCGATTGCGACGGCCCTCCGAAGCCATGCGACGGGGGGGTGACGCCCATGCCGCTAACAAATCTTAGTCACATTGCGACGGGATATGTGTCGCAATTGCGACGGCTACCCATAGACGTCGCAATTTGCGACTAAAAAATAGCGACGTCTATGGGTGTTGCTATTGCGACACATAGTTGTCGCAATTGCGACACATAGCCGTCGCAAAATGCCCCCAAATGTATTAGTGACATAAGAATAGTTCCACATGTTTTATCTGACAGCTACAATTTACTCCAGCAAGAAGATAGAATCGAAATGAACGCATACATAAATTCTACCTATCGACTAAAACATGTGGCACTTGTCCTTATGTGGAATATACTACAACAGACTCCAAAAGTATAACAAGCAAAGACAACCACATCCACAACAAATCAACACAGGTAATTTCGTGGTAAGTTAATTTAGTCCAACTCCTACTGAAAATCCACAAGCCAAGAATCATCACAACAAAAGAAACTACAAAAATCATGAATTATAATTAATACAGTTGGCTGTCTGATCACATAGTACCTTTCGATTTCCTACTTCTACTATCAACATCTTTATCAAAAAATTGTTTCTCACCATTTTAGACTGTATAATATCTGGAAAACACGTTCAAAACTTTGTATTAAAATGCTACATAGTCAAGCTTTCCAATCCTCTCTTCTACAATTTACTAGTGCAGTGTGCCTAAAAGATATACTAGCCAAAGGTATGGACATTTCACAAACTTCCTTTTCATTTTATTTTTCTCCTTTACTCAACATATATAGTGAAAAGAATCAATATCTCCTTCTTACCAAATCTTCTTTCTTTTGACATGAAAATTAAATACAGATCTTTCAATTTTTGTTGGTTTTCCATACATACATAGTTACATCCTTCTTATGTTGTTGTCTTCAATCACATATAACATTTTTTACTGTACAATAAATGAAGCTCTTGCAAAATTTAGGTATTTTTTTTCACAATTTAATTTTAAGTTTGTCAACAATTTGTCCATTTTGATATTACACACATATTCATGTATTATTTGATGTAAGTGTTCCGCATACTATATGCAAATTGATTTCTTCTGTTTAATATTCTCTTTTTCTTTGACAGATGCTTGAGATATTCAAATACAACGACATAACATTATCTTTCAATTCATTACTATAACAAGATAAACTTAAATGCTTTATTGGGTGTTCCTGCAGAAGATTAACAACTTTTGCTTTCTGAACCTGGTGCAGATAAACGACTTCTAGATAATATTTATGAATTCGAATTTGTATTTGATCTCAGTATCAAAAATCTATATTTGGTGGTCAATTAACTCAAAGCATAATTATTCAGGCTTTAAAGCTTGCTTAAGAGCATAATTTACCTGTAAGATTGAACATACGTATACTCACCTTTTTCTATCTATGTCCATTTGAAAATATAATGTATCATTTTCATACTATGTAATACATAAATATTTTTCTATGTATGTCAATTTGAAAATATAATGTATCATTTTCATAATTTATCACCATCTATATAATTAAAGTCACTATCTCTATGTTTCTAGCAATGCTAAAATCACTATCCTTTTCGTATTTTGACAATCAATGCTACAAATTATGTTGCGCGTTCTTACCCATTATAGCTTTCAAAATCAATGTTTTTCTATGTATGTCAATTTGAGAATATAATGTATCATTTTCATAATCTATCACCATCTATATAATTAAAATCACTATCTTTCTGCTTCTAGCAATGCTAAAATCACCATCCTTTTCGTATTTTGACAATCAATGCTACAAATTATGTTGCATGTTCTTACCCATAATAGCTTTCACAATCAATGTTTTTCTATGTATGTCAATTTGAGAATATAATGTATCATTTTCATAATCTATCACCATCTATATAATTAAAATCACCATCTCTCTGTTTCTAGCATCAATATCTCCTTCTTACCGAATCTTCTTTCTTTTGACATGAAAATTAAATACAAATCTTTCAATTTTTGTTGGTTTTCCATACATACACAGTTACATCCTTCTTATGTTGTTGTCTTCAATCACATATAACATTTTTTATTGTACAATAAATGAAGCTCTTGCAAAAGTCAAGTAATTTTTTTACAATTTAATTTTAAGTTTGTCAACAATTTGTCCATTTTGATATTACACAGATATTCATGTATTATTTGATATAAGTGTTCCGCATACTATATGCACACTGATTTCTTCTGTTTAATATTCTCTTTTTCTTTGACAGATGCTTGAGCTATTCAAATACAACGACATAACATTGTCTTTCAATTCATTATTATAATAGGATAAACTTAAATGCTTTATTGGGTGTTCCCATAGAAGATTAACAACTTCTGCATGCTGAACCTGGTGCAGATAAATGACTTCTGGATAATATTTATGGATTTGAATTTGTATTTGATCTCAGTATCAAAACATCTATATTTGGTGGTCAATTAACTCAAAGCATAATTGTTCAGGCTTTAAAGCTTTCTTAAGAGCATAATTTACCTGTAAGATTGAACATATGTATACTCACATGTTTTTCTATCTATGTCTATTTGAGAATATAATGTATCATTTTCATACTATGTAATACATAAATATTTTTCTACGTATGACAATTTGAAAATATAATGTATCATTTTCATAGTTTATCACCATCTATATAATTAAAGTCACTATCTCTTTGTTTCTAGCAATGCTAAAATCACTATCCTTTTCATATTTTGACAATCAATGCTACAAATTATGTTGCATGTTCTTACCCATTATAGCTTTCACAATCAATATTTTTCTATGTATGTCAATTTGAGAATATAATGTATCATTTTCATAATCTATCGCCATCTATATAATTTAAATCACTATCTCTCTGTTTCTAGAAATGCTAAAATCACTATCCTTTTCGTATTTTGACAATCAATGCTACAAATTATGTTGCATGTTCTTACCCATAATAGCTTTCACAATCAATGTTTTTCTATGTATGTCAATTTGAGAATATAATGTATCATTTTCATAATCTATCACCATCTATATAATTAAAGTCACTATCTATTTGTTTGTAGCAATGCTAAAATCACTATCCTTTTCGTATTTTGACAATCAATGCTATAATAATTTTTATTCAATTAAATTCTTATATCTCACTCTCATGTTCTCTTATAATATTCTTATATCTTAAATATATCAACTCATCATTATAAAAAAATTGAGATAAAAAAATTGAGAAATTGGAAAATATAATCAAGATTAAAATAGCATACATTCAATTACTTACAACATACTAACTTCCATTAATTAAGCAAATAAAATGACATTAGTATCACCCAAAACAATAAATCAAATAATAGATCCTATATCTATTATACAAACATATTAACATTTATACAATTTTAAATTAAACTAAATATATTAAAATCATATTTTTAATAGTTTTTATATTTTAATAAAATTATTTCCATGCAATGTATAAATATAAATATTTGAAACTTTAAAATAATGTGACATGCCAATATGTGTAGAAATTATATATTATCAATTATCAAATATAATATAGTAGAATATAAATTACGAGCATCTGTTTTAATTCTTTCATCAAGACAATAAAAATTAAAATGTAATACTTGAGAAAAATTAACATTATAGAATTAGGCACTTAAATTCTTTAAAATTGTGTTAATTTAATATATAGTAAAAATATTTAATAATATTTGTGAGGAAAAAAAACAAAGAAAAATATTTTGCTTTCTTTCTTTAAAACATATATCAATGAATTGAAAAAAAAAAAACTTATACAAGTACTTTTCAAATCACAAAAAAATTAAAAATAAAATCATCATTATAAACAATACAAATAAAAACATTAAACACAATACAATATAAATTAATCAATTAAATTGAATCCTCTCTACATATCTACTCAATCAATATAAAAAAAATTAAGTTGCAATTGCTAGTTTTATTTTATTTTTTATAAATTACTTCTTTAATATATTTCATTCATTGAATCAATGTAGTTTGAGGTCATTTTCTATTATGAAATTATTTCTATTATAAAATCATTTTCTCTTTTGAAATGAGAAAATAAATTAATATGAAAATAAAATTGGATCTTACTTTAAAATTATTTGGTCTTCCTATATGACAGGTACAACAAAATTCACTCCTGTCTACAACATATTTTTCATTTAATATTATTTATTCTCTCTTTAAGAGAAATACTACGACAAGCAAAGTGCACTTTCCTAATCAAATTTAGTCGGCAAAGAGCTGGAGAGTTGGAGTCAGAGCAAGCGATGGGGTTATTCTCAAACAAGATCAGCAAGGACGATGTCAGGCCTGGAGATCATATCTACTCATGGCGAACAGCTTACACATATGCCCATCATGGTACTTTTTTTTCTCCTCTGTTTTCCTTTAGTTTATTGTGGCGTTTTTAACAGTTCTAAGATCACTATGTGAATACAATTGTCTGTAGCAGTCAATGCAATTTATCATCGTCTGGACATTTCAGAATTTTCTTGTAACACAACAAATTTGGTAATAGGTTTCTACCTATTGTTTGCTATATTCATGGAAGTCTGATTATTTGATCATTAGATCTTACTGGAACGAGGGCATTTAAGCTTGAGTTTATTATTAGGTGTGTTGAAGATTGATTCTACTAGGGTGTCTTGATTTTGTCTGATGACCAAGGTACTTTTTATGGAATACTTTTTCACAATTGGCTCGTTTCTCACAAAATTTTAAAAACTATATCGGCTAGTCAGCATAAGTATTTAAAATCACATGCGTTTGATATAAACATGGCGAAGAGCTAAGCATAAGTCACCAGATGAACTATGCCAGTTTGACTATATCGTTAAAGATAAGGTCCACCTATGATTCTAACTTGTAAAGAATTTTCCAGTTTTCAAAAATTTTCCGGCGATGATGGTAACAGCCTATGGATTATGGATCACAGCTCCTAAGTTTTTCTGATTGGTTTTTGGTTCTGATTTATACTGGTACTTTATCTATAATGACATGAATCTGATGTTCTAGGTTTGGGATTTAGCATTTACCGATTTTTAGTCCAATTTTTGGAAATGATGGATGGTTTATTTGAATTACAGCTTTTTGAAAAAATTAGCAACCGTGATTGCCGACTACTCCTCCATTGGAAAGAGGTAACTTGAGTTCATGCGAATTGCATTTGCTCCAGTCAATGCTGAGTGTGTGGGTGTAAATTTAAAACAAGCAGAGAAACGAACTAAAATAGAAACAAAGAAGATGAAACACAATATTTATAGTGGTTTGGCAATTGCCTACATCCACTTTCAAGCAGGGAATAACTGTATTATTCAAATCTCCAATTACAATGTACATAGACTGCACACAGTCATTTATAAAGAGCTCTTCGGGTACGAAGAGATGGGAGAAAAAAAATGGTCATGTGACTGTTGGGCTTCATATCCCAACAATCTCCCCCGTGAAGTCCAGCCAGCACAGCTATGCAGTGTAGCATCCCCTGCTTCCTATTTCAAATCTCAGTGAATAACTAAGCTTTGAGAAGATCTCAACGTTGCCAGACTTTGTTCCAGCATACTCCAAATTAGTTATCTCCAAGTCAAATCAGAATAAAAAACATCTCCTCCTACTATATCAGGCACTAATTCACCATGACCAAGAACACAACTTCTTGCAGGTGCAAAAAACATTCCTGCTTCATCCACTTCCATATAAGGATTCTCAGCATTCATAAATCCTGAAAGGTAGCTCATAGTAGTTCTAATTTTTCCAGAAACATCAAAAAATCTTTGTTTCACAGTAGTTCTAAGTTGACTGATTATTCACACTCCCCTGTTCCTGGACATAGCCACCAACACTGTGTTGGTGACCATCAAAAGTTCTCTGTTTCAGCACAGAGTCACCAATATTCCACCTGTGGGTATCTCCTTGTGGCTTCAGCTTTTTGGGAATTATCCCTAGAACAGTGGAGTGGGCTGCTTCTGCCCCTTCCTCCACAATCAACTTCTCTCCACCTTTAGAAAACAGGGGCGACACATCCTCCATGAGTTTGTCTTGCCTCCACACATCAGACCCGGAAGAACATAAAACATTATCCACCCCTTTGTGAGCGGGTGTCGCCATGGACAACAAATCCCGTCACACGAACAAACCCATTGCTCAAAATTTTCATAATGGCAATTCTGTTAGAGTTGTTGGTAATCAAATCCAGTGCACGGGCAAGGAACAAAAATGGTACGTCATTCTCTTCGTCTTTGCAGAATGTAGTTGTGGATAAACAACAAGGTACTTGGACTGTTCTTGCATGAGCACGCGTCTTCTCTACACCCAATTCTACTTCCTGCAGAGTAAGTTGCTCCTCTGGAAAGGCTTCCTCGTTGTACTCTGCTTGGCCATCAAAACTAGGAAACTTCTTAACTGTCAATCTATGACTCTGACACTAATTACGAGCATCTGTTTTAATTCTCTCATCAGCCAATGCAATGTGATTATCCAGATTTGAAATTTTCCTAACATCCCCAGGCGGTACTGGTACTTCCACTTCCCGCTGGGCCTTCCCGTCTTTATTTGTCAATAGCCCCTCATCATTGTTACAGGTAGACTCATCTTTAATTGCCTTCAAATTTGCAATCTCATCATTCATCTCTGAATTCTCGCTCCCGTCTCCAGTAAAATCCTCTATATCTTCATCCATTTTCAAATTCTCCCTAATGACACCGTTACCCACTGTTTCCTCTTCCTCCAGCACAGGGCCCTCCAACACACAGCTTCCCACAAAATTTCTAAAGTCACCCCCTATGTCACTTCTTCCATTCGGTGATTCCTCTTCCACAAACGAACCCACCCACTTCTGTGTCACCTCTTCATGAGCATCTGTATCAATCTTATACTTCCAATCATTGGCAATGGTCATGGCCCGCTCCTTCAGAGCTCTTCTCTGGTCTGCAAGTGCTTGTTGCTTCATTGTATCATAAAGACCTTTTATAGCCTCGAAAACAATCCTTATAGGATGAATAGCACTCTCCAACACAAGCAGCCACTCTGCAAAGCGATTCCAATATGTTATTTCTCTTGTGTGCTTGAATATGTGAACTGCTAGCCCCAAGGACTGAAGAATGTTGATATAGTGTCTGTCTATTAATTCACTTGGAAACGTATTCTCTGACAATTCCTGCTGTAAGGGAGATTCCTGATGCCTATGAGGCAGATTTTGCCCTCTTTTCTGCCGAGCATCGAAACTAGACCTTTTGGATGCTGCCATCCGTGTTCGCTGCAGAGACACTGAATGTGATCTTTGTGCCGAGGGCAGTAACCTCTACCCCCTGTGATGCACAGATGTATGGCGAGCCCTTTTTGGGGTGCTGGAGCGCCGAATTTTTTCAAAGTTGTTGGACTATAATAGCAGCCTCGGTTCGGCTGCTACAGAGGAATGCAACTTTGATCCTTCTTCTAGCTTGGGTGTGTTATAGCCAAGCAATTTAGACATCTCTTCTTTGAGATGGGCATGGCTTGCCTCCAATTCATTAATTCTCTGGAGCAATTGCTCCGAAAGGGGAGGCAGTGATGTCTCAACACAAGCCTCTAGCTCGTTACGCTTGTTAATACAACCAAGTGTGTGAGGGGTGAGGGACTGTCTTTGATCTGTGACGCTATCCCCAAAAGTAGCGCCACCGCCTGCAGGTTGGGGAGAGAGAGTCAAGTCATGGGGAGTCCTCTCAAGCCAAGAGCCATGCGTAGTGACACCTGCGATGGAGGTCGATTTGGAAATTTGGCTTGAATGAACAGAGCACTGTCTTGAATCATTGTTGTTATCTGCATGTCCAGTGGGTTGTTCTTGTCCAGACGAAAGCTAGTGATTGCTTGGTTCGGATATAGAGAAACCATGTTCATTGTTGTTGCCTCTGAATGATGAGGACATTGAAGAATCTAACATTGTCATAGAAGATTCTTGCAAAACATCTCTTACCCATGTGTTCTCTCCAGAATCAGGAACACAAAACAGTAGACGGTGATCCCACACCTCCACTTGGGTATCCTCATTTGCAACAATTGCATCATCTTTTGTACCAGCTGCATCTTTAATCATTCCAGCCATTATATCTTTGTCCTCTTCGACACTAGAAGAGCCCTTGCCAGAATCAAGCTCTAGCTGCAATATCCTATGAACTTTAGAAGCAAAAGCATTTGGATCATCAAGGCTGAAGCCAGAAGTAAAAGAAACCATTTCATAAATGACGGAAACCAGGTCCTTTACAGACTTGCCAGTCTTGTCTGCCTTTGCCCTCTTTCGCAATTCTTCCATGATGGCTTTCCTATGTTGCGCATCACCTGAACGTTCAATAATTGCACTGAGCTCAAAGTTGAGAGCTTCTAAATCTTCTTTTGCTTCAGATTTAGGCTTGTTTTCCCAGCCATCCCACCAATGCATATGGTGAACTCTTTTAGTTTTCACAGGCACAACATCACTCTCTACCGAGCCTAAATTTCCAAGAAATTCGTCTATGATAAAATCAACTTCATCTTCTTTCACCTCTGCTCAACCACACCTTGGCTCTGATACCAATTGTAAATTTAAAACAAGCAGAGAAACGAAATAAAATAGAAGCAAAGAAGACGGATCACAATAAACACAATATTTATAGTGGTTTGGCAATTGCCTACATCCACATTCAAGCAGGGAATAACTCTATTATTCAAATCTCCAATTACAATGTACATAGACTGCACACAATCATTTATAGAGAGCTCTTTGAATACAAAGAGATGGGAGAAAACGAATGGTGATGTGACCGTTGGGCTTCACATCCCAACAGTGGGCACTACAAGAAAAATATGCCATTCTTATGATTGAATTTGTTGTTTTCCTAGGTCATTCAGACTCGGTAGCAATATTTAAGATGGAACTGTTTGGATTTGCTGCTTCCCTTTGGTTTGCTTATTGGGTAATCTTATCATACTCATATAGTCCTAATGACTTTAGGGCTATGATGCCCCATGCATCGGGGAGATCGTAAGTGAAAATCCTTCCATCACTAGAGCTATGAAAGTTGAAGGACTAACTTCACCAATCATTGTCTGGCATCTCTTATGAGCTACAAAAGCTAAAGAACCGGACTCATCATGTTCTATGTTTGAACATATATGTATTGCAACTAGCACTGAAGATATATACAGCATGAGATACAACAATGATTGGCTAGATGTTAGTTTGTCTTTCCTACTATGATATTTGCTTGTTAATTATGAAGGCTAGAACAGCAGTATCCCCAATATAATTACATTAGTGTTTGGGTAAGGTGGCAGTATGTCTTCCCTAGTATAGTATTTGCTTGCAAACAATTAATGCTAAAATAGCTGTATCCCTGGGGTATAGTAAATTGGCACCTACTTGTGGTTGTGATAATTTAATAAAAGATTGTTAGACATCATAACAATAAAATTTATTTGTTTTGATCTAGATCTAATAATGAATTTCTTCATTGGCAAGGCCAAAATTTTGGGACTCGGCCATGCAAATTTTAACTCAAAGATCATCTATATTTGAACGAAGCTACACTATAACATAGCTATGACAAGCCTTACTTATTTCTTAAGCTTATGTACTATTGACAAGTCCCTTAGGACATGTCAATGTCAAGTTTTTAGCTCTTTCAGAAGTAATATAATCAGTATGGTGTTCCCGTGGTCTAGATAAAATACTTCCTACCATTACTTGTTACCTTAACCCTAGATTTATAGATTGGTTGATTTTCTCCTTGGATGTACATGCATTATCACTGTAGGACAACACACACATACTTGATGTGTCACATGAAATATCCCCAAACCTTTTTACTATTATCCAATTCAGATTTTCTCCCATGCAAAACCTTTTGCATTTCATTGATGATCATGTGAAGGATTTTCCTTGAACTTGTAGATGGCCTCTTTAGTGTTGAATTACACCTGCCTTGCATTATAAATACACCTGAAAGTGCATTCAACAATCATTATAGTCAAGTCTTGATTTTGCATGTACAGTTATTTGTCTTTTATGAGGTTAGTCGGTCTAGCTCTTTGTGTGATTTTCTAACCTCTAGATCATCAAGTGGTGAATTATTGATTTGAGCCAATCTTCTCTTTCCAGGTTGGATTGCATCACAGAAGTTAGTTTTTTTTTCTTTCTGAATTGGGAATCCTGCAAATCACATTCTAATATTGTATTATTAAAACATAACAGAAAAAAGAAATCTCTTTGGCTGCCTCTGTGAAAGTAGGTCATTTATGACATCTCCATTAGAATTGGCTACGAATATAGGAAATAAATCTGCAAACAGAGAGATCATTGGTCCCCACTAATGGAAAGGTCCATGCAATTTAAAATGAGCACCTGAATAGAAACAAGCCAGTCAAGTCAAGTACAATAATAACACTAGAGGAATAGTCATTTCATGGTCTAAGTTTCTAAACAGTACATACAAGTAGTCAATCCCCCCCTACCAAACTTCACTTTATCCAACTCTCCGAAGTCCAAAGTTTAGCATAAACTTCTCATAAACAGAGTCGAGGTTGATCATCTATCCCTTAAAATCTTTGAAATTTTCAGTAAGATTGTAGATGTTTCCTTCCAGAGTCGCTTTTGTCTCTGCAATTTTGTTTGATGTGGTTTCATTATAAACCTGCAAATCTTCTTTGAGCTCAATATAGATCAAGCTTCTTTAGTGAATGGAACATGCTACTGTGATGGGGACTTCATCCTTTCATTTGAAGATTAAGTCTACAACTGCTAAAGGATGTCATTTAAGTTAATAACTGTTTACTCCCTAAGAATGAGAGCCATATATTATGAAATTGGCTGTAACACTGGAGAGCATATAACAAGAGGGAGACTTTTGTGTGGTGATCAGGATTTCGCTAAATTTGAATTTTGAACCCTTCAAGCTACTGAAAGGCTTTTAATATGGTAGAAGCTCTAATTCTTTGAACTGTATCAAGAACCGAATCTCACATATCTTTGCAAGAGACTTGAATGCCAAAGGGAATGCTCAAGTGTTTAGTTGTCTCTATGTTTGATGCTTCATCCACCAAAGCCTTGAGTGCTATCCTTTCCCCATCCACCATGAACTCCAATTGCATCTGCTGGAAATCCTAATTGTATCAACCAAGAGAATGCAACCATTGAATTCCTAATATTATATCAGAATCAGCAATCCCAGTCATATAGAAATCATCAGTGATAGTGTAGTCTTCAAATTCAATGCTCATCTCTGGTACCTATTGTGACCTTTTCACACCATTGCCCCATCGCAAATGGGGACCCCCTCTTTTCGCTTGGTAGTAGAGTAGTTAGTTGGCTTAGTCTAGGTTTGGCAATGACTTTTGAAACCTCAAGGTTGATAAAATGTGAAGTTTGAGCAAGGTCTGAGTTAAGATGATGTCTAGTGGCAAACTTGAATCATGAGGTGAGTTTAAAGTTGTCAAGTCTTGATCCAACAATTGGTCAAGATTGTGATTTGCCCTCAAATTGAATTTCTATGCACTTGCACAATTTGAATCTTTGATCTATCTTGGATACACAATTCCAAACCTTGTCTAAACTATGATTTGCAGATTGATGAAAATGCTCAACAAAAGGCTAAGTGTTGTTCTGATTTCACATTGACAAAATTAAAACTTTCGTGCAACACTAATGCAAGGTTTGATCAAAAGAGAAGATTTGTGTTTTAATGATTGAATTCCAATTGTAATGATTGAAATTCTGATTTGAATTTATGAAGCAAGATCAAGAAAACAAAATGAAATTGGTGGTTTGCAAGTTAATGTTTCACACTTAGCTAATTTTTTTGAAAGTTGCCTAACTTGGAAAATTCTAAGCAAGGTCAGAAATCTGACCTGCTTTGGAATAAATTTCCAAGCAAGGTTGGAAATCTGACCTGGTTTGGAACTGATTTCCAAGGTTGCCATCAAGTTCGCCTTCATGAAAAGATGATAACTTTGAATCAAGGGGAAATTTGGGCAATGTTACGAGGTTTCATGCAAGTTTGCAAGCATTTTGATCTCAACCACCATGTTTAGACAAGCACCTAGCCTTCAGTGTTGAAAGGAAATGACCAAGCCCTTGAAATCATGAAATGCAAACCACATTTGAAGACTGATCTGAGCTATGCCAATAGTTAAGATGAAATGAGAGAGATCCAATGTGCATTCAAAAGAACAATCCAACAAATTCAAAATGAAATCTGAAATTGGCAATGACATGTTTCAACATGTAGAACATTTTGTGTGATTGACCTCTTGGAAAATTCCAAGGAAGGTCGGATTTCCGACCTCTTGGAAAACTCCAAGGAAGGTCGGATTTCCGACCTCCCTTGGAATTGAATTCCAAGTCCCCTTTGTTTTCTGCCCAAGTTTTGGCAAGTGATTTTTAAGACCAAACCAAAATTGATGCCTTTGAAATCAGAATCCAAGCATTGTGACGAAGAAATCTGGGCAATTCGACAAGAAAATTCAAATGTTTACAATCAGATCTGAATCTATGATGAAGGGTATTCCCCTTACTAACCCAAACACACACAACACAACAGGGAAATAAACAGAAAATTGCACGAACAAAAACACTTGTTTTCTATTATCTTCAATGAAATAACATTACAATATTCAGAAAAGTAACATGCTACAGCCACATGGGCATTTTCATTACAATAATCTGCAAGACAAAGCCACAAACTACCCTTTTGGAACCGAGTCCGAAACCCACCTTCATTCCTATATATGTAGCACCAATAACTGCCGTAGAATATTCTAGAAAGTGAAACTTTCCCATTTTGGTGCCCAACAGTTCAATTTCCCGCCTAAGTGATTTTTCTCTCTTCTTTTTTTGTATTGAAACTTGAATCTTTTTTTGTATTGAAACTGGAGGCTCTAAGGCCTTCAAAATCGAGTTCAAAGTTTTTGTACCACCCCATCAAAACAGAAAATTCAATATCTTCAAAACCGGACTTGATCTTGTCGCGAAAGTTTTCTGGCATGCTTATATATCCAAAATGAACCTCTAGGGAAGTAATTGGAACAATCCAAAAAACTTACTAAAAATAGTAAACCCTGCCCAAAATAGCTCTTATTGAAAAACTAGGCAATATTTTAGGGTGATATAAGATTGCTCTTACACCCTGGATGCTTCTGCATCAATTTATCAAGGTAAAAACCAAGCAATCAAGAGAGAAGATTGATTAGCAAATGGAGAAAAAGTTGATTTCCAAGTGTGAGGACCAAACCATGGAATGGAGAAAATGGATTGCAAACCAAAAATTCGAATTAGCAAGAAAAATAATGATGCTGTTTTGAAGGGGTGTATACTTAACAACCTTTGGGATGAATTCCAAAGGAGGTCAAAAGTCCGACCTCCCTCAGAATAAATTTCCAAGGGGGATTGGAATTCCGACCACCTTTGGAACTTTGTTCCAACATCCCTTAGATTTCCGCCCTTCATTAAAGCAATTTCAAACTAGTGCGAGCTCTTGAGGCAAATCTACCAAGGGAAAAATTAAGTTGCAAAGTGAATGATATTTAAAACAAGTCGGCCAAGGAGAAATTAAGTGGCAAATTCAATCAGAATCAGGGTTGGCCTCCATGAAGATTAAGCGAATTGCAATTAAATTAAACCCTTATGGCTGGGTTAGTGACTTTTAGATCAAAGCCTATAAAGGAAAAATGCAATACTCCATTTTCAAATCATCAATGCAAATCAAACAAGTCTCCAAAAGCAGAGAAGATCATTGTAAGTGCGAAAATTAGAGGATAGAGGCTGGAAATCAGAAAATTCATTGGCTTTCAATCAGATCAAGACTTAGAAGCAAGTTTGCAAGGACAAAATCATAAAACCAAGCACCTGCTGGGTGTTTTGCAATAGAAATTGAATGTTGAGACTCAGAAAATTGGAAATCAAAATTCAAATCAGAAGATTGTTTTATGACAAAGTTATGATTGTAAACAAGAGAAATTCTTCGATCCAAATGCAACTCCCATCTTAAGTTGAAATCATATTATTAGGAAGAGTTGTTTAGTCATAAGAATATCTAATTTTTCTCATGTTTGCCATTTTACCAACTTAAGACAAGTGTTTTCTGGTTTTGCAATGAAATGAAGCTGAACAGTTCAAGGTCAAGGAGTTGTTGCAATATTAAGAGGATACATGGAGAAAGAAGTGATTTCAAAATTTTCAACATGGAGATGACTAGAAAGAGAATGCTCAAGGTCAAGCCCCTTCATGTCCAAGGATGATTCCTACACCAAGATCAATATAGGAGCATCAACAAGGCATTTGCAATTCGTTCATCAAGCTAGCAAAAAAGAATTACAAGCAATTTCAAGGACATGTCAATGAGAATATTTCCAAGGCTAGAAGGATGGAGAAGTGGAGTTGAAACAAAGATTGCAAGATAAGCATGCTGAGGTGGCACCCACTCATCTCCGATCAATCAGAGGATTCCAACTTGTCATGTCCAGTTAATCTAATCAAGTTATTCCAAGTGTACATTTGGATTGCATTTAGTGATTTTCCACAATGAATTATCTCATCGGTCAATCCTCAAATGGATATGTATTCAAAAGGCAATGTAATTTTCTAATTGGCCCATGGATTGGTACCTTATTGTCATTGGATAGCATTTAATGCTTGTAGCTGGTAGTTACATTAGGGTTGTGTTGGTATAATCTTGGCCGTTGATCTTGGATCAATCTATGCCACTCATTGTACTTAGAGCCTCTATATAAGGCTTTCTTAAATCATTAGTAAAGGGGAGACTTGAATTGTTGCCAAAATACTGCCAAAATTACTCTTGATTCATCATTGTTTTCATGGTGAATACTTGTGATGTTTTGGAGTGTTGCATGGTTTTGATAGCATTTAATGCTTGTAGCTGGTAGTTACATTAGGGTTGTGTTGGTATAATCTTGGCCGTTGATCTTGGATCAATCTATGCCACTCATTGTACTTAGAGCCTCTATATAAGGCTTTCTTAAATCATTAGTAAAGGGGAGACTTGAATTGTTGCTAAAATACTGCCAAAATTACTCTTGATTCATCATTGTTTTCATGGTGAATACTTGTGATGTTTTGGAGTGTTGCATGGTTTCCACATTTCTCACTTTAGTTAAATGTTGTAAGTTGAGTAGAAGCTAAAAGTTGTTTAAATTAAATAGATAATGAAAGATACTGTTGTTGTTGAATCATGGTGAAACTTGTGTTTATACCTTTTGGTACTTGTTGATTGCAAGTAACATTGTAAGGTTGGTTTGAACCTCATTGCAAGCACTTCACTTCAATTGCTTAATGTTCATTGATTTGCATAGTCTATGGTTGTTACAAGCAAAAGTAGTTTGAAAATCATACTTGCACCCTTAGAAGATAACACTCTCCTTAGTTTAGTTGATTTGGCGAAGCAAGGACTGGTTTAGTCCCTCCACAACTTCAATTGTGTTTTGCATTAGTAGAGTCAGAAGTAGAAGTAATCTAGATTCCTAAACTTTCATCCCATTTGCATTTTTTTCAAATCGTTGTTAGAAGTAGTTGATGCACTCAAATTGCCATATCATTTGCACTTAGAAAGTTGATAAATCTTCCACAAAAGGCTAACGTAAGTCCCCATGTGAATATCAACAAATCACATCATAATTACCGAGTTGTGTCCAACAAAAAGTCACAAGTATGCAGTGTAAACCTTGGGGTTGCTTTACTTGATCACACAATCATTCACATTGTTTAGCATTTAGAGCTTCCTTGTTCAAGAGAGGATTAGATATTTGGTGTTTCATCTTGGAATACTAAGTGTTTCATCCTGCACGTTGAGGTGGTCACAAAACTCACATCAATAGTACCCTCTTGTTGCAGCTCATCTTAAATCCATCTGCCAGCATGACATGAAATCTTGGAAAATTCTTCATTGAAATCCTCTCTTTGCCACCAAGCTATCACTCATGAAATTGTGAGTTGCACCATTGTCCACTAGGCATGTCACTTCTTGTCCATCCACAACTTCTCTTACTCTAAATGGCTGATACTTGGGATTACTTGGAAGTAAAGTAGTAGTACCATGTGCTGAAGCTATACCATCTTGCTCTTCATTGCCCCTCTCTGACGTATCCCCAACTGTTTCTTCAATGTTAGATGAGACTTTGATATAATGTTGGATGTGACTTCGATATAATGCTATTTACCTTTCCCAAGGCACCTGTGAACAGGCTTCCGTGGTTCTTGACAAGTGAAACACAATTTCTTATGTAGCTAATTCTTGCTTTCAAAATCTAGCTTCTTATAATCTTCCTTACTTGTCTTGGATAGACCCCTCAAATCCTTGTAAGATGACTTCTTTTCTGGGCATTGGTATCCTCATAATTGTGCTTAGCTTTAGAGGTAGAAAAATCCATGTGGCATGCTCTCTTAATGGCAGCGGGAAGAGTAGGAGGGTCAAAGTTTCTTACCCAACCATGAAGTGGCTGAGTCAACCCTTTGTTGTGAGGTTTTCACACCATTGCCCCAAAGAATTTGGGGACCCCCCAATTTTTGAGCGGGCTTTGGCAATTTTCCTAGATCCGGGTATTCGGATGCCTTAGCGAGTTTTGGAGTAACCTAGGGGTTTTAAGACGATAAATTTGCAATATTTTTTAGACTTGGATGAATTTTGGAAAATTGATATAATTGCATAACTTGAACATTTTCCAAAATTTAATTGTGAATTTGGATATTTTTGGGGAAACCTTGTAAATTTTTGGGTGGTGAAAATGGAGATTAAATGAAAAATTAAATGGCCAAATTTGAATTAATTGCCAAATGGAAATTAAATTGCTAAATAATTTTTGAATTGCAAAATAATAAAAATTTAAATTGCCAAGTGGGATTTTTGAAATTTTAAATGGGGAAAAAGAGTAAATGAAAGTTGGAAATGGAATTGAAATTTATTTGAATTTTAATTGGCTGGCAGATTTTGATTTTGGGATGGTGTTGTTATGATTTAAATGGGCTAAAATCAATTTTTTCTTGGGAAAAATTCTAAATTTATAAAATGAAAAAAGCTACAGTTGGCAGCCCCTTCCTATTTTTTATTTTTGCTTGGTATTGGGCACAATAAACATAAATTTTTCATCTCCCAAGGCAGCCATAAATTCCAGCCCCACTTGCAATTTTTATGCATTAATTTGACAATTTTAAAATAAATAAAATCATATTTTTGGGTTGAGTGTTTGTAATTTAGAAATTTTATTTCGGCCCCTTTGTGTGTTAAATTCAATGTATTTTAAGGCCTAAGAGGTGTGAAATTCAAGGTAAGTTATTGGGTCCACAATGGGGAAGGTTTAAAGCTATATTAGAGGCCTAAATGACCTTTTTTCAAAATTTCAATTTTAGGGCCTATGATAATTTCGGATTTGGCTAATTTAAACCCATAATTTGCACTAGGCTGGCCCAATTTTAAATTAAAATTAAATATTTTTGGCTGTGTGATTTAATGCATTTAATTTGGGTTATATGTTTGGCAGTTTAATTAATTTTATTTTCCCTCCAATGCAGGTCGGCCCTATTTGAGGAGGCAAAAATTTAGTATAAAGGGAGGGCTTGTCTCCTCATTTTCTCATTCATTTCTCACTTGTCTCCTGGCAGCCAAGAAGGAGCTCTTGGAGCAGCAAAAGAGTGAAATTTTGCAAGGGGTGCATTTAGCAAGGGGTGATTTTGTTCTTTTGGTGGAGGAGTTCATTTTTCGTGTTGTCTTCTTCTTTGGAGGAGAATTTGTTGGTGTAGAAGACGATCTTCATGATTGAGAGTGAAGGCTGGGTCATAAAGCAAATTTCTTTCCTGTTCTTGCTTGGTTCTTCCCTCCATTTCTTGCTTGCATCATCCATCCATCACCTCATCATTTCATCTAGGGCTTGAAGTTGGAAGATATAAGTGTAGTTTCCGTTTAGGATTTGGAGAAAGGAGATATAAGTGGTAGTCCCACCCCTAAGAACGAAGTTGGGAGATATAAGTGTAGTCCATCCCTAGGATTGGAGGGGCAGAGATAAGTGTAGTCCCATCTCACTGTAGAAAGAAGGGGCAGAAATAAGGGCTAGGATGGCGGATGCTAGTGCAAGCAAGAACCCAAGGGGAATGAATACCAAGAAAGACAAGGAAGACATGATGCCCAAGACCACCTTCTTCTCAAAATTGAAGCGAGTCGGTGACACCAACATCGGTACAGTGGACATGATATAGTTGAGAGATAGGTTGAAAGGGGGCCAGTCCTCTATGGCAAAGAAGATCTACAAGTGTGGAATTGTGCAAGCTGCCGCCTTCCCTCCTACCTTGCTTTGTCCGGAGTTGGTGATGGAGTGTGCATCTCGGCTAGATATTGTGACCAAGTCCATCATCTTTGATGAAGGAGAGAGGGTGTTGGCTAACATCAGAGGGCAGGTGGTAGAGGAAGTGTTCAATATACCCCAGCAGAAGGGCATGATAGTAATGTTGATGGATCAGGCTGCCAGATTCTTTCAAGACAGTCAGGATGCCTACCTCGCTCTACTAAAGCAGAATTGGTTGCACGAAGGCAAGAAGGGAGTCACCAAGTCATCAAGGCTCACCAGGTCAGATTTCAAATCAGAGTATGGCGATCTTATTGTGCTTCTCAACCGAGTCATGGGCTCCGCTTAAGGTATGCAGTTTGAAACTTGGATGTACTTTTTTATTAAAGGAATTGAAAATAGAAAAAGAAAGTTTGATTGGGCTAGAATTATAAGTGAAAATTTAGAGTTGCAACTTAGGACAGTACAAAATCAGAAACAATTCTATATGGGGTCCTACCTTTTCTATTTAATTGCAAGACTGTATGAACATCCTGGACTTAAGGCTAGAGGGGTGATTGGCAATGGGCCTGGACAATGCTTGGTGCATGAGTGCTATCCACAACTTCATTTGCACAACACCAAGGACTACAAGATATTTTATGATGCCTTTGCCATGAGGACAGTAAGGGTATTGCAAGGGACACCTGCAAGGAGGCTCTCGCCGGAGGCGGAGACAAAAGTCAAGAAGTTTGGGAGTTGGTTCATCCAATTTCCGCAATTCACTTATATCAGAGTGGCTGGATGCACGGCTTGTCCCAAGAGGCTTCCAAGGTACCCACCCGATAGGATAGTTTTGATGGAGTTGGCTAGGCAACTTGAGCAATATGACAAAATGATGAAGCTCAAAGGTGAGACAGGGGTTACCTTCTCACTCATGATAGGCAATGATAGTTGTCCCAATCCTATCGCCTTTGCAGCTATAGAGAAAGAGTTAGAACAATATCATCTAGGATGGTATAGGGCAAGGCAAGGATTTGATCCTAATGGTCTAATCAAGGCATCTCATGGGGATCCATTCAAGCATATTCCTACTTTGGAGGATTTTTGGGCCAATGCACAGGATGACTTTCATGTGAGGAAGTTGGCTTTCTCAAAGTTATCGGTGGGCATGATGAGGGCCATTAGATGGAGAAATCTTGATATTTCGGACCAACTGGAAGAGGATGAAGATGTGCTAAGGGAAGATTACGGTACAGTAGAGGGAACATAATTGAATCCAGTGGATTGGGATGATCCTCAGGATCTTTCCTTAGATGCAGTAACAAGAACAGTTGAGCTACACACTGAGTGGTGGTATAATAGGAAGTTTAGGCAATTACAAAGTCAGAGGGTACACCTTACCTACGAGAAGATGAAGCCAGAAGAGGAGATTCCAGTGGAGTCAGTCGGATAGCAAGGTGGGGGGAGTAGCCAGGAGCAAACAGTTAAGAGCAAGAAGAGGAGTTTGGAGGTTGAGAAAGACAAAGAACATCAGGAGCCTCCAGCAAAGAAACAGAGTACAATGCCATCAAGAGAGAGCATAGTTGAGGCTAGGAGCCAAGAGGTTGGTATAAGTGAGCAAAGGGCAGCGGTAGAGCTGAGCTCTGGTTCAGAATCAAGTGGTTATAGTAACAGTACAGGGTACTCTCCTCTTTCGGAGAACCAAGTTAGGGAAGATATGACAGTCACTAGTGGTGAAGGAGATAAGCCAATTGATATTGAGGCTCTATCAGTTGAGGAAGGAAGCCAAGTGCCCAAGGCCATTGGTGATGCTGTGCTAGTCGAACTGAATCCAGATTTGGGGAGATGCATTGCACCACTATGGTTGAGACAAATGCTTATGCCAAGGGGCAAGGTTGTGGCCATCCGGACAGTTGAGGATATTCAAGGGTTAGTGGAAAAGGAAGATGATGTCGGACAGAAACAAATTGCAGGAACAGTGGCAAGGGTAATCATGAATGATGAGGATGGTCACCGAAAGTTTCAGATTGCTGTACCAAAGGTTAGCGAGGCAGTAGACAAGATTGTGGCCCAGGATTATGAGATAGTAGAGCATGACATGGGAAGAATCACAGATGACATGGAATGTTTGGAGGTTCAGGAAGGCATAGCTTCAATCAGAGAAAGGTTGAGAAAGGCAAACGAAAGGATTGTGGAGTTGGAAAACGAAAATAAGTATTGGAGAGATAGCTATCATGGTGTATGTCAACCTATCCAACAGTTGCATTAGGCGGCTCTCCCACAAAATAGTGGGAGCAATCTAGAAGAAATATTAGCTTGAGAGCAAGAAACTAAAAATTGGATCAGTGGTACAATTCAAGAAGGGCGAAGGTTCTTGCCTGCCTTTATCTCGACATTCAGGTCATTTGTGTCTCTTAGGGACAAATTCAGAGCATTTGAAGGGGAGTGGAAGGATTTCCTTCCAATCCACGACTTAGCCATTCCCAGGCTACAAGCAGCCATAAAGTTATCAGAGGGATCCTTGTTGAGGGCCAAGTTGGTCAATGAAGGAGGAAAGAGTATTATTGAGTCTTGGTATGTTACCTTGACTGCCAGATCGAGGGTACTCGAAGAGATACAGGATAAGATTGCACAATACAGTCCAAGCATCGACACTTTCATTTCAAACATGTTGAGCGATGCGAGGATTGCACTTGATTTTGAAGAAATCAAAGAGGAGAATTTTAATGAGACAGAGTTTGGATTGAGATTGGATGAGTTAGGGAAGGTTGCCATCAGGAAGAAACAGTTGGGCATCCTTGCCTCTCTCAGGGCCCTTATTGAGTTTGCAAGAGATGATGAGAAGGAGAGTGAGAAGACACTGCAAGCAGCAAAGAACATGATGGACGCTGTATACATCTAAAAATGATCACCTAGACTATTAGCCCCTTTTGCTAAATCATCAATTGCTTGCTCTTGATCAAATCCTAGTTTTATCATTTATTCGATTATTTTCTATGGGCTAACCATCTTATCCTAAGTCTTTATTTATTTAAAAAGAATATTTCCTCCCCTTTTAATAAATAAAAAGCCCCCACTTTTCCTCTTATCCTAAGTTGCACAAATAAAACATTATTCTTATTTTATAAAAAGGAAAAAAGTATTTTTTGTCTCATATGGACACAAAAGTCAACTCTTATTTTCCTATTGGAGGATACTTGTGCACATGGATTGCTCCTCTTTCAAGCTCCACCGTTGATTAAATCTTTTGCCTCTTAATCTCCATGGTCCATTTCTCCTCATTTCCTATAAAAGAAGAGCTCTCTTCTTCATTCTAGATCCTCAACTTTTTATGCTAACTTTATGCTGCAGGATTTCTAGGTCACTTTGGAGCTTTTGAAGATTTGGAGCATTCTTAGCATCTACATCTCATTCTTGCATTCTACATCTCATTCTTGCATTCTTAGCTTAGCTTCATATTTATGCTTTCTCAGATTAACTTCATTTCTATGCTCTAGATTAGCTCACATAGATTAATTAGCTTGGGTTGTAACACTTGCATATTTCCTTTCATAGCTTAGCTTGCATTTCCATTTCTAGCATAGCGTTGCATTGCATTTTCATTCTTGATTCTTGAGGATATTGGCATTCTTGCCCTTGTCTTCATTGAATCTCCCATTGCATGGTTTACTAGAAAGGTTATAGGCTAAATAGCTCTAGCTGAGAGCATTCTTAAAACCCTTGCACTCCATGCCTAGGGAGCTATGGATCGATTTTTGAGACCTCATTCTTGAGTGTTCTTGAATGTAATGATTCATAGAAGTGTGACACATTTATAGCACACAAACGCAACTGAGCTCAGCATGAGGCATACACCTTGCCCTCCCATGGAGGAAGTCAACAACATGTTAGCCAAATTCATTGCTTATGCTAAAAGGATGAAAGAAAAGGGTAGAATTGTATTAGATCATTTAATGTAAGCCTAAGTGGCAAATTCTCCTTTCTTCTTGGGTAGGATAAGTGTCTAATTCTGATTGGCTACCATTTTGGTGCCTTCTCATTGGTTGCCACTTTTTTTTTTTTTAATTGGTCCATTGATGAGGTGGCGTCTTCTCATTGGCCGATGGGGTGGCAACCCTAATTAGGGTTTTTGGGATTTAATCTAGATCGTTGATTTTGCCTCTTAATCTCTGCCGTTGGTTGTAATTTTGAGCCTCTATATAAGGCCATGTACTCTCATTTGTAAAGGGTTGAAGAAAATTGTTGCTTATATAATACCAAAATTGCTTCTCTTTTCATTGTTGTGTCTTGCATGGTGATTAAGAACACTTGGTGTTATTGCATGGTTTCTACTTCCAATAGTTAAAATTAGATTTCATTAAGTTGTTAAAGCAGATTTCATTTCAAGAAAATTGTTAAAGTAAGGATAGAAGTAGATGGCTAGTTGTATGGTGATATTGGTAAATGTTTGATAGGGATCTATATACTAGGCCACTAGCATCCTAGCGGCTTGTTAGGAAGCCTTGTGTGGTAATCTAGTCTCATTCCCCTTGAATCATTGCATCTATGGAGGTAGCGCCGCTGGCAAGCTTTCATTAGGTTTGATCCCCGTCCATTTGCCAATCTTTCCATTCCATAGGAGTAGTAGTAAAGCAGTGAGTAGTTTAGTAGTCGAGTTTTGAAGAGCAAAGTTGGAAGTGATATAAATTTGAGTATACATTGCAAAGCTAGATCCTATCATCATCACAACGAGAGTTTGATATCCTCGAAAGAACAACGTAAGCCCGCCTACGTGATTAACCAGCAAATCACATTAATATAATTGAGTTAGTATCCACAAGTGTAAGGAACCTTGGAGTTTTCTCATGTCCTTCATGAGTATTTACTTTTCAAGAGAGGGTTGAGTGTTTGGTATTCTATATCAAGTGTTCAATTCCTATATGTTATGTAGTGGTACAAAACTGACATCAACACCCTTCAACAAAGTACAACCAATTTATGCTCTGAAATGTCGGTGACCATAACTGAAAGCTTCTGAAATTTAGACACAGATGCATCTACTGAACCTACTTGCTTCAAATTAGCCAACTCATGAGAATGCAATTATGGATCTTTCTTGTCAAACCTATTGATCAATTGTCGTGTGAAGTTGGCATATGAAGAGATGTGAGCATGTCCCAAGGTGACCAATCCATGGTACCACCGCTTATGTGCTTCATCATCCAAGTGAAGAGAAGCACAGTTGATCACTTCCATCTCCATCATCAGATTCAGCTGAAAGTAGTTATCCAACTTCTGCACCTAAGAACGTGCAGTGCATCAACCAAATCCATCAAAGCTCAGAATGGACAACTTGCCCACCTTTTGCTGCAAATCCCTGTTATTGCCTTGACCTCTCTCGATCTTGGGCCCATTCCTGTATTTGATGGTGCAACAATCTGCTAAAGACATCCCTGTGTGAAATTCTCTGTCAAGCGCTTCATACTCTTTTCGAGAGTCTTCAAAGGTTTCACTACCTTCTTGTTGTTGCACTGCTCCTCAAGGTGGTTCTGCCAAAAATGCAAGCATTAATAGCTTGGTAGTTTTTCTACAGTCTTCTACTTGCTGCCCTGGAAGTTTGACTTCCTTCACCTTGCTCATTTTGGCCATTTGTTCGCTGCTCACCTTGTCTATCTTGGTTGTTAGTGTTCATAGATTCTGCTCCTCCCAACTTGGAAGTAGTTAACCCAACAAGCAGAGCTCTGATACCACTATAAATACCTCCTCGTAGAAGTAACCTTATTCAACTGTTGTTTGGTCTCAGATTTACACAGCTACCGGCTTTTGTATTAAGCATGAATGATGTAATGATATATAGTGCTCACAATCAACAGGAAAATGCATAAATTCTGTAATTTAAGGAAAGAAGCATGATTAGCAGAGATAAATTCATTCTAACCTTCTTATTTCAGCAAATGTTGGGTATACAGATAATAGATAAAGATTGATTGATCTGGAGCTAATGTTTGCATTCAAATTTGATAGGAATAAATCGCACGCCCAAACAATATCTCTTATATGAATGCCCAAGGCAAAGAACAACAATGACAAATTGTCCTGAATTGAAATATGCATGGCCATGCACAGGAATTATTTAATCTGCAAAAAAAGGGTTCCTATAATAATATTTCTGACACCTGTAGTGAGCCCCACGGATTTGCCAAAGTCAATAGCAAACTTTATTAGAAACTTTAGGCAAAATAATAGAAGCAGAATAATTATGCACGCTGAATAATAGGCTTCTCTATATTTATCATTCAATACATTACATACTTATATAGGAGTTTGATCTCCTATAATATAGGAACTAATCTCTAATAATATTAGTTGTTTTAACAACTCATATAACTACAATCTCTCGTACAACCTATACATAATATTCCAACAAACCATACTAACAAATTCTAACTATTAGTGAGTTGTTTATTAACAGCATCCTTATTATAATCATCATTTATTATTATGTGATGTTGTTTATTAACAACATCACATTTGCATAATTACTAACACCTCAAATATAATGTAAACATTAATTTTCCTAACATTACCCCCCTTAATCTTTACATGGTAGAAAAACATTCACACACTCTTCTGCAGTATGCTCACCCTTGTGGCATCTCCAACTAACTCATGACCTTGATCCAAAGAAAGGCTCTCTCCTCCCATGGTTTTAAACAGGCTTACCACAAACCTTGACATGAACAAGAACCTCCACCTTCTGTCCATCTCGTGTGGTTTTCTGGATCCTCCCACAAACCCTTTCAAGATTCATGAATTGCATTAGACTGGTGCTTTTGTTCACTACTATGCTTGTACAACTGGGAATGGAACATTGTGCATTATTCCCCCCCACAATGTGAAATTTTCACTTATTCACACCCCCTGCAACACTGAAAAACAAAACATATCAAGCTGCAAACTAGTAAATAAAATGCCACCAAATCTGATGAGTGGCCCCATTGTTGGTGACTGATGAGAGGATGCGGATTGTCCTCCAGCCTCCGATGCCTGCAACCTCCAGTTTTGAAGTTATCTAGAGCACATATTCTTCATCACTAGGACATTATAGCTCTTCATCCTTTGCATGGTTTTCCCAATCAGTTTCTTCAGCTAAGGAAGCATGATGATCCAGTTTATCATCTAATAGATCTTGTGCCCTCTTCTTGCAATTCAAGATTACATGTCCCATTTCATTGCAATAGAAACATTTAATTTTTCCTTTTGAAGGAATAGTCTGAGATTTGTACTTTCCTTTTCTTGCTTTGTTTCGTACAAATAAGACCTCTTCAGACTCTGAGTCTTCATTATGATCAAGTAGAGTAGATATTACTCCTTCAAGACTAATGGTTACCTTGCTTAGTGTGAACACCATCCCAGACATACTTTTAGGCAAACTATTAAGACGAATTGCTTTGGCATCATCATCTTTTACTTTCTCATTAATCCTGGCTAGTTGATTTACGAGAGTGAAACTTACTAATATGATATGCCATTTTTGTACCTTTTTCCATCTTCAATCCATACAATCTCTGCTTCAATGTTGTCTTCGCACTTTCTGCTTCAGATCCAAAGAGCTTGTTTAATGACTCCCAAATCTGTTTTGCTGATTTTGCAAAATCCACATGGTGTAAGTATGCTTTTGATAAGTCAAGTCCAATAGTTCCCAGAGCTTTCTGATCTTTGATATTCCACTTTGCAAGTTCATTTGCATCAGTTGGTGTTACTGAATTCGGTTTGACGACATCCCAAAGATCTTTTCCAATCAAGTGTAACTGCATCTATATCTGCCAAGTATGAAAGTCTCTTCCTTCAAACTTCTCAATGAAAGTTAATTTGTCCATAATTACTCTTTTAATCAAAGGTGTCGGGCTCAACCGATAATGCACCATGACAATAAAAATACTACAAACTTAACTCGAACTTTAAATAATACTCACTATTGCAATACTCCTATAATGCCAAAATGCATAAGAAAACATTGACCAGCAATAAAGTGTAGCCCTCATACATCACCCACGAACAATATGAATGCAAGCCAAAGAAATTTTCTATCAAAGAAAAATATGGTTGACGTAGAAGCAATGATTGGAGAAGTATGACTTCTTTCACAGTTCAGATCATAAACTGCCAGTGGAGACAATTGGCTTACAGATATGATATTAATTTCATTCAGCTGCCAATAGAATTGAGCACCACACACTCACTATTTGGAGAGATGCATCAACTTGCAAGGTAGACAATATGAAACCACCAACTACTTTAGAACATAGAGGATGCCGATAGAGATATAAACTCTGCTTCTCTCAATGAATCAAGCACAAATTAATAAACTCAATCTGCCTCCTATAATACAAATCACCACCAATAGAGGCTGTGCTTGGTTATAGGAAAGGCCCGTATCAAATTGAAATGAGTGTAGATCTGATGGAAAGCATCAATCTGCAAATAGATGTACTACCCAAATCAAAGAATATACCTCCCACCATCAAATAAAATAAAAATAAAAATTCCAAGCATGATATTCAAAAAGATAAGAATGTTCCAATCACAGAACAGGCCAAAAAAGAGAGTCATTAGGCATCAAAATGCTGAGCTAGAAGACTCAATCACCACATCCAAAGATAAGCATCTCAAAACCAGATAACAAGACAAAGCAAGAAGCCGTACAAAATCATGATTTTCTAATTGCCACCTGCCTATGCCAACACAGTTGCAACTAATATTGAGCCATTGCTCACTATTTTTCGGCACCTCTAACACGTCTGCAGACACTAATGAGGCTTCTTTCTTGGATAACTGCACCAAACCAATCGGATTTGGAGCAGCAATATAGCCGATCTTACTCTCTTATTAGAATGCCACAATATCAAAGATTCAAAAGATAAATATGTATGTAGAACAATTTAGCTCATTATCACTAAAGAGTAGGCACAGAGAACGATGCTGCTCTGATACCATATTAGAAACTTTAGTCAAAATAATAGAAGCAGAATAATTATGCACACTGAATAGTAGGCTTCTCTATATTTATCATTCAATACATTACATACTTATATAGGAGTTTGATCTCCTATAATATAGGAACTAATTTCTAATAATATTGTTTTAACAACTCATATAACTACAATCTCTCGTACAACCTATACATAATATTCCAACAAACCATACTAACAAATTCTAACAAACCTATATTAGTGAGCTGTTTATTAACAGCATCACTATTATAACCATCTTTTATTATTATGTTATGTTGTTTATTAACATCACATTTGCATAATTACTAACACCTCAAATATAACGTAAACATTAATTTTCCTAACAAACTTTCCAATCCATTCTGAGGTTGCGCCCAAGTATAGTGATCCCTTGCTAGACAAAATGAGTGCTCAAGAACAATCAAAGCAGCTGTGCAGGAGATGAATGCACCCAAGTCACAATCGAACCATTCCAAGATACCTACGCCTGCAATAAGATTCATTCCAGACCTTCCCAAGGTTGTGTATTGGTGTGAAGAGCCCACAACTGAATATTATCACACTTGCATCAAGAGAATAGAATCACACCTAATATTTCTGGGCACTTGTTGTGAGCTCCATGTTCTCGTCAAAGTCAATTAAAAGACACCCACAACAATGTTTTTGGGTGCCTGTAGTGAGCTCCATGTGCTCACCAAAGTCAACAGCAAACTCTCCAATCCATTCTGAGGATGCGCCCAAGTATAATGATCTCCTGCTAGACAAAAGTCAATAGAGAATCTGCAAGAAAAAGACTCCTGTAATAATATTTCTGGGCACTTGTAGTGAGCCCCCACGTTCTGACCAAAGTCAACAAGAAGCTCTCCAATCCATTCTGAGGTTGTGCCCAAGTATAGTGATTTCTTGCTAGACAATATGAATTCTCAAGAACAATCAAAGCATATATGCTGGAGATGAATGCGCCCAAGTTACAACCGAACCATTCCAAAGAACCTGTGCCTGCAATAAACTTCAATCCTGATCTTCCCATAGCCATGTGATGGTGTGAAGAGCCTGCGGCTTAATGTTATCACACTCACGTCAAGAGAATATAACCACACCAAATAATAAAATCCATCCCAAATGTAATATGCATTTTCCATGATAGAAGGGGTTCCTCTCAAATTTTGTATTTATCCTTATTGCCCCTGTTGATGGCAACGCCAAATAATTATTCAGCTCAATAACATTGAACTCACTTTATTGACCGATAAAGATATCCTTTATTTTCTTTCTCACACTAAGCAATAGAAACAATGGCCAATGCTAAATAAACTTCAATGTCAACTAATCTCTAATATGAATCTCTTCCAACCTTTACTTTGGCATCCATTGGTAGAGAAACATTATTGACAATTAACATTAATCCACCTACAAATTTGTCTTTATGGAGACACTTGATCCCTAAGAGGCTCATGCCTAAATAAGGGTAGTTGGGAGGTTCCACAGGAGTGGGACAAATTGTGTCCTGTGAAACAACCTTTGGGATTTCAGAAGCCGGCTCTTCATAACGTTATTTTTGGAAAAGGGGAAGGAAGAGAAAACACAAAAACAACTAATCTAAGGCGATGCACCAAAGATTTTAAAACCCTTCAAGTTTCCCTTCAAAAATAACAAGGAACACAACCCCAAAAGATTGAGCACAAAATGCCACAAACTCTTCATTGTTGGAAAGAGAACAAAATGCAAAAGTTAGATTCCATGCGAGTTTCGCTCACCAAATGGCATTGTATAACCCCAAATCACAAATATTACAGATGATTGGAGTGTAAAACATGATTTAAAAAACCTGCACACTTATGATAGAATTATAAAAACCAAAAACTACAACAAATAGTAGCTATGTTCATCCAAAATTGACATAGAGCTTTAAAATCATCCACAAAATAGAAGTACATACATAACAGAGGCAAACTAGGCACAATCTGATATGTCTTCTTCTATTGATTAAGTGAAATACAAAGCTAAAGTTTGAGAAATGAAACTGTAACTATCTCCAAGTGTTCTTCTCTTTCAAAGTGGTGAACGAATGACTCTCCAAAACTCCCAAAAACAATCCCTCCATACAAAGTGCCTGCAAGCTCATATCAAAGATTTCTTGGCATGCCAATCTTTGCATCATTACTCTCCTTTCACACGTGCAACATGGGCGCCACTTGTGTCTTTTCAACATCCTTGCCATTGTGAGGGAATAAATTTCTAGCCCCACTTGCAATGATCAATCCTTTTTGGTGCATGTGTGGCAACAAATGCTTTTTGGGTCAAATTTACCTTAGGATGTGCTGCAAAATCAACAAGTGGCACTTTGCCTTGAAGGATGTGTGCCCTATAGGTTCATTGATCAAAGCGACCGCAGATTGGACACGTGGCACACTCAGGAGCTTTTGGAACTTCTTTTGTGTGAAGTTGGGCTGAGGGTGCACGGTGATGACACGTAGCGCATTAGCAGGTTTTGTTGGTTTGCCTTCCTTCTCAACCTTTAAAATCTCTGTGGTGCCAACACGTGGCAACCGCTATAGTGAGCGCTCTTTGAAAGTAAAAGCCTCGAAGAAAAAGAGCTCATGGATCCGGTAGAAACCGTGCTGTTTTGGCACTTGGTGATCCCAACTTGGCGGGGACGTAACTTTATGCTCATTGCTTGGAATTTGAAATTGCTTACACCATTGGAAAGGTCTTCAAGAGATTTAGTTTTAGTCCCTTGACACCATGCCTTGCAAATGGAGTTAAGGAACGGACGATAGTTTTGACCCCCAATTCCGCTTTGAAGGCCTCCGAAAATGCAAAATACTAAAACATAGAAAAATATCGAAAAAATAGATTTTTGAATTTTCTCATTTTTTCTCACTCCACTTCTACATGGCCTTAGATCCTCTTCAGAATGTTCACAAAGTGTAATGTCCCCTTCATATCACTTATCCTAGTTTCCTGTTATAATCGTGTATTGGTTGATTCCGAGAATAGATGCATTGCACATGGTCTTAATAGATTGTTTGTCCACTTATATGATTGAAAGGTTACGCCTTTTCATCAAATTCGAGAGGAGTTGTGACCCTTCATAATTGACCCTCTTTCCAAAACTCACAACACTTCATAATCATAGTCCTTTTGAAAAATCACAACCCTTCATAATCACAATCCTTTCCAAAAGTCGCAAGCCTTCATAATTACAATCCTTTCGAAAAGTCACAACCCTTCATAATTAAAACCCTTCCAAAAAGTCACAACCCTTCATAATCATAATCCTTTTAGAAAGTCACAACACTACATAATTACAACTATTTTTGAAGAGTCACAACCATTCATAATTAAAACAATTTCAAAGAGTCACATCCTTTCATCATTGCTACCTTTTGAAAAGGTAACTTCCTTATTTTGTTCACATTCCTTTTTTCTTTCATTAATCCTTCTTTAACCCACTCCTTTTCCTTCTTTTTAAAAAAATGAACTCTCCTCCCTTTTATATCTTATTTTGAAGGAGTCACATCTCTTTATTACATATCTCTTGACGTTTCATTAGATTTAGTTAATTTATATTATATTATTTATTTACTTATTTATTTTATATTTATTATCATTTATTACTAAATCCTATTTAGAAAGGTAACATACTCTCTACAATATTGTCTCTTGTAGTTAATTTAATTTATTCATTCATTGTAATTTTATTATTATTTATTTTTTCTTTATTTTAAATCTTATTTTATTGATAATAGATTATATCATATTATTATTATTTATATTTCGTTTAATTATTATTTATATTATAATAATATTTTATTATTATTTCTTATTTTTTATATTTTAATATTAATTGTAATATATCATCATTTATTGAATAATATTCTATTATTTAATTATTATTAAAATTTTATCTTAAAATGGGGACATGACACAAAGCTGTGGTAGATGACATTTACAGAGACTTCACAAAATTTGTCCAAATGTGAATCTTGATTGAACCCACCCATAGTGTTAGGGTTTCATCCAACTCTTGTCAATTTGTTGAAGGTTGTTAAGTTTGTGAGATCGAATGCAAATGTAGTAATACTGCTATTGTCTATGTATTTTCCAAATGCATTGATCCCAATGATTTATACATGGCAATGACAAGAAGAGGCATGTCCCTTCATGGGAATGTGATGGAAAAAGCATTATGGGAATGTGATGGAAAAAGCATTGCTAAGTTATAAGTCTGCAAGGACATCTTTCAATCACAAATTTTTGGTGTGGTTTGTTATTTGTCAAGGACTAACTGTTACAGTTAAGGTTGGGTGAGGTTGGCATCACTCTCTATGCAAATTGATCACATCTTTTGGAGAAAATTGATCACATCTTTCGGAGATGCTTTACAGCTCAATTGTCGGGGAGTTGTTTTGGCTGAATTCCATTTCTCTAACACTCATGTATTGATGTGGAGCTCTGTTGGTAGATTCTTGGATGATTAGTTGTAATAGCAGAAGTGTTTAATTTACTGTCCGATGTCAATAGCAGAAGTGTTTAGTTTACTGTCCAATTGGCCTCAATGAGCTTCCTTGGGAAAGCATGATGCAGGTTTCCTTTCGAGGATGATTCTTGTCTGCTCATCACAGAGAGGTTCACTCTTCAAGCAAGTGCTATCTTTGAACATTAAATCTGAACATTAAATCTCACTGAAATTGGTTCCATAAAGATTTGGACTGTTTGTGCAAGGGCCTAGGTCCTTTCCTTTCTTACTTTTACATAGAGATATTTTCCTTGTATTGCATGCTTCATGTAAAACTTACTTTTAGTTTTTTGGATATAAGAAGCATTTTCCAAAGCAAAGGAAAATGTCCAAATATTTTCTGGGAACAAGCTTATACTTTTAGTGCTTCTTATTCTCCATTTGTTTTTCCATCTTGTGAGAAATCTGGAATCCTCTAGATATATGTTTTTATACAGAATTGCTCGTGTAATGCAAAAGAGCATAATGTTTTATCTTGGCTTGGGTCTGATATTTTGTGGATTATTAATGTAGCAGATGGACTATTACGCAAGCATTTCTACATGGATTATTATTTCTTGAACTTCTAAAGCACTTCTGAATATTCCCTAGATTATTTAATTCTGTTTTCTATTAATATAGAATTTGAGATGTTTTTCAGGTATATATATTGGAGATAATAAGGCCCTTCACTTCACTAGGGGAAGAGGGGAGGAAATGGGAACTGGTACTGTCCTTGACGTACTGCTGTTCAGCTCAGGGCCTCCCAATAGACCTTATGTCTGCCATTCATGTAATCATGAACAAGACAGAAATGGAGTAGTGTGTTCTTGTCTTGATTGTTTCCTTGCTGGAGGGGCCTTGTATCGTTTTGAGTACTCTGTCAGCCCTGCTCTCTTTCTTGCAAAAGCTCGAGGTGGAACTTGTACTCTTGCAGAATCAGACCCACCAGAAACAGTTGTACATCGTGCAATTTACTTGCGTGAAAATGGTTTTGGATGCTATAACATTTTTAAAAACAATTGCGAAGATTTCGCAATTTACTGTAAAACTGGCTTGCTTGTTATTGATCGGAATCCTATTGGAAGAAGTGGTCAAGCAGCATCAATCCTAGGTGCTCCATTTGCTGCTGTCTTTTCATCCCCCTTGGGGTTTCTGACAACTAATATAACTGGAATTACTGTAGTGGCAATTGGCACATATTGCTTGAGCCGATATGCAACTGATATTGGGGTTCGTATGGATGTCTCAAAAGTTTCCGTGGAAGATTTAACAACAAAACTGGGCCTGCATAATGTGCAAGTGATTCCATCAACTGGTGGTGTCTTCGAGCAGTAAGGCAATGCGAAGAGGTATATTTTCTTTTGGCTGTTGTGTATGTAACCGAATTAACTATTTGTTGGATTTCTAGACTTGCACTTTACCATAATAGCATCTCAGAGCTTGATCAGATCTTATGGTCAGCTGCACGAGAAAATTATAGAATAAAATCCAACGCAACAAATTTTGCTTGAACTCTGCTTACATTTATAGTCATATTGGCGATTTCATGTAATTAATAAAATACTGCTCATTATTTTGTTTATGTTTCTGCTATTAGTTACTTGGGGCCGTAATATTTGCAGTTTTTCAATACTGGATTGGTAGATTTATGCTAACCTACAGCTCTTAGGTCTGTATGAGAGTAGAAAAAAGCTTCCTAATTGCAAGAAGGCATTTTTCATGATTTTTGGCTTTATGCTTGTATAGGAAATTTTCTAAGAAGTTCTACATTTGTATTATTTGTTTTGATATTAATTCTGTCTTTAATTGCTCATTTCGTTCCCCAGTCTTTTGCCGCAAATATTGCACATATTAGTAAACCTCTTGGTTGTCAGTATTGGCTACATGATCTGTATGAATGCCAGGTTTTCTATTTTTAGATGTTGTAGTCATATCACAAGCTTGCTAAACATTTTGTTTGGTCAGAAGTTGCGAGTTTTATAAGTACAAATATATGGGGATGTTTAACGCTGAAATGTTATACCTTTCATTTTGGAAGTTATTAAAGTTGGTTGTAATTGGAGATGTTATATGTAGTTTTATTTATATGCCTTAAATTAACTCATATTTTTGCAAATATTTTACTTTTCTTATTTGAGTGCAATCATATGTAGGATAAGTGTTGACTATAAAAGGATTTTTGCAATTAGTTCAATCAATATCATGTAAGTGATTTTTGCTTTTGCTTGTAATTTTCGCAAGTAAAAAATTCTTCTTGTTCTATTTTGGTAGAAATGAACCAATTAGGTTGGATGATACTTTGGATTTGTTAAAATTTTGTTAAACCACTTATTGAAAAAGCCCAATCATACCTTGTAGGTTATTTTTTTCATACTCAATGAGAAGACATCTCCTTTGTGATGCAATCCTTTGTTTTAAAGGAGACATTCTATATTCTTCTTGCTACATATAACCCTTTTGTGTATTATCTATATATTTTCATCTATTGTAGCCCTACATTGTTAAGAGTGTGGTTTCAGAGGATGAACTTCTTTCCTAGCAAGGAGCTATTGTGCTATGCAATACCATGACAACCCCAATGTGACATGGGAGGTTACAAAACCCAACAAGCAGAGGGTGACTAAAATTGCATTTCTTTGTCTTAAAACTATAAGCAATCTATTATTATTGTTCTTATGCATCTTAACAACATGAAGTTTGGATAGAGATCTTAGTCACGAACAAGATAGTTGAGACCATTGAGATAGCTCTAGTTCATCTATATATTTTGCATATTGTCTATATATTTTCATCTATTGTAGCCCTACATTGCTAAGAGTGTGGTTTCAGAGGATGAACTTCTTTCCTAGCAAGGAGCTATTGTGCTTATGCAATACCATGAAAATCCCAATGTGACATGGGAGGTTACAAAACCCAACAAGGAGAGGGTGAATAAAATCACATTTCGTTGTTCTTAAAACTACAAGCAATCTATTATTATTGTTCTTTTGCATCTTAACAACATGAAGGTTGGATAGAGATCTTAGTCACGAACAAGATATTTGAGACCCTTGAGATAGCTCCAGTTCACAATTGCATTCCTAGATTTTATGTTTAATAGGGAAACAATTGCATTCCTAGATTTTATGTTTAATAGGGAAAAGTTAAGTAAATACCATGTAGTTGTTTACTATCATAATGTACATATAAACAATCACATGTAAGTTAGGGTTAAAGACAAGTGAGAGATATGCTATTGTATTTTAAAAAAATTATTGATATAGTTTATAAAAAAGGTTAAAATATGTCTATTACCCAAAACAAGTTGAAAACTTGGTGGAACAAAATGAAACTCATTGTGAGAAATAATTTAGTATCCATAGGTTTAGGAAGAAAACCAATATGGAATTGTAAGAACCATTAAAATTCTACTGTCATTCCTGATAGCATTTTTCACTATCAATGTTTTACAACAAGAAATATCGTAAGTGCCAGTACAAGCAACACTATATTTTCTGCTGATGCAAGGTTCCTAAGTAATTTCAATGTTTTCAATTTCTTTTTACATTTTCCTTGTTTTCAAGCTCATGTTTGACCTTCACGACATCTTTTTTTTCTTTTGAAACGTGACATGAGCTATTTGAAATTAAGTTAGGTGCATTGGAAGTGTAGATACACATATACTTTTCTTTCTCATCCTTATCATCATTGTCATCAAACTTTAAGCCATTTCTTTCTCGGTTTGGCAACCATTATACTCTTTTAAGTTCATTTTTGGAGATTACAATTAGCTCATTATCCAACAACTTGTAGAATCTATATTTTGGACCACTACAACTTGCAAAATGATAGAGAGAAGTATGAAGTCATTGAGAGGCTCCATAAGGTGCCTCTTTTTGTTATGGAATTTTCATTTCTAATTTTCTAAATATGTCATAGGATTTCAAAAGACAAAAAAAATTAGATTTGTTGATAAGAGCAAGTAGATTTCTACAATCCATAACTAATCTTTCAATTTGCTTTTGGATTTGATTGTGTCAATATTTTTTGCACCAACGTTTCGGATTATACTCTGTGATCCATCATCAAGATGAATGATAGAGAGCATTTGGAACCGTGATCACCAACCCCCTCCTTGATCGTGCCCCTCTTTTATCCTTTCTCTTGAGGTATTACAGATATATAATTATGTTCAAATTAATCTGAAGTATTTATATTTTCATTTTTTGTTGAGTCTAATGAGAGACAAGGGCCCTCTCTCATTGTATTAAAATATAGTGGAAGAAGTACATCACAGTTGGCCAAATAGACCAAAATAAAAGACATTGCCACCTACACATTATAAACAACAAAACCAATATTGCTATCAACCAATTTGATGTGAGTGTTCCAAGGTTTGCTTCCACAACTTCTAAGAGACCTAGCTTGTCTCTATTAATGATCCTAATCTCCTCTAGGATCTCCAAAGGCTTAGATGATTAACTAAGGCCTTATCTAGCTCCTCTCCAAAAGCCTCACTCCTTGTGCTTCACCTTGAAGGACAAACACCATGTAGTTACTTCAATACTTCACCTACACTTAGAAGGATCTAAGTGCCATCTCCTCACAAACATCCAATTTCATTGCAGGGGTGCCAAACATGTTGGAAACATTCCTAATGCTTCCATTTGGATCCATTTAGAAGGATCTTCAAGCCCTTTTTCACCGGGTTCAAGATTTCACCTTGAGGAGGACTAATTAGGCCTAAATCCTTGTAGCCCTTGACAGGGTGTTTTCTTGCTTTCTATTCAAAACTTGCCAAAAGAATTGCAAAACAAATTAGGGATTTGGATACCCTTTTGGATTTTATAAAGGATTCTGCAAGTTTTAAACTCCTAAGTCTTTCGTACACATGATTCCTATATTAAAGGCCAAATAGGGCTAATAGGCCTATTTCCTAGGACTAGACTGATTTCTTGATTGAAACTCACTCTAATGGATTGGTATGGCCACAATCCTCATAACATGACTTGATATGTTTATATCCCACTTGGAATTGTACTTGTTCCGTATAGTACTTCAAACCCCTTATATAATTTTCAATTTAGCACTGTCAAGCCTCTAACCGGGCACTCACAGCTTGCCTAGGGCTTACCATAAAAAATAGCTGCTCGACACTTCAAGACTCCTAATCCCAAATATGTACATTCTAATGGCTCCCCTAACATAGTCATCTACCCTTAGGAAGATCCCATGGCTAGATTTCATGGGGGAGCCATGAAAAGCCACACTGGTCAGAACAGGACCAGGAAAACCTCTAGAGCTAAAACAATTTATTCAAGACAACAAAACAACTCAAATCAACTTGCTTACTGAAAGAAAAAGTCTTAGAACTATCCTATGAACACAAATCTATCACTAAATTAAAACATTCAACTCATATGTATTACTGTCACACTGAAATGCTCAGGTTCCTCTCAAAACAGAGTTGCAGAGCTAAATTCACTATTCAAAATCTTGTTAGAATCATGTCTATCTCAGGATCCGAGCCTCTATGAAACTTAGATTCCTTTCTCCATGTTTTTAGGCCCTCTTAGTTACTCTCCCACTCCTATCTTATAGGGGATCCTCTGTTGTTGAGTTGCATGCAACATTTGCCATTATTGCAAATGTTGTCATGACAACTTCCTAACAACATTTGGCATCTTTGCCTTCATAACACCATCCTAACTTTTAGGACCTCTAACCCATGTAGCTCGAGGAACCAACTTCATTTATGGCCTCAAGGCATCTTTCTTACATCATTCATGTGTTTAGAGCACATTAATAACTCAAATCCATCTCTAAGCTTCTAAGCCTAAGTTTATTAAAAAAAAACTAACAATGACTAATTGGTGACCTTAGCACTATTGCTAACTCACCTAGTCCACATTGCAAGACCTTCTAAGGTCCAAATCAAACACACACTTCTCTGACTTGGCCAATGTCAGATACAAGCCAAAATAACATAAACAATAGAGGTTAGCCTAGGTGCTCCTGTGCCATCCTCCCCTAAACAAAAGAGGTAAATCCACCCTTGGATTGAGTAAGGTAGGATCAACTCCCATCTTCTTGAATTCAGCTTCCTTGATCCACACTGCATCAGCATCAGATTGACCATGCCACTTGATCAAGTGTGCTTTGTACTCCTTGGTTCTAGTCTTCTTGTAGACTCTGGTATCCAGTATGTTGTCAGCCTTCTTGACTGTTGTAGAAGGTAGTTTGAGTGCATCCACATCTTGGATGACTTCCCTGAGGCTTTGGTCCATATCAGGTGGTGTTCCATTGTAAGGAACCAGGTCTGCAACATTGAAGACAGGGGACAGTCCACTATCCTCTGACAGCTCCACTCTATAAGCATTGTTCCCATACTTTGCCAAGATAGGATAGGGACCTATTCTCCTCATTGTAGCTTGTGTGGGACTCCCTTTTGAAGTCTAGACTTGTTTAGATGCACCATCACTAAATCTCCCACATTGAACTGAATGTCTCTTCTACTCTCATCAACCTTATCCTTATGCTTCATAGTGTTCTCTGTCAAAGTCTTCTTGACTGTATCATGTATCTCCTACATTGCATAAGAAAATTCATCAGCATATCCACTTCCCTTCACTCCATCCTTTAAGTCTCTTAGCTCACAGAATTCTCTAGGATGTAGACCATATACTATCTCAAAGGGACTCTTCCCTGTTGACCTGTTTATAGTGTCATTATAGGCATATTCAGCCTGTCCAATCAATTGATCCCATTGTTGACCATATTCCTTGGTCAAGCACCTTAATAGATTTCCAAGGCTTCTATTTACCACTTCGGTCTAACCATCAGTTTGAGGATGGTATGCAGATCCAAATGATAAATTAGTGCCCAATCTCTGCCAAAGAGTCTTCCAAAAATGACTCATAAACTTGGTGTCTCTATCTGACACAATGCTCATAGGTAACCCATGAATTCCTACTATCTCTTTGAAGAAAAGAGAGGCTATTTGGCTAGCATCAGTAGTTGTCTTGCATGGCACAAAATGAGCCATTTTGCCGAATATGTCCACAACTACATAAACACTATCCATGTCTTGTCTTGTCTTGGGTAACCCAACTACAAAATCCATGCTCAAGCATTCCCAAGGCCTAGTGGGAATAGGTAGTGGTTGATATAGGCCTGCATTTGAAGAAGTGCCCTTGGCCTTTTGACACACTATACAACTTTCCACATACCTCCTAACATCAAGATTCATCCTTGGCCAATAATAAAATTGTTGAACAAGTTCTTGAGTCTTAGTGATCCCAAAGTGACCACTCAATGCGCCATTATGCTTTTCCTGAATCAAATTCTCTCTAATAGAGCCTCTAGGAACACATAACTGATTTCCTTTAAACAAGAGATCACTTTGCAAAGTGTATTCAACATATTTGCTATGAAAATGATTCTTTTATTCAGCACATACCTTGTAAATGTCTGCAAAGTCTTCATCATCAGCATATAGATATTTGAAATGATCTATTCCCATGCTCTTCAACTGAATCTCTTGGATGGTAAGAGCTCTTCTACTCAAAGCATCTGCCACCTTGTTGAGTACTCTTTTCTTGTGCTTGATATTAAATGTGTATGCTTGCAGGTATTCAACCCACTTCATGTGCTTGTGACTCAATTTCTCTTGAGAGTTCAAGAAACTTAGTGTTTGGTTGTCTGAATAGACTATGAACTCCTTGGGAAGCAAGTAGTGCCTCCATTTCCTCAAAGCCTGAACTAATGCATACATTTCAAGGTCACAAGAAGAATAGTTCTTCTTAGCTTCACTTAAATTCTCTGAATGAAAAGCCACCAGTCTACCCTCTTGTCTTAAAACAACTCCAATAGCCACATTGCTAGCATCACACTCTATGGTGAATAGCTTCTCAAATCTTGGCAAGACTAAAACAGGTTAGGTAGCAATCTTTTCCTTCAACAACTCAAAGTTCTTGTTAGCTTGCTCATTCCATACAAACTTAGTCTTCATGCCTCCTTTAATGGTGTCCAACATAGGAGCACAAATAGCACTAAACTACCTTATGAATTTCCTATAATATTGAGCAAGGCCATGGAAACTTCTTACCTTTGTTGTTGTCCTTGGAGTAGGCCAATTAAGAATGGCTTCCACTTTACTCTTGTCCATTTTCAGATTGCCATGTGATAGAACAAATCCAAGGTACACTAGCTCTATCTTGATGAACTCACACTTCTCCAAGTTGATTATCAACTTCTCATCATGTAGCTTCTTGAAAACAGTCTCAAGGTGTTGGAGATGCTCACCTTTTGTCTTACTATAAATCAGTATATCATCAAGATATACCACTACAAATTTGCCAATGTAGTCTTTGAGGACTTCATTCATGAGCCTCATGAATGTGGAGGGGGCATTAGAGAGCTCAAATGGCATGACAAGCCATTCATACAAACCTTCATTGGTTTTGAAGGTTGTTTTCCACTCATCTCCTTCATGTATCCTAATTTGGTGATAGCCACTCTTCAAGTCTATCTTGCTATAGTACTTAGCTTCACCTAGACAATCCATTAGGTCTTCAATCCTTGGAATAGGGAACCTATACCTAATGGTTATCCTATTAATAGTCCTTGAATCAGTACAAAGCCTCCAAGTTCCTCCTTTCTTAGGTGCTAGGACAGTGGGTACGACACATGGACTAATACTCTTTCTAATGAGACCTTGGTTTAAGAGTTCTTGTATTTGTCTAGCAATTTCCTCATTTTGTTGAGGGGTCATCTTGTAGGCTTCCTTATTAGGTAGGGTAGCTCCTGGTATCAAGTCTATCCTATGACTTATGGCTCTTTTGGGGGGTAATGTTGATGGTTGTCCATCACTTACTATACCTTCATAAGTCTGCAACATGCTTTGTATCTCCTTAGGTAACTCTGGCTTTTTGGTTGCCTTACCTTCATCTACCTCTCTTGGCCTTAACACCAATGCAAAGCCAACTCCTTCACTCTCCTCCATGGCTTCTAAGAACTCTTTTTCACCAACCATAAGCACATTAGGACCTGCTATCTTCACCTCTGCATCCTCTAACAGTGACCGAATTTTGAAAGTCACATTGTCCTTCTTGAAAGAATAGGAGTTATTCACTCCATCATGCATGGCTTGGCGGTCAAATTTCCATGGTCTACCTAGGAGCAAGTGACATGCATCCATAGGTAACACATCACACAGAACTTTATCCTTGTACCTTCCAATTGAGAACTCCACCCATGCTTGTTCATTTACTAACACATGTTGGCCTTTATTCAACCATGTGACCTTGTAAGGATTAGTGTGGGGTATCCTTGTCATGCTAAGCTTGCTGACTGCTTCCTCGGACACAATATTGTCAGTAGACCCTGAGTCGATGATGACTCCACATACTTTCCCCATCATCTTACACTTTATCCTAAATAGGGACCTTCTTTGGCTTGGTTCTTCTTTAACCGGCTCCTTGATCAAGGTTCTCTTCATCATGAGGTTCTCATCTTCCTCTGATGTCAGTGGTGCTTCAAAATGTTTCACTGTTGCATTTGTCTCATCATGAACTAAATTAGGTCTCTTATCACCTCCTTGAGAAGTACTACCCTTCTCTGGACACCTATAGGTAGGGTGTCCCATTTGATTGCAATGATAACATTTCATATTGGCAAAATAGTTTCCTTTTCCTTGTCCACCACTTCTTCCTCTAGAATTAGAGCTCCTTCCTCTACCACCTCTACTAGAGCTTCCTTCTTGCTGCTCAGTGTACTTGACTTCTCCTTGAGCCCTTGATTCTAAACTCCTTCCACCATAGCCACCTCTTTGTCCTCTACTATCTCTTTCTTTACCTCTACCCTTGGAGGTTTGTTCTTGCTTTCTTTTGCCTTTCTCCTCAATCTTCAAGGCCATTTGATAACATTGGCGGATAGTTTTGAAGTTCACAAGACTCATGTCTTCTTGAATAGACCATTTGAGTCCATTCAAATACCTTGCTAGTTTGATGCTTTCATCCTCAACCACTTTTGATCTTAAGCACAACTTTTGGAACTCTTCGGTGTATGCTTGGACATCCAAATCTTTTTGTCTAAGATTGTGTCTCCTCCTATGTAGCTGAACTTCATAATCATTAGGTAGGTAGGTCTGCTTCACCTTAGTTACCATTCCCTTCCATGTAACTGTAGGACCCTTTCCTTCTTTTTCTCTTTCAGTTTTCACAAACTTCCACCATGTGAGTGCTGAACCTCTCAACCTTGATTTGGCCACCATAACTTTTTGGGCCTCTGAGATACCATCACATTCAAAGTGATTCTCTATGTTGTCAATCCAACCCATGACTAAATCTGGATCCATTTGTCCACTGAATAGTGGTACTCCCTCCAAAGCTTTGCCACTTAAGGCCTTTAATGCCTTCAAGAAGGGTTCTTCAGGAAGAACAGGGTCAGGGGCTGGAGCTTCCTCCACCAATTCCAATTTCTTTTCCCTTGCTTCTTTTTCTTCCTTTTGATCTATCTTATCTTTCACCTTATCAGCTTTGTCTTGGACGTCACCCAAGAGTTGCTCCATTTGAGCCAATCTTTCTCTTAGCAACCTATTATCCTCTTCTTATTCCTCCACCATCTTGGCTAACTTAGCATTAGTCACCATGGTTTTATCTTCCATTGATCCCACTGATGTATTCTCTCCTACTGATTCAGTAGGTTGCAACATCAACCACAAGCCTGATCAAAACAGGGTCTGATACCAATATGATGTGAGTGTTCCAAGGTTTGCTTGCACAACTTCTAAGAGACCTAGCTTGTCTCTATCAATGATCCTAATCTCCTCTAGGATCTCCAAAGGCTTAGATGATTAACTAAGGCCTTATCTATCTCCTCTCCAAGAGCCCCACTCCTTGTGCTTCACCTTGAAGGACAAACACCATGTAGTTACTTCAATACTTCACCTACACTTAGAAGGATCTAAGTGCCATCTCCTCACAAACATCCAATTTCATTGCAGGGGTGCCAAACATGTTGGAAACATTCCTAATGCTTCCATTTGGATCCATTTAGAAGGATCTTCAAGCCCTTTTTCACCGGGTTCAAGATTTCACCTTGAGGAGGCCTAATTAGGCCTAAATCCTTGTAGCCCTTGACAGGGTGTTTTCTTGCTTTCTATGCAAAACTTTCTAAAAGACCTACAAAAAAAATTAGGGATTTGGATACCCTTTTGGATTTTATAAAGGATTATGCAGGTTTTAAACTCCTCAGTCTTCCGTACACATGATTCCTATAGTCAAGGCCAAATAGGGCTAATAGGCCTATTTCCTAGGACTAGACTGATTTCTTGATTGAAACTCACTCTAATGGATTGGTATGACCACAATCCTCATAACATGACTTGATATGTTTATATCCCACTTGGAATTGTACTTGTTCTATACAGTACTTCAAACCCCCGTATATAATTTTCAATTTAGCACTGTCAAGCCTCTAACCAGGCACTCACAGCTTGCCTAGGGCTTGCCATCAAAAATAGCTGCTCGACACTTCAAGACTCCTAATCCTAAATATGTACAGTCTAATGGCTCCCCTAACATATTCCTCTAACCTTAGGAAGATCCCATGGTTAGATTTCATGGGGGAGCCATGAAAAGCCACACTGGTCAGAATAGGACCAGGAAAACCTCTAGAGCTAAAACAATTTATTCAAGACAACAAAACAACTCAAATCAACTTGCTTATTGAAAGAAAAAGTCTTAGAACTATCCTATGAACACAAATATATCACTAAATTAAAACATTCAACTCATATGTATTATTGTCACACTGAAATGCTCGGGTTCCTCTAAAAACAGAGTTGCAGAGCTAAATTCACTATTCAAAATCTTGTTAGAATCATGTCTATCTCAGGATCCGAGCCTCTATGAAACTTAGATGCCTTTCTCCATGTTTTTAGGCCCTCTTAGTTACTCTCCCACTCCTATCTTCTAGGGGATCCTATGTTGTTGAGTTACATGATGTTGTCATGACAACTTCCTAATAACATTTGGCATCTTTGTCTTCATAACACCATCCTAACTTTTAGGAACTCTAACCCATGTAGCTCGAGGAACCAACTTCGTTTATGGCCTCAAGGCATCTTTCTTACATCATTCATGTGTTTAGAACACATTAATAACTCAAATCCATCTCTAAGTTTCTAAGTCTAAGTTTAATAAAAAATAACTAACAATGACTAATTGGTGACCTTAGCACTATCACTAACTCACCTAGTCCACATTGCAAGACCTTCTAAGGTCCAAATCAAACACACACTTCTCTGACTTGGCCAATGTCAGACATAAGCCAAAATAGCATAAACAATGGAGGTTAGCCTAGGTGCTCCTGCACCACAATTCCTTTAAAAAATCCACTCACATATGTCCTTAAGAGAGGGCTCCATAGAAAATGTGATCCTTAAGTAACTTAAAATCTTGTTTAAGCCTCATTTGGACATTTAAAACAATTTTGGGAGGGAAATATTTCAGCTTAAAACAATGGATTTGATTTCAAAGATCTTTGATTCTAAGGCAGTATAATATATATCGATTACATTACCATAATTCTCCTCATCAAGTCTAGGAAATAATTTTATATCATCAACAAATTGGATCTTGACTAATTCACCATTGTTAAGAATATATAATTCCCATGGTAAGAGGGCATAAAGAAGACTCCTATACTACCTAACGTGATGCCTCAAAACTAATCACAAGAAAGGGTGGGCCTAAAGGACACCCTTGTCTATGAATCTTGTTGCCAGTCAAATAAATTTCATCTTATTCATATGCGGCAATTTTCCAACCTTTGTCAAAGTTTAAGTTGTAAATTGAATCTTGAACTTTGAACTTGAACTTGTTAGTTCAAGGTTCAAAGTTCAATATGCATTTCTCCAAAAAGTGTCATGTATTGTTAGCATCTTGGTATAAAGCTTTTTTTGTCGCGGTCGTGTGTTCGTTTGTAAATGTTAAAACAAATTTTGAACTTTGAACCCATCCTTTATGGTTCAAGGTTCACGTTTAATTCTGCACTTCAACAACTTTGCATTAAAAAGTCTCTCAAGTCAAGCTTTTTAATCTCCGAGCTTGTTATAGATGTTCTAGGGGCCCACCATAGTCGTCAAGAGTGCATATTAATTAAAACATCGCGAATCGTGTACTTTGAACCCAAACTTTATGGTTCAAAGATCAAATTTTGAGATGTAATAATACCCGATATAAGCCGCGAGCCAAATCTTTGCATACTAACAATGAAATGAAGGAGTGGCGCCACCTCAGCTCATGGGATGTTCTTATTTATGAGAAGTGTGTATGACAGGTTGTTAACATTTCTTGCGGCGTAAAAACTGATCGCATGGCAGTTCACATGAGTTGATGGAAATCAAAGCAAGTGTGTGTATTTATTTTCCCTCTCTTCCCATTTCTTTATTCTGCTCTGCTTATTTTCTGGAGACGTCTTGGCACGACGAGGTAACATTTTCAAGAAGCAGGAAAACGGTGAGTTCTACAGCAACCTTGGCTTTGTAATTCCTTTAACCTTGTTCATTTTAAAAGAAAAGAGTTGGCTTTGTAAGAATCTTGCAAGAATTTGTTTCAGTATGTCCTCTTGCAAAGTAAAATTCATAAAGGAAAATAAATTTTCCCCAATCAGTAGTTGTTTACAAGAGATGAGGGATACGGTGATAATGGATGATGATATAGGAGAAATTGTGCAAAGATTAAGGGAAATAGTTGATGAAGCCATATCTGTCAGGATTGTAGAAAGTGGTTTATTAGAAGCGGCCTATTTCCCTGAAGTAATTCCTTGCCCAGAACTGGTGATAGAATGCCATAATAGGTATAATAAAGTTGAGAGATGCATCAACACAGAAAATGGCGAAGTCCTGGTGAATATTAATAGAGAGGTAATAATGGCCGCTTTTAAAATCTTGCCAACAGAGGTTTATGGGGATTGGAGTATTGATAAAGCTATAGCTGACTCTGAAAAACACAAGAGGGAATATAGAAATAACATAGCTAGAGACTAGTTGTTAAACCCAGAAAAGGGAGGTTCCCGTCTACCCAGAACTCTCAGAAAAGATCATCTGTTTAGAGAAGTAAGGGATATAAAATTAATGTTGAACATGGTTAGAGGTAATCCCGTAGACACCAACTAGGAGGATTGGATGTACATTTTTGTGTAGGACATCCTAGATGTTGGCAATGTCGTAGATTGGGCATAAATTATAGCTGAACAATTGCATGAAAGTTTGTCCTAGCCAGCCTTGATTTCTAATTTCTATATGTCCTCGTACCTCTTCTATATCCTCACCATCTATAGAAATTGGGATGGTCTACCACATGAAGAGTGGAATAGCAGTATGACCATTTACGAATACCATCCTCTATTGCAAAAAGGAAGAAATCCCATAGGTTTCAAGAAAGTGCAGGTTACCTTTATGTCCAGGTTAGTCTTTGGGCTGAGGGGAAAAACTAATTGCAAAATATCAGAAGAAGCAATGGAATTTGTGAAGATTTATGGAAGTTTTTATATTCAATTCCCTACCTTTAGTTACTTGAGGGTAGGAGGCTTCAGTGATGCTCCCCTGAAACTTCCTAGGTTTTGTTTGGACAAGTTTATTTTACTTGAGGTAGGAAGACAGTTGCTGATGGTTGAAAAGAAATACAAGGTTAAGTGTGGTATTGGTGCTTTCTTCCCACTAGAGCTAGGGCATTACAGATTCCGGTTAATGCATGATTTTGCCTTCTTAATAAATGAGCTAAAAGAAATGAATCTCTAGCCATATCAGGCAAGGAATTACTTTGATAGCAAAAGTTTTGTGGAGAGCCATTTCATGGTAGATGCTATGTTTCTTCATCAGCCAAACTTAGAAGATTTCTGGGATGATTGCATAGATGAAGCTAAGGTTATGAAAAGAATGTGCTCTGAATTTTCTCTTAAACAGATTGCTGCTTTAAAACTTCCTTTCAGTATCAGAAACATAAAGGACAAAGATGAGAATGTATTAGAATCAGAAAGCAGAACATCAAGCACTAAAGTGGTAATTAGAAAAGTTAATTGGTTTCAAAGGGAAGAAGAAGATATAAAGTCTTTGACTAAGGAGGTTTTTCGGAGAACTGATCAATGGCTTAAGGCTCAAAGAAAGAAAATTCAACCAACCCTTGTGTTCATAATTAGGAGGAGTCCGATGACTCCAAAAATTGAATCTTCCCCTGTCCTAACTAATAAGATTGAACCGTTGCTTTCTGCAGGTATCTCTGGTCCTCTAGAAATCCCTAACATTGAAGATTCTGAGTTGGTTTCTGATGACACTGTGAGATTTACTAGGCAAAGAAGCAAAATGGGTGAGAAGGTGGATCCTTGTTTCTGCATTGTTCTTGATTCTGACACTGAAGAGCCCAGTGTAAGGTAGTTCAAAAGATTGAAAGAGGCAAAGTATCAAATATGGATCCAATATTAGCAGGAGGAAGTGGAAGTACAAGTCAACAGGATCCAGTCACTCCAGGTAATCCGAGCACCACTATTTCTTTATAGAATACAACTCCTAATACTCCAAAATGGATGGATTTGTCTGTGAATAAGAAGAGAAACATCATTCCTACCTCAATTCCTGTGGGTGACCTGGTTAGCAAATATCTCAGAAAATCACCAAGGATAAAGAAGCCGAAGACAAAGTCTATGATAGATATAGACCCAGATACAGGTCATTGGGTTGCCGAGATATTCAAGCCCAACTATGACAAGACTAATGCCGAGGTCACTGAACAAGATTTCAGTGTGGAGAAAGTAGACTTAGGAGTGCCTTTCAGGGCAGCAGATTTGAAGATCCTGAATTCTGCAAACAAGAGAATCAACCACAGAGTACTAGAAGATGTCGAAGATAAAGTAAAATTGAAACAAGCTTTATGTGAAATGGCAAAATATATTCAACAACTGCAGAATCCTGTTCCCCAGCCTTTGGTGATAGTACCTCTAAATCTGGATGTCAAGTCTCCAGATAATCAAAAATTCCTTGATCAGGTACACAAAATAAGATCTGTCTCTAAAGCATTCTACAACTGGATGGGAGAGGTTGGTGAAATGGTTAACCATTTTGCGCAAGCCTATGAAGTTTCAACCAGTAAGTCTTCTTCTCTGGTGTCTGCTGTTGAAGCTAGTGTGAAAATCTGGGAAGGAAAAAGGGATGGTTTGGATATAGAGATAACCAACATGGATGAGGCTTTTGTCTATGGTATAGACAAGTTTTTATCTAAGAAGGTAGTTCCTGATGTCGATGCCAGTCTCTTGTTTGTAGCCAAGATTAATGAAGAGTGGCGATGTGCTCTGCTTGAATAAGGTATCGAGGAATCGGGTCAGATTCTGAAGGCAATAGCTTGTGTTGAATAGGTTCTTAGCAACCATATAGTCTGTCTTTATAACTTAGCCAAAGATGAAGTAAAGACCGAAATTGATGCAGCCAAGATGAAGGAATCCTTCGCTGAGAAGGCACAGGGGTTAAAAGATGCCAAAGAAATGGTAGCACGTGATTTCTCAGTTGTAGCCCGGGTGCAATCACTAATAATGATCGGCGAGGAACAAATAAGGACATTGGAGACCAAGTTGGAGCAGTTGCTGAATTGTAAATGTGTTTGGGAATAGAGGCTTGATCTTGTTTCTTCACCAAACAAAGTGATGCTGGAGAGATTCATGGCAGCTTTTCAGGAGTGGGCAGTCATGCGCAATGCAGCTAATGCCACCACCAGTGCTGAAGCCGAGAAAAGCTAATCGGTTATTTAATCTTTGACAAAGCAGTTCCAAGAAGTTTAGGGTGTTAGTTTTATTTTTCAAAGATAGACTTTTTAGTTACAAAACTGAATATGCCCTTGGTGGCTATAAATGAATTTTTGAAGGACCTTGCAAGGGTCGGTTCTCTGGTAGTAGAAACTTAATAGTTTAATATTTACTGCATAAACTTTTGATGAATGGTTTTGTTTTGGAATTGAAACATATGATATAGTATCAGTTGATATTTATAGCAGATAATAGTATCTTTTCCATATCAGTTGGTCTGGTTACTACATGTATGTTGGTTTTAGTTGGAATTAATTTCATGTTGCTGTAATCTGTGTGTATGCTTCAAGATCATCTCTCCATTCTTCATTTTTATTTCAGTACATGTTGAATCGATCTTCCTGAGAGTGTTTCTTTTGCAATCTTAGTCAGTTGGCTTAGATGTGTATGGATCTTTCTCAGAACTTAAATTTTAAGTAGTCATTTCATATGAGAATTGAAAAGCCTTTTGTACTTTCAGGTCAAAAGTATACATCTTTTTTACTGTTTTCCATTCTTTTCAAATAAATGGATTGTCAAGAATTGATCTTTTTATAAGGTAGCTTCTCCTTTGATTGCAGAGAGTTTAGTCATGAGTGACTAGCTCAACTGTGGTATGAGTTTTTCCTTCATTTTGGGCAAGAGTGTTAGCAAATTGATATAATTTTGGTAAGAAGGAAAATCTGTATACCAACAGATTTTTGGCGACTCCGCTGGGGAGTCTAAGAAGTAGACCAGTGCTTAAATCTATTCATTTAATGATCAATTATGGTACTACCCGCTGATAGAGTACCTGGTCAGCAAGAACTGCCCCCAGTGTTACAACCTGATCTTCACTTCTCTGATACACAAGAGGACATTATCGCTGATCTTAATGTAACTGCTTGGAATCTAAAAACAAGTGGGCAATGATATCAACAAGTGAGGTTAGTAATTGAAGAGGAGGAAGAAATTGGAGAGTGGTTGAGACGTTTACCTTTGGCTCAACCTACTGCTGTAGAAAATAGAGTAGCCTAAAGGCCTAGAGGATAGGTCTTTCTTTATTAATATTCTCTATTTTAATTTCAATCAGTAAGCTGGCAGAAAGGAGGTATACCAGAGGGGATAAAGAAAAGGGATTGGTTGATGAAGATTTTGAAGCCCTTGAGCGGTTGAATTTCAACCCCAATATCTCTGTGAGAAGAAAGACCCAAACAACTAGTAGAGCATCCTCGCCTACCAAGTCTACCACACCCATTTCTGGTTTCCAGGCCCTTACATTGTCTAGCACATTAGTCCCATCTCTTTTTAATCCTCAGCCCCTAAATTTTTCTCTACCAGTCATGGCCCAAAATCAGCCATGGGGTGCTCAGGTTGGTCCTCTTGATCTAACAAATTTTAACCTCCAAGCTTTACCCAAAGGGGCTAGAGAAGTTCTACCCAAATTCAGTGATGATGGAAAAGTTTCTCCAAGTGACCATATGAATGCTTTCAATACCGCATGTAGTGTTATAGGCGTGGGTACAAAAGATGTGGCAATCCGTCTTTTTGTTCAGACTTTGATTGAAACCGTTGCAGATTGGTTTCATCATTTTCCCCATGGTCAATAACAACTTGGAATGGTATGAGAACAGTTTTTATGGCTCGCTTCAAAGCAGCCAATGATGAACACTCCTTATTGTTGCAACTCTCTCAATTAAAGGAGATGCATGAACCCATGCAGGAGTTTGTTGCTAAATTTAATAAGCTCTTGCAACAGATTCCAAATGCTCATTGTCCCAGTGACGAGAATAGAAAGGGTTTCTTTGTAAATGCTATGCCTCCAGATATCAGCTTCCATCTTAGACGAGGAAGAGTAGCAGACCTAGTGGCTGCCCAAGTACTAGCAGTGGAGCTTGAAGATGACATGATTACTGCTGGTAAATGGAGAAGAGAGGTTCAGACTCCTAATAATCAGGCTTCTACTTCTAGATCTTCTGATCCTGTTGTTCAGAGACTGGTCAATGATATGATAACTCTAAAAAGGCAATTACCAAAAGCTACCCCTGCTCCTTATCAAGATATCCCTAGGAGGTATAGAAACTGTTGTGGTTCCACAACACACGCCCCATTTTGGCCACTTGGCTTAATGGGGACCCCCTTTTTTTTAGGGTCTTTTTGTTGCCTTTGGGGTTTTGGTTTGTTTTCCTTATGCAATTAGTTTAGATAGTTAGAATTTTCTTTATGCTTTCAATAAGACATTACCGACAACTGTTTTTGCATGCAGAAGTTTGATGCCCACCTTTTGAGATCTATGAAGAAATAACAAAGGAAGCTGACATCAATGGGAGTAGTAAGATTTTTGGAAATTCAAGAAGTGACAAAGAAGTTTTAAAGAGCTCACCCCAACATTCTTCCAGAGCACTAAGTCTTTGATTTTGACAAGTTCAGAGAATTTCAACACTTAGTCATTCTCAGTGGTGGATTTTTGGAGTTTCAGACTTTGCTGGAGGTTCGCTGTCCGAAAGTCTGAAATGCCAGATATTTTTGCTGGAGTTTTCGATGTCTGAAAAGCTCAGAGTTTGTTGGATTTTTCGGCATTTTGGAGTTGCCGAGGTTTTCGCTGTCCAAAAGTCTAAAAAGCCTGGAGTTTACTGGATTTTTTGGCATTTCGGAGTTGTCGAAGTTTTCGTTGTCCGAAACTCCAGAAAGCTAGGAGTTTGCTGGATTTTTTGAAGTTTTAGAGTTGCTGGAGTTTTCGCTGTCCGAAAGTCCGAAATGCTGGAAGTTTGCTGGATTTTCGGAGTTTCAGAGTTGCTAGATTTTTGCTGTCCGAAAGTTCAAAGTTTTTCCCAGCATAGACCTTTTGACACTTAGACATTTTTGCAGAGCCTGATTTTTGACATTTCGGCCCTAGGGATTTTTTGGCCACCGACAAGTCTGAAGTCTGAAAATTTTGGAGAAAGGAGACTTGGTACTTAGTCAATTTTGGAGCTTGAGTTTTTCGGACCAACTGTCGGGATTTGGGCATTTTTTCTCACGTCTGATAGTTAACTCCAGTTATCTCAGAGATCATTTTCTAGTCATCTAGGCTTCTTTTTTGGGATCGTTTGTGCATGATTTTGGGATCTCTTCCAGTTGGGTCCACGTGGGGAAGCCAGAGCCAAAGATAAAGGGAAGAAACATGAAGATTATCAAGTGCATGCATGAGTTCCAGCTCCATTTTGAGTTATTTAATGCATAATTTATTTAGAGCTTTGTAATGCACGAGGTTTAATTCTGTGCTAGGGTAGTTTAGCTAAGTTTTAGAGATAGTTTCATTAATGCAATCTCTAGTTTAGATTTACTTTCAAGTTTTAGTTGCAGCCAAATTGTAATGTCCCCACCAGGGAACCCATAAGGAATCAGGTCTTATGACCAAAAATTGCAAATAACAAATTTTTTTATTACATTGCATCCTTACTACTTCACATTTACATTCCTTAAGGTTCCCTTAATGAATTCATTCACTAACATCTATACATTACTTATCCAAATTGAATTTCATTTCCTTTCTTTACTTTCACACTTTAGAACTAAGAGATAGGGTAAGAAAATAACATTTCAATTACAATCATATTCCATACTTTATATACTAAGTTCAATTCTCCTTCCTACACATTGAATAGCTATTCATTTCAAATTTCATTTTAACCTTAGCATAATAAACATTTGCTTTCATTGCAATAAAGAAGAGATAGAAAAGATCATTCAACATTACATTGTATATTTCCAACTTTGTTCTTTCAAATAATAACCCCTTGAAATCAAGCCTAGAACTATCCCTCCCAATTACATTGCTTTTCTTTTCAATTACACGTTTCTGATAATAACTCTCATTACAATAAAAAGTACATGAATGACCCAAAGGCATTACAACATATCTTTTCATCTTTCCTTTCAAGAATACATAATACAAAATACAAATATTTGCATCAATACATAAATTTGAATGCATCCAAATCACAAACCATGAACAGGACCTCGAAAGATTTTTGCCACCCAACCATGTGGAACTGATGAGGTTCCACCCCCCGTGCTAGGAGATAGAACCAAGGTACTCTCAAGGCCCTGAGCAATCTAAGGCTCAGAAAATAAAGAAGTCCAAGACTCAAAAAGAATATAGGATATCATCATACCATAACATAGAGGTCAAGGTTCTAGGATACCACCTAAGTGAGTGTCATCACACAACCTGTATATTGGGATCCTTCCTGGAAACCACATAACCCCGGTCCCCCCTTTATGAATAGGGATCCATCCTGGTAGTTATACCTGGTCCCGGTACTCCAATCAGGTTTGTGTGGCCATTATTATATTCTCTTTCATTATCTTTTGAATCCCCCCTTCCTAGGTTAATTTTTAAGGTTATCACTTTTTACAAACCCACCCATAGGATCATCTGGCAACCACTTTAGGGTTCCAACACCTATGGTGAGCCACTCACTTAAGGTTCCTATCCCTTTACCCCACACATGCACAACCATGAAAACCACAAGTAATCTCAAAATGATCCATCTCATAGGTCTAAGAAACCCTCCAGTGCACTCAGGCCACCCGAACAAGTTCTGACCTTATATTATGGACTCTATCAAAAGCCAAGTATGAAAAAGAGCTTAAACTCAAAACCATGTATAGATATTCATTAAACACAACATAAATCTTCCCACATACATTGACACAACACTCCAAAGCTTATTTCAAAAATCTAGGAAAAAGTCTCATGTGCTTGAAATTTGGCTAAGACTGAATTTTTTTTAAGAAATCTCAAAATTATAAATTGCATCATAACTCCCATGAATCTGAGACCTATCCCAATCATCTCAGAAGGTACCTAAAACCTTTATACAAGTATAACTTAAAGTATAAGAAATTAAAGTACGTAAACTTGTATAAACCCTGAATCCTATTTTTCTCGATTTACACTAGCTTTGTCGGTTGAGACTACCTTGGTCGATTCATACTGCATTGGTCGGTTATCACTGGACTGCTCGGTTAACACTAGACTGGTCGGTTACTACTGCAATGGTCGGTTAACACAGAGTTGGTCAGTTAATACTGAGTTTGGTCGGTTAATGCTGAGTTTGGTTGGTTAACACTAAACTGACCTGGCTCGGTTAATACTAAACTGACCTGAAACTACAGAATACAGTTGTCAATTCTAACTTGCGGGTAAAACTGGGCTTAATGGGGACTATGGTTGCCTAATCTGAGCACGACCCATTTGAGATCTGCTAGTTTCCCTTCAAAAACAGCTCATCAATCCATCCTATCTATTTAACAAATCTATTCTAGATCTAGACAAAGAAAGATGGTGCAAAAACTGACATGAAGCAGTAAGGTTTAAAATAATAGTTCTAAATTCTGGAAGCACTCATGAACATTCTGGAAAGAGGGAAGATAAACAGGAGAATATTAAGGATCCTTCAGACCAATAAACCCAAATAAAAGCATCAATTTCACAGAGAAATCTGTAAGAGGAAAATAGTAAGGAAATGACTGCATTTTAATCCTACACCTTCATGACCCTTCTTATTTCTTACTAAGCTTCCCTATTTAATTCAATAAAAGATAACTCATCCTTCCACATGTCCATAAACAAAACTATATGATCATACACAATTTTATTATCATATCATATACAACACATTCACACACAAAGGGGAAGAATGGAGATTCCTCCCAGTTTAGACCCTACCTTGGGTCCTGCGGAGAATCCTCTTCCCTTGATAGGATAATCTCTGCAAAGTTTCAATCCTTGAGTAGATATCCTTCTAGAAATCTTCCTTTGGCAATCAACTCCCAACAATCCAAAAACTCTCAAACTCACATAAACATTCACCAAAAATTTTCGGAGAAATCAATTACCAACAACTTAAACGAAACAAATCTTCCAAAAATTAACATCTTCCCGCACACAAAAGTCTTCAAATATTTATTCCCCAACTATGTGGTTAGAGGAGTTGCTTTACGGGAAGCAACTTCTCCAACTTCCATAGTTGGTTGGAGGAACAAACAACTAATCTCCCGTAAAGACTTAATCAAGGTTTTTAATAAATTTAATTAAAATATCTTTTAAACGAAAGCATAACAAGAATAATAGACAAATATCTTTCAAGAAAAGCACATAGCACAATAGGAAAACAAGTGGCCTAACTTCTAGGTGGTCTCGAGTTCAACTCCCTCCTAGGTAGCCAATTTTACTACAAAGGCCATTTTCCTTTTATTATTATTATTTTTACTTTTTATTTAATACGTTTATTAAATATACTTTATTTAACTCACTTTATTTTCTTATTATAAATAACATACCATTTACACAACTAATGAAAACATACAATTATTATTATTATTTATATAAGCATGGATATATGCGTGTGCACCTACATATACACAAACCTATATAAAATACAAATAATTATAACATAATTATTTATTATACATATAAAACAGATTAATACTAACTCTTAACATAAACTCAGACCAACATCAAATCAAGTCCATAACATAAACTACATTCCACTTCCCAACTAGGATCACTTCCTAAATAGAATTCTAGGTCCATGGGTAACCTTGGGAGTAACTTGGTAAAATCTCCCCATATCAACAGTTTGAGAATTTTGAAGGCACGCTCAGACCTGTGTAGCCAGGTGGAGACGATGCCTAGTACCTGCATCCTGCATCACCAACTGATATGCATATACAAATATATAAATATAAACAGACAATGGCAAACAAGGAGGGAGAGTGCGACATCATGTGGATCTCTCGTGGGAGTAACTACGACTGCCCCTCCTCATCCTACACTCACATCAACCAGTGAACACTAAACCATAATAGGGTTAGTAGGGTTAGATCATAATAAAACATCATAACACAAATCAATGTAAAATATTTTACAAATAGTTCATTTCTAGTCATTCATCATTAAATTATAACTCATTTAATATTTCCAAATAAAACTGCAATAACCAAATATATATGCTCAAATGTCTCATAAAATGCTAACTAAATAATAATCACAGTCCATCATAAAATCCAAAGTGTCAAAGCAATAGTCCTGTCAGACTAACATAGGAAGATGCTAGGGTGGGCATTACAACCCTAGTGGCGAAAATAAGAGCATGACTCTATAAATTGTAATAAAATGATGTAATGAAGGTCGACTTGATGATTAATACAATAGATACAATTGGTGCTTCATTCATGGCATGATTTATCTCCTATCTATGCTTAATTTGTGAATGTGTGAATTGGTCATTCTTTATTTCAAAGAGCCAATTGGTTGTTTAATGATTTTAAGTCTACGATCTATTAGTTTGGTGTTTGTTGGTATTGCATTGCTACGTTGTGGCGAATTTATGAGAAGATCATTCTTTGGTGCTTGAAGATTAACTTGTCTCACATGTGCGCACATCTGGGGTGGCTTCGTGATCTGATGAGTTTTGGCTTATCATACGTCTGCATTTGTTCAATTCCGTTGATGATTGCTTCCATTCAGTTGAAGATTGTGACATGATCTGATCTCTATTTTGTGGGTTTCTTCATCTTCTTGGTTATTTAATTTGCATGGTGGTGTGATGCTAGCATATGTCCAATAGGTTTCTTTTCAGCAATTTCATTCAAATCTCTTGTTACCCTACATCTTCTAACCCTCCTTGCAAGTTATTTTCAGTAGATTAATTAAATTAGCATTGCTTTCATTCTTAAATCTGAAAATCGTATAAAAAAGAGAGAACTTTTGTTTTCTAAAGTTTGTTTTGCAGTTTCCCTTGAGAGAAGAACCAGCAAAGGCCTCTTTGTTAACAAATTCACATTTGTCTTCCGTTGAACTATCCAAGTGGTTGAAACCCAGCCAAAAGGAACTTTGAGATTGATTCCATCAGTCTTCCAAGAGGGGAAGTTGCTCACGCAAATTCCTAGCCATTGTCTTCGTGTAAAAATGACGCTCAACAGAAGTGGTGCTAGAAGGAGGGCCTGGACCAAAAGATTTTCAAGTTATAATCATGCTAAACAAGTTGGATGTTGGAAAAATCATGCTTCAATGGATAGTCCGTTGTGTATACCAGGAGGTCTCCATGAGATTCCTTTGCATGCACATAATAGGCTTCCTTTTTTCTTCCCTAATAATGGAGAAAATGCTACAAATCATGTAAGGATTTGCAAGGATCTAATACTTTTTCTCAAAATTGAACATGAAGATTTTGTTTGCAATCTATTTGTCAAGACATTTCAAGGTGTAGTGCTTCAATGGTATGAAAGACTCTCATCCAATTCTATTTTCTCATGGATTGAATTAAAGGATTTATTCTTAATTCAATTTGATCCCAATGTGAGTTCACAAGATTCACTATTTTATTTTGTTGCTGTAAGGACACCTCAAGAGTCCATTGGCCAATTCAATCATTGATTTCTTCTCATGTATCAAAGGGTTCAAGATTCAGAAAGGGTGGTGCATGATCCAATGTTAAAAGATCATTATTTATGGTGTTTGGATGCCTCATTTGCAAGCATGATTAGATCTTTTGGTGAGATTACTACATTGCATAATGCATTCAACAAGGCTATTTTCTTGGCACGATGTGGATGTGATGTTACAAATAGTACAAATGGTCTTGATGGAAGTTTTAATATGCAATTGATTGAATGTTTCCAATCATTACAGCTCTATGTCAACCTGTTGAATACATCAAATCAGCTACAATCATCTCATTCAACCAATTACAACATGCCTAATATCCATATGATGTAATCAACCAATCAAAATAATCAGACCAATCCCTTTCGAGATCATATTTGGGGTCAAAATTCCCATGATACAACCTTGGACACAAGTATTTTGCCACCCAGTGATGCTCCTATAGAGATCTTGTCATATTCTTATTATACTCCATTTCTCAATCCATCAAAACATGATGATACTTCAAATGGAAAGCTTGCTGGTCAGTTATATGAGCATGATAAGTTGTGCAAAAATGAAAGTGAAATGCTCATAAATGCTGATTGTAATTCAGAATGCAAGTTACCAAATGATTTTTCGACAAAAATCAGTCATGGGATAACAAGAAATGATGAACAAATCCAGGAGGATGAAAGATATTCAATGCTGCCCCAAAATTATTGCCATGAAAGAGAAACAAGCACAAAATATTTGTCATCTTCACAAGGTAATTTTGATGACACTTTTGATGCTGAAAAAGATTCACACGTCAAAGACACAAATAATCATTGTTGGGTAGATATTCCACTTGAACAAAGTAGACTGGATGAGAAGTTGCAAGAATTGGGTATTCCTATGTCATTATCAGATTTTTCATGGATGGAAGGATGTAGAATACACCTCACGAATCAACATTGTGAGATGGATTGCCCTATTTTTCTTGGAAAGATGGACTTCTATTTGAAGGGAAAGATGACTATTGAAGAGGTATTAATTCCTATAGACGATCATTGGGATAGTCAATTAAGGAAGGAAGAAGAGAAACATGATCAAATTCATGAGACTTTGGAAGATATGGATTTGCCTAATGATAAAGATAAAGTGATTGACATACAAGAAAATGAGGGTGAGAAAATTCCCAATGATGAGGAGAGTGAAATCATAAATACATTCATAGACATCTTCATGAAAGATGAAAGTGGAAAGGTCTCTTCTCGTGAAATCATAAGCAATGATGCGCTGACCCTTTTGAATGTTAATCATGATGGAGCCCAAATAAATGAGATACAAGAAATTAAAGAGGATGATCAAAAGGAAGATGGTGAAGATGAAATATTGTGCCTTGAGGTAGAGGAATCTCATCATTTACAAAACAACAAACAAGATGACTCTCAATTTTTGTCATTAGGGGAGGTAGACAAGGTTCTTAATTTGGTATCATGTTTGAGTAAAGAAATGTCCATTTATGGGTATTCCATGCATATATCAAACCTTGCAGTAGCCAATTCATGCAAGATTCATCCTTTTGAGATATATTCAGAGGTAAGTTGTCCTGAATTCTTGTTAGCTTGGGAGATCACCTTAGAAGGTAAGTACAACTTTGAACATGTCTCTTTGAGGCATGAGTGAGAAAATAATTTGAATGTTGATTCTAAAAATTCTTGCAATTTTGAAGACATGCTTATGAGTGAAATTCTTAGTCCTAATGAGGTGAAATGTGATGATTTATTATTTACGACTAATGATAATTATAACAGGGATCACAATCTAGATGATTTGCCTTTTGAACTTTGTTGTAATGAGACAGATGAATATGTTTTCTTATGGTGTGCATGCACTTGAGGAGAATGGATTGGTGTACCATGAGATAAGACCTCCAGAACAAGAAATCACATTGAGTGAGTATATGCCCATGGTTGGGAACTCACTAACCCAGGTTGTATCTGTCCATTATCCCTTGCTTCTTGATGATTTTCAGTTTGAATATGATAAAGGTGAAAAAAATTGTTTGTGGATTAATCATGATAATGGAGAGTTGCCACAACTTTTGATTTTATGTGATTTGTACCCAAAATTTGAACAGAAATTGTCTAAATTTTATTTTTCTGAGTACAAAGATGAGTTTGCATTCCTTAGAACTATGCAGGGTGCATTATTACTATTGCATGGAAAGAAAAATCAATTAATAAGAAACTCATATGCTTGTTCTTCTAAGTTTTTTTTGTATATAATTTAACTTTAGTCCTAACTAGGTAGGTGTTAGTTAGTTTCCCTTATGTTTTAGTGGTTAGTTTTGTTTTGTCAGTGTGTCAGTCTTGTTTCCTTGTTTCTTGGGAGTTTTTTCTTTTTGTTTGTCGGTCTGGGGAAAAGAGAGTTTTTATCAGGGCTTTTCCTGGCAAGTGGGCCATCCCAAGTGGTCTTTGATAGGAGGTAGAGGTATTTCTTAGTCAAAATTTTTAAAGGAATTTGTCTTGCAAGAAATTGTATACATGGATCATGAATGTTGATACCTTTCATTGACAATCAAGTTGATATTCAAAGTCAATCATCCTCAACACATTACACACTTCAAACATGATACTATGGTTGTTGGTTTCTTGGGTAAGTATCAGTTGGAGTTGATTGGAGTCTATTGTTATGGGTGACCTCAGATCTCAGAACCCTTCTCCATCTACATCTTGACTTGAAGGGACAAAATCAAAAAGAGGAACGCATAAAGAAAAGTCAACTAGGGGAAAAATCAAAGTTCCAATACTTGGGTGGCATAGCCTAATTGCTGCCCAGGTTTCCAAGAAAGAGAAAAGAAGAATACAAGAAAATCAGAAATGCAAGTACTAAGGTAGCATAGCCTAAGCACTACCTTAGTGTACCAAAATGTCCTGAAATGAAGATAATTGAAGAAGTGATAATATTCAGAGCACAATGACTCAAGAAAAGTCACCTTCCATGTAAATTATGTTGACTCTAAAGGAGCCCTCCAAACAATAAAAGAATCTTATATCTTGTCAGAAGATAGAGAAGGGTAACTCTAGCAACCTCTATCGGGGCTATGAACGCCTGACTGACAGTAGAGCAAGGTTAGAATGAGATTGTGGAAGTTTATGAAAGTAAGCAAAGATTGTCTCCAAGTGTTTCTCATCCAGGAAACTTTCATCCAAGTGTTGAAATAATGAACACAAAGATGCACTCACTGGATGAAACAATAAAGGACTTCAATTTTGAAAAGTTGGTGAAAGAATATTTTCATGAATGGTGCTTGTGTTTGGTTTATTACAATATAATTTCAGAGAAAGTTTGTTGGTAAAGAAATGCTTTGGTCATTTCTCCTTTTGTCGGCGCTATTTGTTGTGGTTCCACAACATGCACCCCATTTTGGCCACTTGGCCTAATGGGGACCTCCTTTTTTTTAGGGTCTTTTTGTTTCCTTTGGGGTTTTGGTTTGTTTTCCTTGTGCAATTAGTTTAGATAGTTAGAATTTTCTTTATGCTTTCAATAAGATATTATTGACGACTGTTTTTGCATGCAGAAGTTTGATGCCCACCTTTTGAGATTTATGAAGAAATAACAAAGGAAGCTGACATCCATGGGAGTACTAAGATTTTTGGAAATCCAAGAAGTGACAAAGAAGTTTTAAAGAGCTCACCCAAACATTCTTCCAGAGCACTAAGTCTTCAATTTTGACAAGTTCAGAGAATTTCAACACTTAGTCATTCTCAGTGGTGGATTTTTGGAGTTTCAAACTTTGCTGGAGGTTCGCTGTCCGAAAGTCCCAAATGCCAGAAATTTTTGCTAGAGTTTTCGATGTCTAAAAAGCCCAGAGTTTGTTGGATTTTTCGGCGTTTCAAAGTTGCCGGAGTTTTCGCTGTCCAAAAGTCCGAAAAGCCCAGAGTTTGCTGGATTTTTTGACGTTTCAGAGTTGCCGAAGTTTTCACTGTTCGAAAGTCCGAAAAGCTCGGAGTTTGCTGGATTTTTCAGAGTTTTGGAGTTGCTGGAGTTTTTGCTATCTGAAAGTCCAAAATGCGGAAAGTTTGCTGGATTTTCGGAGTTGCTAGATTTTCGCTGTCTGAAAGTCTAAAGTTTTGCCCAGCATAGACCTTTTGACACTTAGCCATTTTTGCAGAGCTTGATGTTTGGCATTTCGGCCCTAGGGGTTTTTCGGCCACCGACAAGTTCAAAGTCCAAAAATTTTGGAGAAAGGAGACTTGGTACTTAGTCAATTTTGGAGCTTGAGTTTTTCGGACCAACTGTCGAGATTTGGGCATTTTTTCTCACGTTTGAAAGTTAACTCCAGTTATCTTAGAGATCATTTTCCAGTCATCTGGGCTTCTTTTTTGGGATCATTTGTGCATGATTTTGGGATCTCTTCTAGTTGGGTCCATGTGGTGAAGCCAAAGCCAAATATAAAGGGTAGAAATATGAAGATTATCAAGTGCATGCATGAGTTCTAGCTCCATTTTGAGTTATTTAATGCATAATTTATTTAGAGCTTTGTAATGCATGAGGTTTAATTCTGTGCTAGGGTAGTTTAGCTAAGTTTTAGAGATAGTTTCATTAATGCAATCTCTAGTTTAGATTTACTTTCAAGTTTTAGTTGTAGCCAAACCCTAGCGGCAAAAATAAGAGCATGGCTCTATAAATTGTAATAAAATGATGTAATGAAGGTCGACTTGATGATTAATACAATAGATACAATTGGTGCTTCAGTCATGGTGTGATTTATCTTCTATCTATGTGAAATTTTTGAATGTGTGAATGGCTCATTTTTTATTTCAAAGAGCCAATTGGTTGTTTAATGATTTTAAGTCTTGGATCTATTAGTTCGGTGTTTGCTGGTATTGCATTGCTGTGTTGTGACAAATTTTTGAGAAGATCATTCTTTGGTGCTTGAAGATTAACTTGTCTCACGTGTGCGCACATCTGGGGTGGCTTCGTGATCTGATGAGTTTTGGCTTATCATACGTCTGCATTTGTTCAATTTTGTTGATGATTGCATCCATTCAACTGAAGATTGTGACATGATCTGATCTCTATTTTGTGGGTTTCTTCATCTTCTTGGTTATTTAATTCGCATGGTGGTGTGATGCTAGCATATGTCCAATAGGTTTCTTTTCGACAATTTCATTCAAATCTCTTGTTACCCTACATCTTCTAACACTCCTTGCAAGTTATTTTCAGTAGATTAATTAAATTAGCATTGCTTTCATTCTTAAATCTAAAAATTGAATAAAAAAGAGAGAACTTTTGGTTTCCTAAAGTTTGTTTTGTAGTTTCCCTTGAGAGAAGAACTAGCAAAGGCCTCCTTGTTAACAAATTCACATTTGTCTTCCGTTGAGCTATCCAAGTAGTTGAGACCCAGCCAAAAGGAACCTTGAGATTGATTCCATCAGTCTTCCAAGAGGGGAAGTTGCTCACACAAATTCCTAGCCGTTGTCTTCATGTAAAAATGATGCTCAACAAAAACCAAGGAAAGGGAAATTTTGCAAAGCAGTCAAATACTTTAACACATTAGCCTAGACTTCAGATTGAAGCACCTCCTGCTAAAATCAACATGTGTATCTTTCATTTGACTGATGAGCATGATGGCGATTTTTGTCCTCAGATGGTGCGATACAAGAAAATGGAAGCCAACAAAGAAACCATTGTGGAAATCCCTAGCAATGAAGAAGACTCCAGAGGACCAGGGGACTCCTTGAGTTACTATCTCAAATATGAGTCTAATTCAGAATGAGGTGGTGACATTCTTACAACTCTGTAGCATCCTTCATGTTCAGTGCTTATCTGAGCTTAGCAAGGTGGCAAATTTCACAACCAAGCTTCATCTCCTTTCCAAGGTAAGAAGGATAAAGAACCAATGAGTCAAGCTGGCAGCAACACAAAGACTCTAGGGAGTGAACCAGGAGGGATTAAAATCCTTAAAAGGTCAGATTCTGAACCAACTTTTGATTTCATAGAATTCTGTAAATCATCTAAAATCCAAATATCCCCTGCTGAATATTTGAAATCAAACCTTGGTGAATTGGATAAGTTGGTTCCTTATGTGAAGGGTTCTTCTCCTATTGTGCAGTCCAACTAAGAAAATACTGTATCCACTAGTGAAATTCCTATTGAACTAGATGTTAAACAACCCAAAGTTAAAGAACCCATCATCAATCTTGAATCTTCAGGATCTTCTCCTGCAATCAGGAAACCTGACCCTTTCTATGTGTCATTGTTCATTCATGGTCATAAGTTTAGTAATTGTATAATAGATTCTGGAGCTTCTAACAACATCATGCCATTTTCAGTAGCAAAAGCCCTTGATTTTCCTTTAACCAAAATTTTTGGTAGGTGCTACTCCATGGATTCTAAGAAAGTTCCTTTGATTGGCCAAATCAAAGATGCCCAAGTTGCATTGGCAACTTTCCCTGACAAAAGGCTCAAGTTGACAATCTTGGTTGTTGACATACCAGCTAGCTATGGTATGCTTTTGAGTAGAACCTTTTGTAGAGATTTGGGTGGAGAGATCAAATTAGATTGGTCTCAGGCTATTGTCCCCATTGGGGATAAGAAGGTTACTCTATAACCCGAGACTAAGTGCAAGTACACTATTTTTCCCTCAGATGATCCTAAGTCTCATATCGTATACCAGGAGACTGATTTATCTAATTATCTGATCATGCCAGAGATTGATGTCATGAACGAAAAATGTACTGACAATGAAGAGCTGTGGACCATGGAATTTGATGGGAGCTACTCATCTACCAGTTCGGGTGCTGGGGTGGTATTGATATCTCCAATTGAAGAAAAGTTCACTTTTTCTTATAAGCTTGAATTTGAGAATACTAAAAATACTGCAGAGTATGAAGCTCTGTTACTTGGGATTCAAGAAGCAAAAAGAAAAGGCATCAAATTACTAAGGGTAAAAGGAGATGCTGAGGTGATTGTAAAACAAGTAAAAGGAAAATATGCAGTGAGGAATCAGAGGATGAAGCATTACAGGAATAGAGTTTGGGATGAAGTTGAAGGATTCAAAGCTTTTTCTATTGAATCCGTACCTAGAGAAATGAATTCCAGAGCAGATGCTCTTTCTGGTTTTGTAGTGCTGCTTATCCCTCATCCTGACTTTGATAGTGATTAGTATAATATTGAGCTCATTCATCGACCTAATGTACTAGACACTGCTAATTCTTGGCAAGTCTTCAGTGATGATGCTCATGTGTTGTCTTTTCTCCAGGGTATAGAAAAGTTTTCCTTTGTCTTTTTTGAAGGGTCAGAATCTGAATGCCAAGAGTTCTGTGCTGATGAAGAGGTTGAAAAGGAAAAAGGTGTTATTCAATTAAAAGGAAATCATATTCCTAAAGGTCTTGTAAATATGAAAAAGTTGTTTGATTGTAAATATTGTTTTGTGGGCCATACTGATGGGACAAAAGAAGAACAACCCGATAGTTATGAGAAAATCAATATTGGGAGTAATGAAGACCCTAAGTTAGTCAACTTAGGTACATGATGCAGCCCTATGAAGAAAGAGTTATTCACCAAATTACTACGAGAGTTCAAAGATGTGTTTGCATGGTCGTATGAAGATTTGAAGGATTTTAGGAAAGGGAAATTCCAGCATCACATTCCTTTGGAACTGGGAGCCAAGTCCTTCAGGCAGAAATTGAGAAATTATAACCCTAGGGTGTTTGATGCTATTTTCTAAGAGGTAGATAAAATGCTAAAAGCTAAAATAATTTACCCAATTCATCACTCTACCTGGGTAGCAAATATAGTACCTGTTTGCAAAAAGAATGGGGAAATTCGAATTTGCGTTGATTTCAAGAATCTTAATTAGTCAAGTTTAAAGGACAACTTTGCTCTCCCCAATATGGACCATATCCTTCAGATGGTGGCAGGGTCTGAAACGATGTCGATGCTGGATGAGTTCTCAGGGTACAACCAAATTAGTGTGGCTCCTGAGGACCAACACAAAATTGCATTCACTACCCCTTGGGGTATGTTTACATATAACCAAATGCCATTTGGTTTGATCAATGCAGGAGCAACGTTCCAGTGGGCCATGAATTCTTCCTTCAGTCACCTAATGAATAAGGTGATCGTGGTGTATCTTGATGATATGACTGTCTTCTCCCGTAGAAGGAAGAAGCATCCTAAAGATCTGAAGCTCATTCTCCAAGAATGTAGGACCCAAGGGATATATTTAAATCCCAAGAAATCTATTTTCTGTGCGACTGAGGGAAAATTGTTAGGTCACATAGTGTCAGAAAAGGGAATTGCAATAGATCCTGAAAGGGTGCGGGCGATTCAACAACTGTGTTTTCCATCTCACAGAAGTGGAATAAGGTCTTTCTTTGCGCAAATCAACTTTATGAGGAGATTTGTGCCAAATTTTTTAGAAACAACTAGACCCATGGTGAACCTGTTAAGCAAGAAGCAAACTTTTAGATGGAATGATGAGGCTAAGAAGTCCTTTGATGAGGTTAAAGAAGAAATTATGCAAACCCCAATCCTCGCTCACCCAAATTTTTGGAAAGACTTCGTGATACATTATTATGCATCTGAGCACACTATGTCAGGTGTTTTGTTACAGAAGAATGAAGCTGGCGAGGAAGTTCCTATTTCCTTTATGAGTGTTGCTTTAAAGAATCATGAATTGAAATATTCACCCACAAAAAAGAAGGCTTATGCAGTGGTTAAAGCTATCAAGCAGTTCCGGTATTACATTCTGCATTCTCATTCCACTGTATATTTTCCAAGTTCTATTGTTAAGAGTATCCTGACTCAACAAGAAGTGTCCATGAATAAAAGAGCCAATTGGGTGGCTAAAGTTCAAGAGTTTGATTTGGAGATTAAACCTACTAAATTGGTCAGGGGCTAGGGCCTGTGCAAATTGATCATGGAAAATGATGTGGCTTCTAAAGGTGACATTCCCCTATCCTCATTTATAGGATTGAAAGACACATGGTTCTCAGATGTTGCCTATTATCTCACCTATGGAGAGTGTCTAGCTAATCTTACAACAAAAGAGCAGAGAAATTTGAAGCTTAAAGCAGCCAAATATGTCATAGTAGATGATATTCTGTATAAAAGAGGTCTAGATGGAATGTTTCTTAGGTGTGTAGACGAAGACCACCAGAAGAAGTTGCTTCAATCCTTTCATAATGAAGCATGTGGTGGACACTTCTCATCAATGGTAACAACTTTTAAAATTTTGAGGAACTGCTATTACTGGCCTGGAATGTTTAAGGATGCATATAAATGGGTAGCGCAATGTAAGAAATGCAAGCTATTTTCTGGTAAGCCACATTTAGCTGCTTTTCCCTTAAGGCCAGTAATAATTGAAGAGCCATTCAAGCAATGGGGTTTAGATTTTATAGGACCAATGAATCCCCCATCAAGTGCTAGACATACCCATATTTTAACAGCTACAAACTATTTTACTAAATGGGTAGAAGCTGTTGTGGTGAGAAAAACTACGACTAAGGTGGTCTGTTCCTTCTTGAAAGAGAATATTTTGGTCAGATTTGGTGTTCTTGCAAAGATTGTTGCTGATAATATACAAAAATTCTCTTCTCAAGAGATGAAAATTTTTCGTTATGACAATGGGATTCAATTAGGAAACTCATCTGATTGCTTTCCTCAAGGCAATGGGCAAGAGAAATCTACCAATAAAAACTTGATCAGTATTATGAAGAAGTTAGTGAGCGAAAATTCCAAAGACTGGCATAAGAGATTATTTGAAGCTCTTTGGGATGATCGTACTTCTCCTAAGAGAGCTATAGGTATGACTCCGTTTGAACTGGTCTATGGAGTAGAAGCTCAACTCTCACTGCCTCTAGAGCTTGCAGCAATAAAATTGCAAAAGGTGATTGAGGACCTGTAATACCCCAAAAATGGGCTATATGTTCATTAACCTCCTATATCAACAATTCGAACGAAATTGACATCAAATTCCTAACCTAAGGCACATCTAAACATCATCGAATCTTAATTGATTATCATTAATTCTGCATCGAGGAATATTCCTAGCAATATTCCTAATTATCTTAATTATCTTTAAATTAATGATTATTTGGCGATAAATCACATTTATCCTAAGTTTGATTAATTGAATATTTTCATATTTAATTAATTAGATTTAATATCTTGCCACTTAATTATTTAATTAAATTTAATTCTATCTATTATTAATTGTATTATTTAATTTTGACAATAAATCAAAATTCCTATCTTTAATTGATTAAATTCTTATTTAATTAATTAAAGCAAGTTGTCATTATTTAATAATATAATTTTTAATAAAAATTTGATAAAATAGTTAATTAACCCATAAATTAATTATTTTATTTCAAAAAGCAGTTGAGTTGAGAATAAATCACTTTATTTATTTATTAAATCATAATTATCCATGTGCACATAAAAGGACCAGTTAAACTCAAAATTGGAAAATCAATGCAAGTTGTTAGCTTTTTGAAACTCAACATCTTTTTGAGTTTTAAAGTTGATCTAAACTTCTAATTCGAGTTGAACTGTGCTTTTGCATGATTTTTGTGAGTTAATTGTCTTTATTATCAGATAACTCAAAAATCAAGTTGAGTTAATCTAAGTGATTTATGGCTTTTTTTTCCATGCACCTCCAAAGCGCTGGATTTCTATAAAAATAAGGCTCAACTCTTCATAATTCATCTCCAATATCTCATAATTGTGCAAACTTATGTTGGAGAATTGCAATTGGAAGGATCAAAGCTTATTGCGAATCAACATTGTTGTGAGATCAATTTCAAATTCATAGCTTTCATATTATTGTTAGAATCTTCATTCTCATATCATATCATTTCTATATTAGCATTGCATATCATTTAGCATAGATTCATATCATTGTTAGATCAATTTTCATATTAGCATAGATTTCATATCAGTTTTCATCATATTATTGCATAGAAATATAAAAAATATAGATTAATTGCATTCATATTTCATATCAGTTTTGCATTCAAATCCTTCGTTTAGGTGTCATCTAGGTCACTGATCTCGATAACAATCTAAGAACATTAATCTCGCACCTACTAGAAGGCAGTAAATCGCTTGGTTAGATAGCTTTCAATTTTGCACGATTTCGATTATAGCTAACCTCTAATGTTTTACTGAAGTGTTGTGTCTACAGATCAGGTACAATTTTCACACATCCAGGACCAAACTTTTACTAATGGTTTGGATAAAAGGATCATGTACCTAAACAAGATCCAAGAAGAAAGAGGAGAAATGGTGAACTGCATAGCGCTGCATCAATCCCGAGTAAAGAAAATCTTTGACAGGCGGGCCAGGCCCAAAAAGTTCATGGAGAATGACAGAGTGCTACTATGGGATAAAAGGAGAGAGCCCCGAGGTGCCCACAGTAAATTTGAGTCCCTTTGGAAGGGGCCTTTTGAAATCAGTCAAGTGTTGGGACCTAATTCTTTCAAGTTCAGGTATGCGGATGGAACATAAATGCCCTTGTCTTATAACGGGCAAGATTTAAAGCTTTATGAGTTGAAATTAAGTTCAGTAGTCCTTTGTACATATGTTTTTGTTGTGATGTAGGTTATTTGCATGTGTTCTCTTTTATCTTAGTGTGAAACTAGAGAGCTTGGATTCATTGTTTAGTCCTTCACAGTCCTAATCCCTAGTCGGTGCCACCTATTGCCAGTCAACTAAATTTCATCTTATTCATATGCGGCAATTTTCCAACCTTTGTCAAAGTTTAAGTTGTAAATTGAATCTTGAACTTTGAACTTGAACCTGTTGGTTCAAGGTTCAAAGTTCAATATGCATTTCTCCAAAAAGCATCATGTATTGTTAGCATCTTGGTATAAAGCTTTTTCCGTCACGATCGTGTGTTCATTTGTAAATGTTAAAACAAATTTTGAACTTTGAACCCATCCTTTATGGTTTAAGGTTCACGTTTAATTCTACACTTCGATAGCTTTGCATTAAAAAGTCTCTCAAGTCAAGGTTTTTAATCTCTGAGCTTGTTATAGATGTCCTAGGGGCCCACCATAGTTGTCAAGAGTGCATATTAATTAAAACATTGCGGATCATGTACTTTGAACCCAAACTTTATGGTTCAAAGATTCAATTTCAAGATGTAATAATACTTGGATATAAGCTGCGAGCCAAATCTTTGCATACTAACAATGAAATGATTGATGTGACCGAAGGAGTGGTGCCACCTCAACTCATGGGATGTTATTATTGATGATAAGTATGTATGACAAGTTGTTAACATTTATTGCAGCGTAAAAACTGATCGCATGGCAGTTCACATGAGTTGATGGAAATCAAAGCAAGTGTGTGTATTTATTTTCCCTCTATTCCCATTTCTTTATTTTGCTCTGCTTATTTTATGGAGATGTCTTGGCGCGGCGAGGTAACATTTTTGAGAAGCAGGAAAATGGTGACTTCTACAACAACCTTGGCTCTATAATTCCTTTAACCTTGTTCATTTTAAAAGCAAAGAGATGGCTTTGTAAGAATCTTGCAAGAATTTGTTTCAGTATGTCCTCTTGAAAAGTAAAATTCATAAAGGAAAATAAATTTCCCCCAATCAATAGTTGTTTACTAGAGATGAGGGATACGGTGATAATGGATGATGATATAGGAGAAATTATGCAAAGATTAAGGGAAACAGTTGATGAAGCCATATCTGTCAGGATTGTGGAAAGTGGTTTATTAAAAGCGACCGGTTTCCCTGAAGTAATTCCTTGCCCATAACTGGTGATAAAATGTCGTAATAGGTATAATAAAGCTGAGAGATGCATCAACACAGAAAATGGTGAAGTCCTGGTGAATATTAATAGAGACGTAATAATGGCCACTTTTAAAATCCTGCCAACGGAGGTTTATGGGGATTGGAGTATTGATAAAGCTATAGCTGACTTTGAAAAACACAAGAGGGAATATAGAAATAACATAGCTAGAGACTGGTTGTTAAACCCAGAAAAGGGAGGTTCCTGTCTACCTAGACCTCTCAAAAAAGATTACTTGTTTAGAGAAGTAAGGGATATAACAGTAATGTTAAACAAGGTTAGAGGTAATCCTGTAGACACCAACTGGGAGGACTGGATGTACATTTTTGTGCACGCCATCCTAGATGTTGGGAATATCATAGATTGGGCAGACATTATAGCTGAATAGTTGCATGAAAGTTTGTCCCAACCAGCCTTGATTTCTAATTTCTATATGTCCTCGTACCTCTTCTATATCCTCGCCATCTATAGAAATTGGGATGGTCTGCCACTTGAAGAGTGGAATAGTAGTATGACCATTTATGAATACCATCCTCTGTTGCAAAAAGGAAGAAATCCCATAGGTTTCAAGAAAGTGCAGGATACCTTTATGTCTAGGTTAGTCTTTGAGCTAAGGGGAAAACCTTATTGCAGAATATTAGAAGAAGCAATGGAAGTTGTGAAGATTTATGGAAGTTTTTATATTCAGTTCCCTACCTTTAGTTATTTGAGGGTAGGAGGCTTCAGTGATTCTCCCCTGAAACTTCCTAGGTTTTGTTCAGACAAGTGTATTTTACTTGAGGTAGGAAGACAGTTGTTGATGGTTGAGAAGAAATACAAGGTTAAGTGTGGTATTGGTGCTTTCTTCCCACTAGAGCTAGGGCATTACAGATTCCGGTTAATGCATGATCTTGCCTTCTTAATAAATGAGCTGAAAGAAATGAATCTCCAGCCATATCAGGCAATGAATTACTTTGATAGAAAAGGTTTTGTGGAGAGCCATTTCAGGGTAGATGCTATGTTTCTTTATCAGCTAGACTTAGAAGATTTCTGGGATGATTGCATAGATGAATTTGAGGTTATGAAGAGAATGTGCTCCAGATTTTCTCATAAACAAATTGCTGCTTTAAAACTTCCTTTCAGTATCAGAAACATAAAGGATGAAGATGAGAATGTATTAGAATTAGAAAGCACAAAATCAAACACTGAAGTGGTGATTAGAAAAGTTAATTGGTTTGAAAGGGAGGAAGAAGATATAAATTCTTTGACTAAGGAGGTTTTTCAGAGCACTGAGCAATGGCTTAAGGCTGAAAGAAATAAAATTCAACCAAGCCCTGCGTTGAGAATTAGGAGTCTGAGGACTCCAAAAATCGAATATTCCCCTATCCTAACTAATAAGATTGAACCGTTGCTTTCTGCAAGTATCTTTGATCCTCCAGAAATCCCTAACATTGAAGATTCTGAGTTGGTTTCTGATGACACTGTGAGATTTACTAGGCAAAGAAGCAAAAGGGGTGAGAAGGTGGATCCTTGTTTCTCATTGTTCTTGATTCTAACATTGAAGAGCCCAATGTAAGGCAGTTCAAAAGATTGAAAAGAGGCAAAGTATCAAATATGGATCTAGTATCAGTAGGAGGTAGTGGAAGTACAGGTCAACAGGATCCAGTCACTCCAGGTAATCCGAGCACCACTATTTCTTTATAGAATACAACTCCTAAGACTCCAAACTGGATGGGTTTGTCTATGAATAAGAAGAGAAACATTGTTCCTACCTCAATTCCTGTGGGTGACCTGGTTAGAAAATATGTCAGAAAATCACCAAGGACAAAGAAGCCGAAGATATAGTCTATGATAGATATAGACCCAGATACAGGTCATTGGGTTGCCGAGATATTCAAGCCCAACTTTGACAAGACTAATGCCGAGGTCATTGAACAAGATTTCAGTGAGGAGAAAGTAGACTTAGGAGTGTTTCTAGGGCGACAGATTTGAAGATCTTGAATTCCACAAACAAGAAAATCAACCACAGAGTACTGAAAGATGTGGAAGATAAAGAAAAATTGAAACAAGCTTTATGTGAAATGGAAAAATACATTCAACAATTGCAGAATCCTGTTCTGTAGCCTTTGGCGATAGTACCTCTAAATCTGGATGTCAAGTCTCCAGATAATAAAAAATTCCTTGATTAGGTACACAAAGAAAGATTTGTCTCTAAAGCATTCTACAAATGGATGGGAGAGGTTGGTGAAATGGTTAACCATTTTGCGCAAGCCTATGAAGTTTCAACCAGTAAGTCTTCCTCTCTAGTGTCTGTTGTCGAAGCTAGTGTGAAACTTTGGGAAGGAAAAAGGGATGGTTTGGATATAGAGATAACCAACATGGACGATGCTTTTGTCTATGGTATAGACATGTTTTTATCTGAAAAGGTAGTTCTTGATGTCGATGCCAGTCTCTTGTTTGTAGCCAAGATTAATGAAGAGTGGTGATGTGCTTTGTTTGAACAAGGTATCGAGGAATTTGGTCAGATTCTGAAGGCAGTAGCTTGTGTTGAAGAGGTTCTTACCAACCATATAGACTACCTTTATAACTTAGCCAAAGATGAAGTAAAGACCGAAATTGATGCAGCCAAGATGAAGGAATCCTTCGCTAAGAAGGAACATGGGTTAAAAGATGCCAAAGAAATGGTAGCACGTTATTTCTCAGCTGTAGCCCGGGTGTAGTCACTGATAATGATCGACGAGGAACAAATAAATACATTGGAGGCTAAGCTGGAGCAGTTGTTGGACTGTAAATGTGTCTAGGAACAGAGGCTTGATCTTCTTTCTTCACCAAACAAAGTGATGCTGGAGAGATACACGGAAGCTTTTAAGGAGTGGGTAGTCATGCACAAAGCAGCTAATGCCACCACCAGTGCTGAAGCCGAGAAAAGTTAATCGGTTATTTAGTCTTTGACAAAGTAGTTCCAAATATAGACTTTTTAGTTACGAAACTTATTATGTCCTATGTGGCTATAAATTAAATTTTGAAGGACCTTGCAAGGGTCGGTTCTCTGGTAGCAGAAACTTAATAGTTTAATATTTGCTGCATAAACTTTTGATGAATGGTTTTGTTTTGGAATTGAAACATATGATATAGTATCAGTTGATATATATAGCAGATAATAGTATCTTTCTCAGATCAGTTGGTCTGGTTACTACATGTATGTTGGTTTCAGTTGGAATTAATTTCATGTTGCTGTAATCTGTGTGTATGCTTCAAGATCATCTCTCCATTCTTCATTTTTATTTCAGTACATGTTGAATCGATCTTCCTGAGAGTGTTTCTTTTGCAATCTGAGTCAGTTATCTTAGATGTGTATGGATCTTTCTCAGAACTTAAATTTTAAGTAGTCATTTCATATGAGAATTGAAAAGCCTTTTGTACTTTCAGGTCAAAAGTATACATCTTTTCTACTATTTTCCATTCTTTTCAAATAAATGGATTTTCAAGAATTGATGTTTTTATAAGGTAGCTTCTGCTTTGATCGCAGAGAGTTTAGTCATGAGTGACTAGCTCAACTGTGGTATGAGTTTTTCCTTCATTTTGGGCAAGAGTGTTAGCAGATTGATATAATTTTGGTAAGAAGGAAAATATGTATATGAACAAATCTATATAGAGAAAAGGCCTAAATGAGCTCATTGTAACTACAAGCATCATTGGAGAACATTTTCACAATGTTAAAAAATTTAACATGAAAGCCTAATGATAAATGGACATTTAATCCTATCAAAAGAATTTTTAATCTCAAGTAGTAGCATACAAATTTCCTTATTATCCTGCCCACTAAAGACCTTCCCAACTAGTAATAAGGCTCTCCAATATGTATTTGCATTTGATTAAACTAGTTTGAGTGTCAAATTATCTTGGAGAGACTATCAATGAGTCTCAAGGCAAGTAATTTTGCCACTCTTACATTGAGGAGTATAGGAGGTCTCAAATTCTTAATAAGGATTTTGCCCCCATCTTATGGAATTATTTTTATGACGCCCTTGTTGATCTCTTGATACATGAGCATCTAGGGTGTAAGAGCAATCTTGCGTCAGCCCAAAAAATGTTATCTAGTTTTTCAACAAGGGTTATTTTTGGGTAAGGTTACTAATTTGCGCAAGTTTACTATTTTTAAATAAGTTTTTTGTTTGAGAACAGATTGTTCCAATTATTTCCCTAGAGGTTCATTTTGGATATATAAGCTTGTTAGTAAAGTTTCATGGCAAGATCAATTTTGATTTTGAAGCTATTTTGACAGGGTGACATAAAATTTGAACTTAATTTTGAAGGCCTTAAAGGCTCTAGAAGGGGTCAAAACTTGTTCAGGATGACACTGCCATTTTAGTTGAAGAGCACTTCGAGGGGTTTTCAAAAAGTGGTTATAATAGAAAATCAAGTACATCGTTTGAAAGTTATGGCTTTCGAAAGTTGTGCCATCAAGACTCAAGTTTTGATACAAAAAGGAAGAGAGAAAAATTAGTTAGGCCGGAAATTGAACCCCTACGCACCAAAATGAGAAATCTCACTTTCTAGAATATTCTAAAGCGAATATTGGTGCTACATATACAAGATGAAGGTGGGTTTCATGCTCAGTTCCAGAAGGGTAGTTTGTGGCTCTGTCTTGTAGGTTATTGTAATGAAAATGCTCATGTGGCTATAACATGTTATTTTTTTTGTGAATATTGTAGTGTCATTTTATTAAAGATAATAGAAAGCAAGTATTTTTGTTCTTGCAATTATTTGGTTCTTGCAATGTTTTGTTTATTTCCTTGTTGTGTTGTGTGTTTGGGTTAGTAAGGGGAGTACAATCATCATCTTGCTACAAAAGGGATCCCTTATAACTAGTCTCAAATACATCCAAATGATGAGATGTGATTGAATTAATATTGATCTATAGAACTTAATTGGTAGACCATCGATGATAGGAAGTTTTCTATTCTTGAACGAATTAATCACCTTGGAAAACTTATCTAGAAGTAAATATTTTTTCAAATCATTAATGTCTCCATTGAATGTCTTAGGATTAATGTTCAAACAAATTTGTCTAACCTCCTCACTTTTTAGAATTGTTGCATTAAGAGAAGAATAAATTTTTGTATAAAAAATTGAGACTACCTTAATGTTTTTAGGATTAACAAAATAACCATCACCAACAATTATACAATCGATTGACTAGCAAATTTAACCTTTAATATATTGAAAAAACATTTGGTACATTTTTCATCCATGTCAAATCCTTTTAGAGGTTAGGTTTTCTAGGGGGCCTTTGTAAAAGGCTCTCAAACTTGATCAAAGTATCTTCAAGAATTTTTCTACTTCTTCCATCTCTGTATTTCCCAAAAATTCTTCTAGCTATGTGTCAAATTATTTGAACTAATCGTATTTATTCTACACATGCATCTTCTTGCTTCTCTATTTTGGTCTTAAAATGCTCTATTTTATTATCCTTTTCTTTTGGTTGTCCAAGATAAAAAAAACTCTCTTAAGCTCCCTAAAAACCACATATTTAAGATAAAATAATTTTTAAATTAGAGAATTCCAAAGCTGATAACCCTTAATGTTCTTGTCATATTCAACAAAAATACATTTTATAGGTTCAAAATTTGACTTAAATTTTGTTTTGTTGGTATATGAATAAAAATATTACAACCACAAACTCTAATATACAAAATAGTGGTCCTTTTACCTATCCACACTTCACATGGCATTTTATTGACCTAATTAGAACACAAGATGGTCTATTAATTAAATAACAACTAGTACTTACAACTTCAACTAAAAAAAAACATCCAACTGAGCATTACTCAACATGCTTCCATTTTGATTGATTGATGTCTTATTTGTCCCCTTTTAGTGTTACTCTATTATGGTGTATAATGAGTTATATTTTGTATCATAATATTTGAATTTAGATATAGGTCATCAGATTTTCTAGATTATTATCTAGCTTTATTATCTAACCTCAATGCTTTTTTAATTTTTCGATCCTTGTGTTTTACTACAAGAACCTTAACACCCCTAAAGTATATAAATCCTCAAACTTATGTTTTAAAAGATAAATTCAAGTATAATGGTATTCATCATCAATAAATGAAACATAATAATGATATTTACTAATAGACCAAACATGTCACTATAAATGACTTCCAAAACCCTCTTTTCTCTATTGCTACCAACATTAAACTTTAATTTATTTAGTTCTCAAATCACACAATGTTCACATAATTCAAAGTCCATAGAATAAATAGGTAAATCTTCTACCATAATTTCTGGTGCAGGAGCACACCTAGGTTAACCTCCATGTTAGTTATTTTTGGCTTGTACTTGAGTCTAGCCAAGTCAAGAAGAGTAGATTAGTTTGTTTTAAGACCTTAGAAGGTCATTTTATATGTAGGCTAAGTGAGTTAGTCACTAGGACTAAGGTCACACAAATATCCAATGTTAGTAGTCTTTAATTCTTAGTGTAAATAGTTTGGGATAGAGTCTTCAATGTGTCTTAGGCACATAAATGATGTTAATGAATGTTATAGAGATGCTAGAGGGTCATTAAATGAGTTGGTTAAATATTGTGTCAGTTAAATTGATTTTGTTTTAGAGCTTCCACTGGTTCTGTTCTGACCAGTTCGAGCTTTCATGGCTCCCCCATGAAATCTAGCCATGAGAAATACCTAAGGGTAGATGGAAATGCTAGGGGAGTCACTAATGTACATATGTTTAGGATTAGGAGTTGTCAAAGTTTGGAGAGCTATTTTTACCATTAGGCCCTAGGCGAGCAGACATAGCCTGGTTAGAGGTCTAGGTTGTGAAAGATTGAAGATATATTATAGGGTAGGAAGGTACGGTATGACTCCAGTACTTTTTCTAGAAGGTGTTCACCATATCTAAATATACTATGAAGATTGGGTTCATACCAATTACTTAGATCGAGTTTTGAGTAGGATTCACACTAGGATACAGTCAGTCCTAGAAAATGGGTCAATTAGCCCTATTTGCCCTAGTTTATAGGAAGGCAGTGTATGAAGGCTACTAGGACCTAAAACTTACAGAATATTTAATAAGAGGCAAAAGGATATCCAAATCCCCAATTGGTTTTTCAAGTTGTTTGAAGAATTTTGGAAAGAAAGGACAAAAGCCTCTGCAAAAGGCTACAAGGATTAGGCCTCTTTTAAGGTCTCTAAATGATGAAAAATTGAAGCCGGTAAGGATATGATTCAAGATCCTTCTAAAATGGATCAAATTGACAAAGTTATGAATGTTTTCACAAGGATGAAGACCCCTTCAATGAAGATTGAATTTGGTGAAGAATTGGCACTTAGGAGCTTTCTAAGTGAGTGAGAAGAATTGTACTAAATCTAGGGTGTTAATTTTTCAAGGTTAAGCACAAGAGTTAGAACTCTCAGAGAAGAGTTAGTATTGGACTTAGTTAATCATCTAAGCCAACCAGGACCTAGAGGAGACTAGGTTCCTAGAAGAGACAAGCTAGGTCTCTTAGTTGCAGTGCAAGAAAACCTTGGAACACTCACATCATATTAGTATCAGAGATTGAATTGATCAGGCTTGTGGTGGATGTTGTAGCCTACTGAATCAGTGGGAGAGAATACACCAAGTGGATTATTAGAAGACAAAACTATGGTGACTAACATTGAGTTAGCCAAGAAGGTTGAGGAACAAAAAGAAGATAATAAGTTGTTAAGAGAAAGACTAGCTCAAATTGAGAAACTCTTGGGTGAAGTCCAAGACAAAGAAGACAAGGTCAAAGAGAAAATTGACCAAAAGGAAGAAAAAGAAGCAAGGGAGAAGGAATTAGACTTGGAGGAGGAAGCTCCAACACCTGACCCTGTTCTTCCTGAAGAGCCATTCTTAAAAGCACTAAAGGCATTAAGTGGCAAAGCTTTGGAAGGTGTGCCACTATTTAGTGGACAAATGGATCCATATTCAATTGTGGATTGGATTGATAACATTGAGAACCATTTTGAATGTGATGGTATCTCTGAGGCACAAAAATTTATGGTGGCCAAGTCTAGACTAAGAGGTTCAACTCTTACTTGGTGGAAGTTTGTGCAAACTGAGAGGGAAAAGGATGGAAAAGGTCCTATATTGACATGGAAGGGCATGGCAACCAAAGTGAAGAAAACCTACCTTCCTAATGATTATGAAGTTTAGCTTCATAGAAGGAGACACAATCTAAGACAAAAAGATCTAGATGTCCAAGCCTACATCAAGGAGTTTCAAAAGCTATGTTTGGGATCAAAGGTAGTAGAAGATGAAAGTATTAAGCTTGCAAGGTACTTGAATGGCCTCAAATGGTCTATTCAAGAAGAGATGAGTTTAGTGAACTTCAAAACCATTCACCAATGTTATCAAATGGACTTGAAGATAGAAGAGAAAAGCAAGAGAAAGCTAGACCAAACCTCTAAAGGTAAAGGTAAAGGCAAGGATAGTAGAGGACGAAGAGGTGGCTATGGTGGAAGAATTTATGAATCAAGAACTCAAGGAGACATGAAATTCAGTGAGCAGCAAGAAGGAAGCTCTAGCAGAGGTGGTAGAGGAAGAAGCTCTAGCTCAAGAGGAAGGAATGGTGGACAAGGAGGAAGAGGTAACTACTTTGCCAATATGAAGTGCTACCATTGCAATACCCTGCCTATAGAAGTCCAGAGAAAGGTGGTTCTTCACAAGGAGGTGACAAGAGGACTAACCTAGTTCATGATGAGTCTAATGCAGCAGACAAGAATGTTGAAGTACCATTAAATTCAGAGGAAGGAGAGAATCTTATGACGAGGAGAACTTTTATCAAGGAGCCGGTGAAGGAAGAGCCAAGCCAAAGGAGGTCTTTGTTTAGGATAAAGTGCAAGATGATGGGGAAAGTATGTAGGGTCATCATTGACTCAGGCTCTACTGATAACATTGTGTCAGAGGAAGCAGTCAACAAGCTAAAGTTGACAAGGATACCCCACACCAATCCTTACAAGGTCACTTGGCTCAATAAAGGCCAACATGTGTTAGTGAATGAACAAGCATGGGTGGAGTTCTCTATTGGTAGATACAAAGACAAATTTTTGTGTGATGTGTTTCCTATGGATGCATGTCATTTTCTCCTAGGTAGACCATGGCAATTTAACTGCCAAGCCATACATGATGGAGGAAAAAATTCTTATTCTTTCAAGAAGGACAATGCGACCTTCAAAATATAGTCACTATTAGAAGATGCTGAGGTGAAGACAACAGGTCCAAATGTACTTATGGTGGGTGAAAAGGAGTTCTTACAAGCCATGAAAGTGAGTGAAGGAGTTGGCTATGCATTGGTGTTAAGACCAAGAGAAGGAGATGAAGGCAAGGTGACCTAGAAGACAGAGTTACCAAAGGAGATTCAAGGCATGCTGCAGACTTACCAAGGTATTGTAAGTGATGGAAAACTATCAACCTTACCCCCTTAAAGAGACATAAGTCATGGGATAGACCTTATCCTAGGAGCTACCCTTCCCAATAAGGCAGCTTACAAGATGACCCCTCAACAAAATGAGGAAATTGCTAGGCAAATACAAGAACTCCTAAACCAAGGTTTCATTAGAAAGAGCATTAGTCCATGTGTCGTACCCACTATACTTGCACCTAAGAAAGGAGGAACTTGGAGGCTTTGTATTGATTCAAGGGCTATCAATAGGATAACTATAAGTTATAGGTTCCCTATCTCTAGGATTGAAGACTTAATGGATTGTCTAGGTGAAGCTAAGTACTATAGCAAGATAGACATGAAGAGTGGATATCACTGAATAAGAATACATGAAGGAGATGAGTGGAAAATATCCTTCAAGACTAACGAAGGGCTGTATGAATGGCTTGTCATGCCATTTGGATTGTCCAATGCCCCCTCCACATTCATGAGGCTCATGAATGAAGTCCTCAAAGACTACATAGGCAAGTTTGTAGTGGTATATCTGGATGATATACTAATTTTTAGCAAGACAAGGAGTGAGCACCTAGAACATCTTGATATTGTTTTCAAGAAGCTACATGAGGAGAAGTTGATGATCAACTTGGAGAAGTGTGAGTTTATCAAAATAGAGTTAGTGTACCTTGGGTTTGTCTTATCACATGGCAATCTGAAAATGGACAAAAGCAAAGTGGAGGCTATCATGAATTGGCCTACTCCAAGGAAAGAAATGGAGGTAAGAAGTTTTCATGGCCTTGCACAATATTATAGGAAATTCATAAGGAAGTTTAGTACAAATTTTCCTCCTATGTTAGATACTATCAGGGGAGGAATGAAAACCAAGTTTGTTTGGAATGAGCATGCTAACAAAAGCTTTGAGTTGCTGAAGGAGAAGATAGCTACCCAACCTGTTTTAGTGTTGCCAAGCTTTGAGAAGCTTTTCACCATTGAGTGTGATGCTAGCAATGTAGCAATTGGGGCTGTTCTAAGCCAAGAAGGCAAACCAGTGGCTTTCCATTCAGAGAAGTTAAGTGAAGCCAAAAGGAAATACTCTTCATATGACCTTGAGATTTATGCATTGGTCCAAGCTCTTACGAAGTGGAGGCACTACTTGCTTCCCAACGAGTTCATTGTGTATTTAGACAACCAAGCACTTAGTTTCCTGAATTCACAAGAGAAGTTGAGTCACAAGCACATGAAGTGGGTTGAGTATCTACAAGCCTACACCTTCAATATCAAGCACAAGAAAGGTGTCCTCAATAAGGTGGCAGGTGCATTGTCTATAAGATCTCTCACAATCCAGGAGATTCAGTTGAAGAGCATGGGAATAGATCATTTCAAGGATCTATATGGTGATGATGAGGATTTTGCAGACATTTATAAGGTATGTGCTGAATACAAGAATCATTTTCATAGTAGATATGCTAAGTATACTTTGCAAAGTGATATTTTGTTTAAGAGGAATCAACTATGTGTTCCTAGAGGCTCTATTAGAGAGAACTTGATACAAGAAAAGCATAGTGGTGCTTTGAGTGGACATTTTGGGATCACTAAGACTCAAGAACTTGTTCAAAGGTTCTATTATTGGCCAAGGATGAATCTTGATGTTAGGAGGTATGTGGAAAGTTGTGTGGTATGTCAAAAGGCCAAGGGCACTTCTACAAATGTAGGTATTTATCAACCACTACCTATTCGTACTAGGCCATGGGAATGCTTGAGTATGGATTTTGTAGTTGGGTTACCCAAGACAAGACAAGGCATGGATATTGTTTATGTGGTTGTAGATAAATTCAACAAGATGGCTCACTTTGTGCCATGCAAAATGACTAATGATGCTAGTCAAACAGCCTCTCATTTCTTCAAAGAAATAGTGAGAATCCATGGGTTACCTATCAGCATTGTGTCAGACAGAGACACTAAATTCATGAGTCATTTTTGGAAGACTCTTTGGCAAAGGCTAGGCACTAACTTGTCCTTTGGATCGGCCTACCATCCCCAAACTAATGGTCAAACCGAGGTTGTCAATAGAAGCCTTGGAAATATACTAAGGTGCTTGACTAAGGAGTATGGTCAACAATGGGATTAGTTTATTGGGCAAGCTGAATACGCCTACTGTAAGAATTTGCAAATAGAAAAGATTAAACCAAGGATCTAGAGGTTGAAGAAAAACACAAGAGAGATAATATGAATGCAATGATGGATTGAATAGATCCAATGAATTCACCTTGAATGATTGATTGATTATTACATAATAGGCCTCCTTATATAGGAAAGATGATATGAGAGAATGATAAGGAGCTGATAAGATATTACCTATGCTAGGTGTAATCACATGTCCACCAAATGTGGATCATCCTCCATTATGCAATAAAGTATGTGCAATGGATTAGGATGATAATGTGATAAGAGCACTAAAGGTGGATCCAGCACCAAAAGTGGAATTCCTCCTACACCATGTGCTTAATGAGGTGTGCACACTCCTAGGTGTTTCAATCACAAACTACTATGCAATGCATTAACCTAAGTAAGATTAAGTAAAGTGTAATTAGGAATATTTAATTACACCAACACCCTCCCTTAAGTGCAACTTAGGGGAATGCACTTAAACTCACAATGCAAGATGGGTCCTGACAACTAGGCCATGTTAGGTACCCATGTACAAAATGCAATACATGAAATGCATAACTCTCATAAAGTGGAGAAAGAGGGAAAACCTCATGGGAAAAACCCTCCCCTAAAAAGAGAGAAGAAAACAAGATGCATGGATGGATGGAGTGCTCAAGACCCCCCAAGAACTACATACATCATGTATATACAAAGAATTATCCCCCCATAAGAAGGATGGTTGGAGACATGATATCCCCCCCATAATGTAGAAGCTCCCATGTTGATGAAGAGTACCTGCAAACAATAGATCAACCAATGCTTACAAGAAACATGTCTCCCCTTAGGAAGAAATAGATACATCAAATGATGAAGAAGCCAATCCATGTGCAAATGGAATAAGGAAGAGGATGTAGGTCTCCATGCTTGAATCTCTAAAAATTGAATAGGAATCTCCAAACTCAAAGAATCTGTCACCTCATGTGACAAATCAAGTGAAGCAGGAGAAGAATCAAGTGTACCAATCTCCAAAGAAGGTGAAGAAGTATCCCCAACTATGATGAAACTGTCATCAAAGGAAAGAGAAACCCCCTCAGGTATGTTTTCCAAATCTGCATCATGAGAATCAACAAATGCTGAAGATGCATCCAATTAGTCATCACATTTTGCAAGATCTGAAACACTATGAACATCCTGCTGAATAGTAGAGCCCATGTTTGAAGAAGCAAGAGGTGGAGGAGTAGGAAGATCAACACTTGTCTCAACAAAAAAATGATTCAAGTGCCCAAAATTCTCCTCATAATTATCCCTTGGCAAAGGGATGGGTACATCATGAATATCATCATCATTATCAACAAAATTTGAAAAAGAATACAAGCGTGATGTATGATCAACAACTCCCATAGCTATGACATCTCTAGTCTCCATGTCCCCAATGTAGACATAATCAGGAGTGAACTCAACAATTTTACCTTGTGCCCCATGTGTAATTTGGTAAATAGAAAGGAGATTAGTGGTCAAGGATGGTACACAAAGAGCATCGTTAAATGTCCCCTCTCCCATAGGAATAGAACCTTTCCCACAAACTCTTATGAATGTGTTGTTACCCATCAAAATATCAAGAGTGCTTGTCCTTTACCTTTATCTTTGGATGATGATGTAGATGTAGAAGTTTCCAAATGTGTAGAAGGAGCAGACACTGATGAGGGAAAATTAATGTTGTGTTTCTGAATAATGTGAGTTAGCTCATTAATCTTCTTTTGAAAACACTTATGCTCATCATGTCCTAACTTTTGACAATATGCACATTTATCTCTCTTTCTTCTAGATGATTCCTCTCTTGAAGAGGACTTGGATTCAGTACTATTCGGTGAAGAAGATTCATTAACTTTGTCACGAGGCTTAGGATCCTTATTGTGTTTCTTTTCTTTGCCATTAGAAGCATTTGAAGTAGACTCACTTGCAATCAATGCTTGATGTGTGGAAGGCTTCAACTGACCCATGTGTGCCAACTTTGCTTGTTCCCTTGTGAGTTGCGTTGCAAATTCATCAAGAGAGGACAATTTGTATGCACTACCAAGAGCATCCATAGTAGCATAGAATGTAGAAACAAAGATAGAATAATCAGGACCAAGCTTGAAAAGAATAGAAAAGATCAATTGTTCATCTTCCTTAACAATGCCACATGAAGAAAGCTCCAATCTAATAGAATTGAACTTAGAGAAAAAGTCTTGAATATTGTCAAAATCACTAGGATTAAGACCTATGAGCTCATTCTCTAATCTGAATTTTCTCATTCTATCAGGTTTACCAAAGAGTCCTTCCAATATGACCCAAGCATCATGATGATGTGTGCAAGATGCAATATGAAAGTGCAAATCATGAGAGATGGAAGGTCTAAGAGAGCCAAGTGCTTTATCCCTTCAATCAAACCATTTTTGCCTTTCTGCAACACCTATTTGAGGTTCTTGATCCTGCCCAAGAGTCATTCTAAGGAATCCAATACTCAATAAATGATCACTTAAAGATACTTTCCATTCATGGTAGTTATATGGAGTGAAGATTTTGACCTTTGAATTATCCATATTGCAACCAAATAATGACTGATAACTACTGATAACTCCTTCAAATGACTGATGCAAATAAAAAAATTGAAATCCAAGGATTAACCAAGTGCAATTATAGCCCCAAAATGACCTATTTCTGAAAGTGATGTCTACCCAAAATCACTGAAATCTGATTGCAGATTTGGAAATTAGACAAAAAATCATGCACTTTAAAAAAAAATTTCACCTCAAAATGTTATCGTATGTGCCCAAACAAAGCCCTGGAAGTTGCAGAAATCAGGAACAAACATGTACAGTCAACAAAATCTGCAAATTCTGACAAATTAGGCCACCAAAATGCAAAATCAACACCACTACTCAAAATTTTAGGAAATTCTACCCAATTTCAAAAAAAAATGCACCCGATTTGGAGCTCGGATGGCCAAGTTATGGCCTCCCAAAGTCGGACAATCAAATCAAAATTGCATATGGTGAGGGCAGAGAATTTTCAAACCCTACTGACGTGAATGATTCACGGGGTTAAATTTGACAGTCTAGAGGCCGTCGCAGAAAGCCAATTTTGCCCTATTTTGATGGCTAGATGGCCGTCAATTTTAGGGTTAGAAAATGATGACATCAATGCAAAAAGGCAACCCCTATCTTATGTGGCAAATGACATGTCAGGTCCGTACAGTACGGACACTGGCATGGCAAGTCTATATGCTGACGTGTCTTCTAGCAGTCATTGTAGTTGATGTGGCAAGTGACGTGGCACAGTAGAGTGGCTCTCCCCAAGTGTGCCTCATGGCTGCAGATGTGGCCACCGCGTGGACTGCAGATGTGGCGTGCCTGCATCAGCGGGGGCACGCCAGCTGAGCTGGCAGTGGGCGGTGCATCGCTAGCGGGTGGAGGTCTACTGCGTGGTGGAGGGTAGTTAGAGCGGGAGATTTGGGTGGCGCTCGAGAGATCTGGGCAGCAGATGAGCGGAGCAACCGAAGATGAACGATGATTCTAAGTGGCCGCTGGGCGGAGCGGTATCTGGATCTGGGTGGTGGTTTAATTCCACATTTGTTGTGGGTAGGGAATTTTGTCCCTTTTCATATGCAAAGCCCCGATGTGTAAAACAAAAGTGAGCCAGTCTCCCGAGTTCCCCTTGTGTGGTGATTGCGGATCCCGTCCTTGATGTGTGATGATGTCACTCTCCTATGTCGTATGCAACAGAGAATATTCTCTGTCGTATGTAGAGGATAGGGGCACGTACCAAGGCCCAAAAACAATATCTTTTGCAGAAAAAAAAAATGAGAAAATACAGAATAAAAAATAATAATTTTTTTTAAAAAAAATCATACCAAAGAGGGTAGATTGGGCCGTACGGTCCGATTTACAATTTTTTTTTTGCTTCGGTTTTAACTTTCACCAAATATGGGTGAGTTTATAGTTGATTTTAATCGAAACAGCCTCCCAAACGCAATGGTGAGGTCAGATCTACTCCAAGATGCCTCTATCACACGCTGGTTTTCAGATTTGAGATTTGGACCTTCAAAGCTTGCATCAAAATCTCTTCAAATTGGCTAATAAAAAATGCTCCAATGGCTCTGATACCATGTAAGAATTTGCAAATAGAAAAGATTGAACCAAGGATCTAGAGGTTGAAGAAAAACACAAGAGAGATAATATGAATGCAATGATGGATTGAATAGATCCAATGAATTCACCTTGAATGATTGATTGATTATTACATAATAGGCCTCCTTATATAGGAAAGACGATATGAGAGAATGATAAGGAACTGATAAGATATCACCTATGCTAGGTGTAATCACATGTCCACCAAATGTGGATCATCCTCCATTATGCAATAAAGTATGTGCAATGGATTAGGATGATAATGTGATAAGAGCACTAAAGGTGGATCTAGCACCAAAAGTGGAATTCCTCCTACACCATGTGCTTAATGAGGTGTGCACACTCCTAAGTGTCTCAATCACAAACTAATATGCAATGCATTAACCTAAGTAAGATTAAGTAAAGTGTAATTAAGAATATTTAAGTACACCAACACCTACAATGACACTATCAATAGATCAACAGGGAAAAGTCCATTTGAAATAGTGTATGGTCTACATCCTAGAGGTATTTATGAGTTGAGAGATTTGAAGGATGGAGTGAAAGGAAGTGGATATGTTGATGATTTTGCATATGCTATGCAGGAGATACATGAAATAGTGAGGAAGACGTTGATAGAGGACACCATGAAACACAACACCAAGGTGGATGAAAGTAGAAGAATAGGTCAGTTCAATGTAGGTGACTTGGTTATGGTGCATCTTAACAAGTCAAGACTTCACAAGGGAGTCCCTCACAAGTTGCAGATGATGAGGATAGGTCCCTGTCCTATTTGAGCTAAGTATGGTGATAATGCATTCAAAGTTGAGCTCCTGAAAGATAGTGGACTGTCCCCTATTTTTAATATTGCAGACTTAGTCTATTACAAAGGACCACAACAAGATATGGATCAAAGTCTTCATGAAGTAATCAGAGATGTGGAGGATCTACAATTACCTACTACTATAGTCACAGGAGCTGATAGTGTGTTGGACACAAGGGTCTATAAAAAGACTAGGACTAAAGAGTATAAAGAGCATCTCATAAAGAAGCATGGGAAAATGGATGCTAATGCACTATGGATAAAGGAGTCAGAGTTCAAGAAGATGGGGATTGATCCAAGCATCCTCAATCCAAGGGTGGATTGAATTTCTTATTTTGGGGAGGATGGTGCAGGAGCACACCTAGGCTAACCTCCATGTTAGTTGTTTTTGGATTGTACTTGACTCTAGCCAAGTCAAGAAGAGTAGATTAGTTTGTTTTAAGACCTTAGAAGGTCATTTGCTATGTAGGCTAAGTGAGTTAGTCACTAGGACTAAGGTCACACAAATAGCCAATGTTAGTAGTCTTTAATTCTTAGTGTAAATAGTTTGGGATAGAGTCTTCAATGTGTCTTAGGCACATAAATGATGTTAATGAATGTTATAGAGATGCTATAGGGTCATTAAATGAGTTGGTTCCTCATAATCTAGAAAGGATAGATGTCCTAAGAAATAGGATAAAGGTATAGAGAAAGATGCCAAATGTTGTTGAGAAGTTGTCATGACAACATTTGCAATTATTGCAAATGTTGCATGCAACTCTGTTATCCTTGGATTCCCTTGAGTTTAGGAGGTAGAGATTGGCCAACATGCCTTAGAATCATGGAGATGGTATCTACTATTATCCAAGACTCGAATCTTGAGGTTACACAAGCATTGTAATAGTTTTTGAGTATTGAATAGAGCTCTGCAACAATGTTATAGTGAATATCTCAAGTTTTTGTGTTAACAGTGTAGTGAAATGGATTGAAAGTCTAAATCTAGTGATTGCACAGTGTTCTTTGATTATTTTTAAGACTTTTTCATTTGAAGAGAAAGTTGATTAGAGTAGATATATTGTGTCGGTTAAATTGATTTTGTTTTAGAGCTTCCACTGGTTCCGTTCTGACCCGTCTGAGCTTTCATGGCTTCCCCATGAAATCTAGCCATGAGAAATACCTAAGGGTAGATGGAAATGCTAGGGGAGTCACTAATGTACATATGTTTAGGATTAGGAGTTGTCAAAGTTTGGAGAGCTATTTTTACCATTAGGCGCTAGGCGAGCAGACAGAGCCCAGTTAGAGGTCTAGGTTGTGAAAGATTGAAGATATATTGCAGGGTAGGAAGGTACGGTATGACTCTAGTACTTTTTCTAGAAGGTGTTCATCATATCTAAACATAATATGAAGATTGGGTTCATACCAATTACTTAGATTGAGTTTTGAGCAGGATTCACACTAGGATACAATCAGTCTTAGAAAATGGGTCAATTAGCCCTGTTTGCCCTAGTTTATAGGAAGGCGGTGTAAGGAGGCTACCGGGACCTAAAACTTACAGAATACTTAGTAAGATCCAAAAGGGTATCCAAATCCCCAATTGGTTTTTCAAGTTGTTTGAAGACTTTTGGAAAGAAAGGACAAAAGCTTCTGCAAAAGGCTACAAGGATTAGGCCTCTTTTAAGGTCTCTAAATGATGAACCATTGAAGCCATTAAGGATATGATTCAAGATCCTTCTAAAATGGATCAAATTGGCAAAGTTATGAATATTTTCACAAGGATGAAGACCCCTGCAATGAAGATTGAAGTTGGTGAAGAATTGGCACTTAGGAGCTTTCTAAGTGAGTGAGAAGAATTGTACTAAATCTAGGGTGTTAGTTTTTCAAGGTTAAGCGCAAGAGTTAGAACTCTCAAAGAAGAGTTAGTATTGGACTTATTTAATCATCTAAGCCAATCAGGACCTAGAGGAGACTAGGTTCCTAGAAGAGACAAGCTAGGTCTCTTAGTTGCAGTGCAAGAAAACCTTGGAACACTCACATCAATTTCATAAATCAAGGTGTTTGAGACCATTTTTACCAACATGGCCAAGTTTGTGGTGCCCCAACATGTAAGAATCAAATTTTTTCTATTCTATAAATACAATAATAATATGTTGACGCTTCTAACTTAAACAATGTTTTTCATTGAATGTCCTTAGCAAACATGTAATTGCCTTTAGCCAATCTACAATAATTCCTATCTATAGTGACATGCACATCAATGTTATTAATCTTAACATTTACAATCAAAATTAATGCAAGGCTTGAAATACACAACATATTTGTAATATATTTTACTCCTACATTACAAAAATTTATATTTAACTTTCTGTTAGACAATCTTGTACAAACTATTGTTGTTAAGTAACACCTCACCACTATTAAATGCTCTGTAATGAGAAAAACAATTCTTCTAAGAAGTTATGAGACATATAAATTATTAATCATGAGTCACCACTACTAATGTGTTATGCCCTTAAATTTAGGATTATATTACGATATATGTGGTTAAATTATGGATATTGCCCTAATTGATACCACCCTTTTCTTTGGACCTACCTTGGACATGGAAGATATTATTAGAACCCTCATCCATGTACTTCCTCATTTCTTTATTTTAGAAACAAAAGAATCCATCTTAGGCTCTGCAATATCAACACTAGTTGTTGTTAGAAATAAGGGAACACACACAACTAAGAGGGGGAGGGGGTGTAATGCCCCGCCAGGGAACCCAAGAGATATTAACCTAAAACATGATACTAAGTTTGCATAATATTTTTTTCTTCGTAAATGTTTACAAATAATGATGAATAAAAAAGTAGAAGTAAAGCATAAAGACCATAAGTACATAAACATAAATATAATATTCATAGTAGATTACACATCTCAAGAGTTCCTTGATGTAGAAATTAAGAAACACAATTTCATCCATAAATTACATATTAAACCATAATTATATCTGAATGATAAAATACACATACTCATCAAAATCCACTTCACATGTCATAGGGTATGCAATTACAATAAAATTTACAAAGTACAAATAGAGAAGTACAAGATTAAGAATAAGTCTCCAAGAAGATAGGAAAGGAAGCAACTGCAACTAGGATCATCCAACACTAAAAAAGGATGTCAAAGTCTCAAATGGTAAAAGAATCATTACCTTATTGGATTACGGAGAGGGGGGGGGGTGAATTAGTAATCCTTGATTCTAAATACCTAAAAATCTTTTCTCCAATTAACTCGATTAAACAGAACTCACTATTTACATAAAATAGTAAATAAACTTTAACAATTAGTAAATCAATCACATAAATTTTTCATCACATGTAACACTAGTATTTAACGTGGAAACCCACCTTTGGAAAAAATCACTGTGGAAATTGTCACCAACTAAGAAAATACTTTTCTGAAATATGTGCGGTTAAGAGCCAATCTGGTTAAAGATTACAATACACACTATTAGGTGTGACCTGATCAGGAGATTTATCTCAGATCTGTTAGGATCTTCACCCTGGTAGGAGTGGCCTGGTAAAAGGACTTTAAAAACTCTTTAGAATGTTACATTTTTCAAGGATTTTATGATAAGACTGTTAAGTCCACTCGATTAAGATATTTTTCTATTACAAATGCTAATAAGAAACAATAAATACATTGACCCGTAAATTCACAACTTTCTTTGCATAACTAGATCCTTTGTGCGCTCTTCTATCTTCACTTTTCGTTGGCTTCAACACTTCATCACATCCTGCTTTCTAACTTAGAATCTCTCTGTTCCTTCTCCATTGCATCAGTTGGTGACTCTTTAGCCTTTCAATTTTTCCATACAACTGTTCATACAAATCTATCATTTATATAGACATGTTTTGCCACTTAATCTCCTCTATTACGTTTTACTTTGATTCATCTCAACTATCCAATTCATTATACCTTGAATCTGGATCTCGGTAATACATTTTCTTTTCACTTATGAACTTGAACTTTCTTGAAACTTGTTCCTTCTATTTTAACCATTTAGATCTAAGCCATAGATCATCACCTTGAATTTGTCTAATCGTATAGCTCTCTAACTAAGTTTCCTTGTTATCGTGATCATCCAGCTCATCATAGCTAATCATTAAATGTCATTCCAATCCTTGTATTTATTTATTGTTTCTTGCTCGGTGAATAACTCTATATTTTGGTTAACTTCGCTTGGTGCCTAAAAATTTCCTTCTCGGTGTCCTTAGTTCCTTTGCCTTTACCAAGTGATATTTTTGGCTCGGTAGGCAAAACTCTTTTGCTTACCGACTTGACAAGTCTTTATTACCATACTTTATTGACTTAACATAATCATATGTTAGGTAGAAAATAATTATATCAACATAACCTTACCATTGTCCGATCTGTATCAATTACCCAATTAAGTTCTTCAACTTCACAACATCTCATTTCTTCTTCTCCTTAACTCATTCAATTTATATCATAAACTGAATGATATGACAACATAATATAAACCAGAAATCAATTGTTTGACATCAATGACAAGACAATAACTGATCTAACCTTTCTACTATCTTGTATTCCTCTGATCTTGATTAGTCTTCATCATCACCACCATCAGTTATAGTAAAAATCTATCTCTTTGGCATTGATGACAACACACTAACAATCTTCATTCTTTAATTGATGATGGTAACACATCACTGTCATTCTTATACTCCCTCTGAGCTGTAACTTCTCTATTCATATTCTCTCCCTTTCAATGTTCCTATATCTGATCTTTGCTATATTTGATCTTTTTCTTTAATGTTCCTCTTTGACAACTTCTTTTTCTGATCTTCATCTCTCTCTATGCAACATCAATGCATCATAATTACTCTCCTTCTATAATCATCACTAATATTCTCCCTTACTAATCAATTGACTTATTCTCCCTCTGCATTATTCATCAATTTCATCTCCCTCTTTGACAACAATGCCAAAGACACATACTCTTGAAATTTTTTCTCAGACAGTAAATTATACCTCAAATGTATTGATCTCTCATTGCAGTCATAAAATTCTTTTCACAACTTCAGGCTTCACCTAAAAAGTGAACACTAGCATCAACTCACAAAATAGATATTTTGTTAAATACTTGAATTGATGCAGCATGCATCATGCCTTAGTGAATATTGGATAGGGGAAGAACCCCTAACTTACCTTAGAGATACTCAAAAGCATCCTTCGGTAATGGTTTGGTAAATATATCAAGTATCCATTCTTTAAAATTCACATACTCTAATATCACATGCTTATCTTGTACTTTCTCTCTCAAGTAGTGATACTTAATAAATATATATGTTTTGCCTTTTAATGCATCACTAGATTCTGATATATTAATAGAACTTGTATTATCATAAAAATGTAACTGGATCAATAGTCTATTCTTGAATACCTTCAAGTAATTATTTGATCCACACAATATTTCAACAATTCATAGCTACAACAACATACTCAGCTTCGATAGTAGATTGTGAAATACAACTTTGTTTCTTTCTTAACCATGTCACTTTTTTTCTCCTAAAAAGAAAGCTCTGCCACTTGTTCTTTTTATGTCATCAATATTTCCAGCCTAATCAGCATCAGTATACACCTTGAGATCAAAGTATCCTCATTTTGTGTATAACAACCCAAAATCTTCAGTCCCTTTCAGATATCTAAATATTCTTTTCACTGCAAACATATGTGTCTCATTTGGGTTGGCATAAAAACTTGCAACTATACCAACTGAATGTGCAATATCTCATCGGTTGTGAACAACATATTATAGTTTACCAATCGTGGATCGGTAAAGTGTCTGATTTACTTCATTTGTGTCATCTTCCTTTGACAATTTACAACCAGTAACCATTGGTGTTCCAACCTATTTTTATTCTTCCATATTGAATGTCTTTTGGATTTCCTTGATATACTTAGATTGTGTTATGTAGATCCCATCCTTTAACTTATTTAATTTAAAGTCTAATAAAGAATTTAATCTCTCCAATCATAGACATCTCAAATTCCTTTGTCATCTCCTCAACAAATGATTTAGACATTATCTCATTTCCTCCAAATATAATGTCATCAACAAATATCTCAGCAATCAAAATCTTATTAGTACTATCACATTTCAAATATAAATTATTTTTATCACTTGTCCTTTGGAATCCAATCTTGATTATGTAAGAGTGTAATCTTTCATACCATGATTGGGGTGCTTGCTTTAGTCCATAGAGTACATTGTGTAGTTTGTAGAGCATATCCTTGTCATAATTTTTAACAAATCATTCAGGTTGTTCTGTTAGAATGTTTTAGAATAACTAAGAGGGGGCGTGAATCAGTTATCCTCGGGTCCATATGTACCAATTGAACTTTCTAGCCCTTCAACAATCTCAGATCTAATCATCTATTCAACTCGGTCTCTATAGCATATATCAGAAACATATAACATGCAGTCCACTGTCCAAAATTAATTAACTTGTAGAATATAACAACATTCACATCAAAAAATTCACATAAGTATAACACCAGAATTTATAGTGGAAACTCAATTTGGGAAAAACCACTTTGTAACATACTACTAATATTTCACTCTTCTGAAGTGAGTGTTATCTCTATTTGAGCAGTAAAGACTGTTATTAGTATCAAAGACATCTAGTCGGTTACCTATGCAATCCAGTCGGTAAAAGAAAAGTACTTTAAGCTACTCAAGCTAGTCGGTTAAACTTCACCGAGAAACAAAGCAGTCTTACCGAGCATTAGTGTACACTGATACTGAGTGTTAGTAAACATCGAGAAGACTAGACACTGAGCACCAGTGAAACTACCGAGCAGTATCTATAGTGTTTATTGAGCAATATAGAAAATAATGTAGTATTTAGAAATGACACATTTATCTATACAGGTGGTTACAACAGAATCATAAAATGTTTTACTAAGATTGAGGATCATTTATTGTAGATGTAATCATTAATTATGATGATGATCTCTATGTAATTGCTAGATCTAGGTTAATTTTGTACACCGTAGATCTTAGGGTTTTTCTTAAGACATTGTACCCTAATTTTGTTAAGCAGCAAAAGAAGTATGCTATATATTTGTATTTCATGTCATTTTGACATAAGCTTGACAAAGGAAGTTATGAATAAGTGAAGAAGTTCTTGAAGTATTAAGCCAACTTCAAGATATCAATTATCAGACAAAGAAGATCAAAATTCAGAGACATTCAGATTAAGCAGAATTTGACAAGGCTACCGAGCAGTTTAGAGACAAGATCTACACATATAGAGGTGAGATCTAAACTATACTATATTGATCTATATCAGACAAGGTTGAGTTGTCATTTGCAGATACATCCTGTTATTTTCAAATCATTATAACAAAGTTTGGTAAAATCTCTTAACAGAGTAGACCTAACAGTCTTTTATGTAAATCTCTTAACCGAGTGCACACTTAAGTAGTGTTGTTAAAATCCTATAACTAGGTAGATCTAGCTAATCTAAATTGTTACTCCTAATAGGGTAAGATTACCAGAAGTGATCACAACTTGTAGCTTTAACCGACATACTTTATTATCTGCAGTAGTAAAGATATGTGGGTGTCATCCCCACCGCAACTTTACCTTCTAACAAGGGTTTCTGCATTACCAAAATACTTGTGTTATGTGACTGATTTATTATTGATGTCATGATATTTACTTTTGCAAGTTAATTGAATGAATGATGCATGCAATGGATTCAAGTTATATATGAAGGTTATTACTATTTGTTGATTACATTTTGGAAGTTAAAGTTTTTGAGGGAACTAATTCACCCCTCCCCTCTCAGTACCCTCTGATGCAGTCAAGGATGGTGGATCCAATTAACGACAGTCCAAACCTTGCAACTTTAGAACAACACAATGGAATAATCAACAACACAAAAAAATAATAATTGTTTAACTTCTGATTTTCACTAACATGCCTGACTGTAAGGCCTTCCAGGTTAGGGAAAATTACAATCAGAAACAACTTTGCAAGATCCAAACAGATCCAATCCAATCTCAGCTAGTTCAGCTCTGAAGATAATCAGAAGCTGATGAAAACCCTAAGGCAGATCTAAAATTGAGCTCGCAAGCCTCCAAGCAATCTCCTTGTCTCTAATTGTGCAAACCACTAGCTATGCAACTACAAACTATTAGATAACAATCTGATCTGCAAGATCATGCAAGATCTTTTCCACAACTTCGCCAACTCCAGCTTTCAGAACCTCAGATCTGATTCGCTAAGTCTTCCAAGTCATGAACTTCTACTCTCCTCCTGCTCCTAAACATCTACCCCAAAAATCCTATAAATACTAATCATCAACCACAAGTCGATTGAATGAAACCATTAACTCCCCCCAAAAATTATTAAATTCAATACAAGTCGGCATCAAAATAGCCTTACAAATATTTAATTCAACATGTCGGCCTGTAACAATAGCTACCAATAATAAATGCACCAAGTCGGCCCAAAAAATCACATAGAACTCCAATCCGTAAACCAGAACTACCAAGCAACAGTGAAATAACTGAGCACACCAGGCATTACTGAGCACGAGTGTCGATCGAGCACCACAGGCATCACCAAGTAACACTTTCACTAAGCACCAGAGATTACTGAGTTCCTTCAGCGATCAAGCTTCCTTCAATGACCAAGACCATCGGTCAAGGCTGCAACCTGTGTGTGTGAAAATTGTACCTGATCTGTAGACACAACACTCAGTAAAACATTAGAGGTTAGTGATAATCAAAATCATGTAAAATTGAAATCTAATCTAACCAAGCGATTTAATGCCTTCTAGTAGGTGCGAGATTGATGTTCTCAGATTTTAATCGAGATCAGTGACCTAGACGACACCTAAATGAAGGATTTGAATGCAAAAGATGGATATGAATTGAATGCAATTAAGCTATTTTTTTGGGTATTTCTATGCAATAAGAATGATAAAAACTGATATGAATCTATGCTAATATGAAAATTGATATGCAATGCTAATCTAACAATGATATGAAAAAGAATCTAAATGAATGTAAAAAAAAACAAATTGATCTCACAATAGCCTTGATTCACAATAAGCTTTGATTCTCCCAATTCCAATTCTTCAAAATAGTTGTGCAATTCGTAGACGACTTTGACAAAGTAAGCTTACAAAATTATGAGATTCTGTGGATGCAAATTTGAGAGATGAATTATGAAGAGTTGAGCCTTATTTTTATAGAAATCCAAGACTTTGGAGGTTGTGAAAGAAAGCCATAAATCACTCAAATAACTCAGGTTAATTTTTGAGTTATTTTTAAATAACAGATAATTAAGTCACAAAAATCATCCAAAAGCACAGTTCAACTCAAATTAGACGTTTAGATCCACTTTAAAACTCAAAAAGATGTTGAGTTTCAAAAAGCTAACAACTTGCATTGATTTTCCAATTTTGAGTTTAACTAGTCCTTGAATGTGCACATGGATAATTATGATTTAATAAATAAATAAAGTGATTTATTCTCAACTTAACTACTTTTTGAAATAAAATAATTAATTTATGGGTTAATTAACTATTTTACCAAACTTTTATTAAAAATTATATTATTAAATAATGACAATGCTTTAATTAATTAAATAAGAATTTAATCAATTATTCATAGGAATTTTGATTTATTGTCAAAATTAAATAATACAATTAATAATAGATAGAATTAAATTTAATAAAATAATTAAGTGGCAAATATTAAATCTAATTAATTAAATATGCAAAATATTTAATTAATCAAATTTTAGGATAAATGTGATTTATTGCCAAATAATTATAAAATTAAAGATAATTATGATGATTAAGAATATTACTAGGAATATTCCCCGATGTAGAATTTAAGATAATCAATTATGATTCGATGATGTTTAGATGTACCTTAGATTAGGACTTTGATGTCGATTTTGTTCGAATTGAAGATGTAGGAGATTAATGAACTTATAGCCCATTTTTGGGGTATTACATTTTTTCCCTCTTTGAATTACTGTGTGAAGCACAGTGGTTCAAAGATAGTCTGTGTTTGATAGAGATATGAAACTGATGTTTGAAATTGAGACAGAAGCTGATTGATATTGATTTGATATGGAGATAATAGGTCCTGAATGACCAAAGATGATATTTACTATAACAGCAAATGAACCTATGATTGTGAAAAAGTGTCAAAACGCCTGATTCCAAACCTTAGGATTGCAAAGAAGTGAGTGACCCGTTCTAGACTCGATTGTCTTAGCAGAACTAGCAGGCATCACATGCAAACCCTTCAGTCATCGAAGAACCAAGGAAAGAACACTATGATCTGATGGTTGCAAAAATTGATATAGTTTACAAGATTAGGAGAATACCAGATTGATATGGATCTTGATGAATCTGATATGCCCCAAGTGATGATAGATTTGCCCTGAGAGATGAGGTCTTTTGATGAATCAGTAACTAGACGTGATTGTTTGTCTTGATCACTGATGAAATATATGATTGACTTGATCGATAGAATTTTGATTTATAGACTTTGAATGATGTGCAATACCATGCCCCCTTTGGGATTAAAATTGAAATCTGACAAGAAAAGTCAGCGTTGATAGTTTAGAAGCATGTTAATTGATTTGAGAAGTGGTTAAACACGTTCGAAAATGCATTCTGCATCGTTTAGAGGTCCTGGAGACCAAGTTTGACTAGGTTTGACCATGAGTTGACCATGGTTGACCAAGTTGAAATTTTGATAGTTTGATGTAAGATAATTAATTAAGTTAAATGCTGGATTTCTACTATGATTCAAGGTTGATTATGCAAGTAGTTGATAATATGAATGATCTCAGATTTGAATTTTGATCCCGAAAAAGGATTCTACTTGCTATTTCATTGGAGGAACCTTCATGTGAGATTCAACTCTTGTTAGATTTGAAGATGTGAGTGGAGAATTGTTTAAGCATTGAAGTTTGTTTCAAACATTTGTGAGATCATGCAAACATGCAAAATGCAAAGAGACATGCAAAATGAAATGCAACCTAAGACCTAGGACCTACTCACTGATCATATGTTGATTTGTTATCATCATTGAACTTTTTAGTAACTGGATAAATCAATACAATGCCCACTAGCTATGAAACCATAGACATATGAATATCGATTTGTATGCGCAAGAATCAATACAACACCCACTGGTCAACAACTATGGATATATGAATATTGATTTTATTTTTGGAATGTCAGATTAGATATAAGCACCAAGGTACAAACGTTAGGGTGACCTGAATATCATGTCTATTTTGATATAGCAATTTGTATAAGCATCAAAATATAAACATCGTGATGACTTGAATATGCCTTACATGCAAACACATCAAACAATCAAAAGATCATTCTAAATCCAATGTGAATTACCCGTAGTGACCTTTTATCATTCACAGCCTTAGGCAAGATCACTTTTCATAGTAGGAGAAAGAACTCATTTCAAAAAGATAATAGTGAGATCAAACTTCTTTGAATTTTTTGGGTATCAATGGTCGAGGTACGCATGGCCATCCAATTCGAGATAAAGGCTCTTATAGTTGGACACCATTTCAATCCAGAATTTCCAAAGTTGTTAGATTTTCACATACAAGTAGAAGACAAAGAAAAGATTATGCCCCCAGTCATCACTCTCTAAATCCTATAAAGGACATCATTGAAGAGCTCGAAGGGACACACTATGCAAAAATCTCAATGCGAATCAGTAAGCATACAATGAGATAAAAGCATGTAAAAGCATAAATTATTTTCAGTTGAGTTTGGATGTTTGATTGCATTGTTGTAGATGCAAAATCCTTTCTGGAGACAAGACTGACTAACTGACTCAAATGAAGCTTCAAAGGACTCTGAGTGGATATGACACATTTCAGATACACCGGAGACCATAGGATATGACATTGATTGCCCCCGAGTTTGAACATTGATAGGATACAGACGCTTGAGCTGGTTGGTGTACAGACTGACTTTATTGAATCAAGAGTATATACAGACTAAAGAAGATTGAAAGCTGGGAAAGACTAAGATTGTGCTAATAGATGGAGCATTTTGAACAAGTGGCACCCATTTGCTGGGTTTTCACCATCTTGGCAGAGATTCTATTTTTGCTACCAAGGCGCCTGTTTCCAGGTTTTCACCAAGGCACTTTTTTTCTTTTTCATTTTTTTTTTTGTATTTTTCATTTTTCAATTTTTTTTTGATTTTTTGATATTTTTTTATTTTTTTGCGAATCATCAAGGCGCCTATTGCTAGGTTTTCACCAAGATGTTCATTTTTTTAGGACTTTTTCTGATTTTTAGAATTTTTTCAAGTTATTTAACCATAGACTAAATGCCTTAGGCATAGAATTTCTTCAGATGGAGAACGTTGATTGGTTCTCAAAGCTATTATCCTTCAGTCGTTGAGAGTTGATAGGCACCAGAGCCAAAAGTAACAGTGATTACAAAAGGACCTAGCCAGTTGGGTTCAAACTTCCCCTTGCGTTCTCGATGGGATTGATTTTTATGATTTTCTCTCAAGCATAGGATAAGTCACAAAAGCGTAGTGCCAGAGTAGGATAGGATGCAGTCCAAAGGAGTAGACATGTCAAGAGGCTTCATAGCACCATGTTTTACTCTCTTTTTTATTATTAGATCAAGACCAAAGGGGAAAAGGATAGCAATAGATATGAAAGCTAAACATGAAAGGAATGAAACCAAGATCACCGTAAGATAGCTCACAAAATAGCTAAATGTTCGTGTATAGATCAACATTGTCAAGATCAAAAAGAGAAGATGAAATGGATAAAATATGTAGAATAACTACGCATGATGCCTGATTGCTAGGTTTTCATCATGGTACTTATCCAAGGCGCCACAAGGGAGTGATTTTCACCATAGGATGAATTTATTTCTCTTTACTTTTGCTACCAAGGTGCCTGTTTCCAAGTTTTCACCAAGGCACATTTTCAATTTTTTAAATTTTTTTTTCATTTTTTTTTTGAATTTTTGGAAGAAGGCAAGCTTTTTAGATAATGCTCCTTGAAAGGATAAACCATGATATACCAAGGATTCAAAATGATATGCTCAAAGATGCTGATAGGGAAAGGGAGATGGAAGATAAAAATGAAGGATAAGGTTTTATGTAAAGCGAGTGAGGTTGGAAGATAGGAGGAATAGGCAAATGAGGAAAAATGATAGAAGGTAGAAGGATAATGCATGGAAGGATTGTGAAAGGGTAGATGGAAATAAAGGCAAGCTCAACAACAACACATACCTTGAAGGGTGGTGAGAGGATGGAGGAATCATGAATGAAGGAATACGTGAAGGAATATGGCGAATGGATATCAGAGGTTGTGGTTTAGGCACATGGAATGGAAGAATATTTTTGGAGGGAGATGAAGTGGAAGCCTTTGGAAGCTTGAATGTCAACTTCACTTTTTGTTCAACACCAGACTCTTTCAAAAGAGACTTTGGAATCCATATAGTCGTAGGATTTTTATTTCCTTTTGATGATTTAGAGATAATATCTTCAATGATGGATTTTGGAACCCATACTTGTCTTGTAGTTTTTTTCTTAGATATCTCTTTTGACTTTATGTTTGCATGTCTATTAGAGGAGACATGGTGATCTTCTTTTTTTGATTAAATTTTGTATTGCTTCTTTTTCTTGTATTGAACATTCAAGTTACTTCCAAAAGATTGAGACTTGTGGAAGAAGAAGAAGGATATGACTGGTTTAGATGGGTGGGTGGATGAAAAGGATTCAAGGGTATGCATCTATGTTGATCTTGAAGAAAGATAGGAGATGGAGGTATGTAAGGACCCAAGATGGATGCCGAATTAGGAGAGTTAGGAGGGAAAAGTGAAGGGACATAAGGACCCAAGATGGAAGGAAGACATGAAGCTCGTAATATTGGTGGAAGAGGTCCAAGGATGGAAGTGGAAGATGAAAAAGGATAATCAATAAGTGCATCAACATCTATATGACAACCAAGGATATCAACATCTTTAGAGTGAGCATTAGAATTTTCAATAGAATCGTGGACATCTTGAATATGAGCACCTTCTTTTATAGGATTGTTCAAAGCTTGCAAAGACTTAGGAAGAGTAGAAAGTGGAAATGAACATGGAGTGGTAGAACAAGAAGATGAAAGACTTTGATCTTGACAAGGATCTTTGGATAGCACAAGTGCATAATTTTTTTTTTGATTTTCAATAGGCTTAACATTGGAAGTAACAACACCATTTTTACCAACCTTAATGGAAGTATCATCTTTGGAAATTGGAAGTGGGGTAAGGTTATTTTGATTGTCAATAAGCTCAATAGTGTAAGTAGTAGCTTGATCTTGCTTAGGAGAAGGCTTTAGACATGGTGGAATGAATGGGAAAGGGTGTACAGGATCAAAAGAACCATGAAGCGGATAAGAGACATCGGGAAAAGGAGTGGATGACATGGAGGGTTCTTAATCTTGATCTTTCTTTATGTTTTTTTCTTCATCAGTTTTAGAGTCCTCTTGACATGGAGCCACTTCTAAGGACAAGGAAGCATGTTGGGATTGTATGGAAGACTGTTGTAGAGATGGTGGAGGACTGGTTGAAGTGGGAATTATAGCATATGAAGGCTTAAGCTCTTTAGGTTTAGCATCATTGAAAGTATTTGCAGCCAAGTGAAGGTTAGCTTGAGTTTCTTTAAGAGGTAGCCCTGGAGGATAACTATAGGGAACAACATGAAAAGTATCAAGCCTTGTGTTGAATGAAGGTTCTGTGAAAGATTTGAAAGACTCAGAAGCTTTAGGAAATGTACGTGTATTGGAGGCAGTAAGGGATGGAAGGGAACCATCACAAGATAAAGGTCCAACATTAATATGATCTTGCTTGAGAAGATAATCTTTATTTTCAGCCTGAGAGTTCTTAGAGGAGAGATCTTTATAGTATTGACGTTTCAAATCAGCACGGTACATTTTATAGTCTTCAGCAGTAGTAGATGGATCATAATCAAGGTATTGTTCACAAAAAACATCAAAGTCTTTTTCAAAATTAGAATCATATGGATCACCATCACGATCTATCCAATGTGATGGCCCATTTGTAGTAAGTAGGAACGAACGATGAGGAGGATTCTTAGGAACAAAGGTGTCATAGGTATCATTACATTGTCTATCATCATAGTCATCATAGTCTCCAAAGTTGGATGTGTCACTCTCCATGGAAGAGGTATCATAAGGGTTGTCACGTTGCTCAAATTCTTTCCAGGGGCATGGTGACATGTACAAGTCTTTATCAAATGGAAAAGAGTATAGAGATTCCATGGAGAACTCTTTGGGTTCCTTTTCTTTCTCAAGTTTGTTAAGTTCAACTTGCATAGCTTGCAGCTGCTTCATCATAGAGGTGATTAGAGCTTCTTCCTCATGTGTACTGATTCTTTGAGACATGTGTACTGATTCTCAATAGCTATTGATCTGTTCGTGACACAGTGATTTGTTTGACAGATTTTGGAATTAGGCTGAAAAAGCTAAGTATCTGGCAATTCTGACAATTTTTTGACAACTTTCAAAAATTTCTCAAATGACACTCTGCAGACTTGTACGACAGTTGGGTAGAAATGAAACGACAGTTGAAAAACTCGTATGACAGTTGGGTAGCAATGAAACTATAGTTAAAAATCTCATACGATAGTTGCAAGATTTTGACTTTGAGAATAATCTGGCATGGAAACTCATATGACACTGGGTACTTAATCATACGACAGATGGGCAGTAATGAAATGACATTTGGTAGAAGCTTGTATGACTTTCTGACTTCCTGAGATGACTTTTGACTCCAGAAAAGGATTTTACTTCAGATTTTGCAAATTTTGAGTTTTTCAAATTTGAATTATTTACAAATTTCAATGTCCAAATTTTAGGATTGTAACAGATTTGTCCATTTTCAATAACCAGATAGATAAACAAGCACGCAAAATAGCAAGCAAGTGATTTCAAGCATGTCTGCAAATAATGAACAAGGGCAAAAGCAACCTTGTGCATGAACAATCAAGTGACTTATTCGTTCTAATCCTCAGAAGCGCTAATTGTGTATGTTCCAAAAATGTTTTGCAATAACACACATATACCTGAAAGTGAAAAATTGGCCTCTCTAGGGTTTTTTAGTAATGGTTTGACTCTGCAACTTTTATGATTCAAAGGGGTGAACTCCAATCCTGGCGCACCAGGGTTTTGACACAGTCCGAGAACTTAATCTTCAAGAGCTGCTAGGGAGATCTGACAACCCAACAATGAACCATACCCATGGAGATTTCTTCCACAAGGACATTTATATAGCAGCTATCACTACCACGTCTGAAATGACTATGACCGCTTGAGGTTCCGTCAACGTAGTTTTCCCTGTGAAGGGATTGTCCGCTACGGTTAACCCTCTCTAAAAGTGACTCACAGATTTATACCACAAGGGGACTTGACTCTAGATTCAAGGTTTTGATGCCTCTTCACTTTTAACCCAAACAAAGCAAGCAGATTAATTTGACACGCTAAGATAAAGTTTTGCTTCACCAAGGTCTATGATGCCAACTCCACGTGATCTATCAACCTCTCTAGGGAGAGAATGTATCAATCAATAAGAGAATACACACTAACCAATTTTGATTCACCAAAGCTCGTGATGTCAACCCCACGTGATCTATCAAACTCTCTTGGGAGAGAATGTATTGATCAATAAGAGAAGACACACTAACCAAGTTGAATGTGAAACGCACTAAGTATCCTCCCTACCTACAAGGATTCTGTCATCAAGAAGGATTTCGCTAGGAATCCAATCTCTCAAGAATCATGAATAGTGTTCATAGGGCCTAATTACTATGTGAGCATAGATGTATGTTTCCAAAAGCAAATCTACCAAAAGTACCCAAAAATTAGAAAGAGGAACACTTAACGCTTAAAGCGAATATGAGATGAGTCCACAAGGTGGAACACTTAACACCTCACACAAGCTGAAAATAAGTCCCCAACTTAGAAAACAAGTGAGTTCCTAAAAGCACAAAAGGGTTTCCAAGTGGAACACTTAACGCTTATGTCCTGTTGACCCCTCCCCTTTATGGCGCTGAGATTGCAACCACGGGGCGGAAATGAGGGGCCGATGGATTAGCGAGTCCAATAACTCAAGATAGCAATCAAGATCAATCACAAATATCTAAGACTACTTAATGAATCTTTAAGGGGTCACAACCTAGTATCAATTATGCAAGTGTGTAGAAATAGATAAAAGCATGAAAGGATGCACACAAGCCAGACACATAAGAGATTTATTTTAAGTTCAAATTGAAATGTTAATAGATGAAGGAGAATACCTTAGGTCCAACACTCTGCAATCCAGAATTTAGCACACGTCTGAAAGTACAAAATCAAGACAAATCAACAGCAAACTGTAAGCATTAGAAATCAATAATCTGAAAGTACAAATATGTGAATTCTGTGCCTCTGTAGAAAAATCTCGCGCGAGGCAGGATGTAGTCCCGCGCGAAGAAACACTATTTCATGCGACAAAGGATGAAATCTTGCGCGAGTCAGGATGCGGTCCTGCGCGAGGAAACACTATTTCGCGTGACAAAGGATGAAATCTTGCGCGAGTCAGGATGCGGTCCCGCGTGAGGAAACACTATTTCACGCAACAAAGGATGAAATCTCATGCGAGTCAGGATGCGGTCCCACGCGAGGAAGTACAGTCTCGCATGAGAAAGTGATTTTTCACGCACAAAAAAATAATGATACCAGTGAAATTTCGCGTGACACAGAGTATACTAGGACCCTTGAAACCCTTATCCTCAAAAGATAGAAAATTGATAGAAATGAAGGGAAACCCATTTCAAGGCCCCACGGTGGGCGCCAAAAATGTGTGTGTAAAAATTGTACCTGATCTGTAGACACAACACTCAGTAAAACATTAGAGGTTAGTGATAATCAAAATCATGCAAAATTAAAATCTAATCTACCCAAGCGATTTACTGCCTTCTAGTAGGTGCGAGATTGATGTTCTCAGATTTTAATCGAGATCAGTGACTTAGACGACACCTAAATGAAAGATTTGAATGCAAAAGATGGATATGAATTGAATGCAATTAAGCTATTTTTTTTGGTATTTCTATGCAATAAGAATGATAAAAACTAATATAAATCTATGCTAATATGAAAATTGATATGCAATGCTAATCTAACAATGATATGAAAAAGAATCTAAATGAATGTAAAAAAAAACAAATTGATCTTACAATAGCCTTGATTTGCAATAAGCTTTGATTCTCCCAATTCCAATTCTTTAAAATAGTTGTGCAATTCGTAGACGACTTTGACAAAGTAAGCTTACAAAATTATGAGATTCTGTGGATGCAAATTTGAGAGATGAATGATGAAGAGCCGAGCCTTGTTTTTATAGAAATCCAAGGCTTTGGAGGTTGTGAAAGAAAGCCATAAATCACTCAAATAACTCAGGTTAATTTTTGAGTTATTTTTAAATAACAGATAATTAAGTCACAAAAATCATGCAAAAGCACAGTTCAACTCAAATTAGAAGTTTAGATCCACTTTAAAACTCAAAAAGATGTTGAGTTTCAAAAAGCTAACAACTTGCATTGATTTTCCAATTTTGAGTTTAACTGGTCCTTGAATGTGCACATGGATAATTATGATTTAATAAATAAATAAAGTGATTTATTCCCAACTTAACTGCTTTTTGAAATAAAATAATTAATTTATGGGTTAATTAACTATTTTACCAAACTTTTATTAAAAATTATATTATTAAATAATGACAACATGCTTTAATTAATTAAATAAGAATTTAATCAATTATTCATAGGAATTTTGATTTATTGTCAAAATTAAATAATACAATTAATAATAGATAGAATTGAATTTAATTAAACAATTAAGTGCCAAATATTAAATTTAATTAATTAAATATGCAAAATATTTAATTAATCAAATTTTAGGATAAATGTGATTTATTGCCAAATAATTATAAAATTAAAGATAATTATGATGATTAGGAATATTACTAAGAATATTCCCCGATGTAGAATTTAAGATAATCAATTATGATTCGACGATGTTTAGATGTGCCTTAGATTAGGACTTTGATGTCGATTTCATTCAAATTGAAGATGTAGGAGATTAATGAACTTATAGCCTATTTTTGGGGTATTACACAACTGAATAACATGGGCCAAACACACACCTCCCATGAAGATCCATTGAGTACCCTAGAATGCCCCTACATCAAACACCCCAGGTTCAAAAAGATGTTCATATGTGAGAAGAAAATCTTCCAGGATTCAGCACATAAACCCTGAACTGGTTCTTCACATACAAGTCCTCCACTTTTTCAGCTTGCATACTCTTCCACTTCATTTTTCTCTATCTCTTCAAGTCTTTTCTTGACAACAAACAAGTTTGTTGTCCATACTGATCATTCATTTTCTCTGGATCCACAATCTCAACCTAGCTACCAATACTCAGGCTTCTCCTACCGAGCGTTGTATCTAGCAAAGGCATCAGGGAAAACTTCCTATCATCCTTCTCAACAGTAAACACATTTCTTACATAGTCATACATAGCTCTGCAATCATATTGCCAAGGTCTTTTGAGAAATATATCACAACTATTCATCTTCACAATGTCACATAACACAAGATCCTTATACTGGCCAATCTGAACATCAATAAAGCACTGTTATCTTACTTCTAGAGCATGAACATCTTGTAACCAGCCAATCCTATAAGGACAAGGATGCTTCATTCTATTCAACCTAATTTTCTAAACCATGTTCTCAGCAAAAAGGTTATCAGTACTATCACTATCAACAATAACATCATAGAGTTTACCTCCAGACTTGCATCGGGTTCTAAACAAACCACTCCTCTAACAAGGTTCCTCCTTTGTACTAAGCAATGTTCAATGAAGTAGCAAGTTCTTAGATTCAGGTTCATTCTCATTCACCACAACAGTTCTCCGGTCACCAAGCTTCTTCTATGTACACTCAAAAGAACAATGTCCTTCCTCTCCACAATTATAGAAAGTACCCTTAAAGATAACTCTACTTGTCTTTTTCTTCGGTTCCACAAGTTTTTGTTCATCTTCTGCATCAGTCAGTTTATCCTTCACTGAGTGATCAATCTTTTCCTTCCCTCCGGGATTACTATGTTGTTTCCTCTTCAACTTATCTTCTGCCTTTAGAGCATACTGATAAGCATCTTCCACAAAATCAATCTTCAGCATACCAAGCTCATCCTGAATAATGAATCTCAAACCATTCACATACAGAGCTACCTTTTCCTTACCAAGCTCTTGGTGTCTAGACCGAATAGTAAGTTTGTAAAATTGCTCAGTATAATCTTCAATAGATAGATCCTTCTGATTCAGATTATGTAACTTCTTAAATAAGTCAAGCTCATAGTTGGAAGGTATGAACTTAGCTTTCAATTTAGTCACCATCAACCTCCACCAATTGATCTTCATTTCACCTTCATCTTCTCTATCTCTTTGTAGTTCCTTCCACCAAAGAGCAGCATGTCCTTTCAACTTTGTCTATGCTGATCTCACCCGAAGAGGATCTTCAATTTCTTCCAGCTCAAAGAAATCTTCAAGCTCACCAATCCAATTAATCAAGTTCTCGAGCTTCAAAGTACCAGAGAAAGTAGAAACTTCCATTCAGTGACTACTACTTAACCGAGCTCCAGATCTAGGCAACTGAGTAGTTTTATCTTCTCCAGATCTATCCCTCTGGTCATCACCACTAGATCCAATAGATTCAAAGTCTTCAGCAGCTTCCTCATAACCATCTTTAGTACCAACATTCCAAGGTACACCAGCAATAGCTCTCATGATCTCGATGACCATGTCATTCTTCATCAACTCCATCTCAGATTTAAAATCTGATTTCACCTTCTCTGTGATTCAGGATTCCATAGTATCACAAAGATTAGAAATAACTCTAGGGTCTAATCTTCTCAGATGCATCCTTAAAGATATGCAAAAAACCTCTACAATAAACCCTCACCAACCACCTTGTGACAATCTCCAATCTATATGCAAGTCAAATCTCAACCTGCCACCTTGAACAAACAACTAGGGAAAGATCCACAAGTTCAGTGCTCTAGATCTGCAATCTAGATCATACAATCTCTTCACCAACAAGATCAATTTCACAAGATAAGCCTTGGTAGGTCAACCTTCACTCCACAAGATCAACTCTTAGCTTTGATACCACCTGATGCAGTCAAGGATGGTGGATCCATTTAAGGATAGTCCAAACCTTGCAACTTTAGAATAACATAGCGGAATAATCAACAACACAACAACAAAATAATTGTTTAACTTCTGATTTTCACTAACATGCCCGATTATAAGGCCTTTCAGGTTAGGGCCAATTACAATCAAAAATAATTCTGCATGATCCAAATAGATCCAATACAATCTCAGCTAGTTCAGCTCTGAAGATAATCAGAATCTGATGAAAACCCTAAGGAAAATCTAAACTTGAGCTTGCAAGCCTCCAAGCAATCTCCTTGTCTCCAAGTGTGCAAACCACTAGCTCTGCAACTACAAACTATCAGATAACAATCTGATTTGCAAGATCATGCAAGATCTTTTCCACAACTTCACCAAATCTAGCTTTCAAAACCTTAGATCTGATTCGCTAAGTCTTCCAAGTCATGAACTTCTACTCTCCTCTTGCTCCTAAACATCTACCCCAAACATCCTATAAATACTAATCATCAGCCACAAGTTGGTTGGATGAAACCATTAACTCCCCCCAACAATTATTAAATTTAATACAAGTCGACATCAAAATAGCCTTACAAACATTTAATTCAACATGTCAACCTGTAACAATAACTACCAACAATAAATGCACCAAGTCGGCCCAACAAATCACACAGAACTCCATTCGGTAAACTAGAACTACCAAGAAATAGTGAAATAACCGAGAATGCCAAGCATCGTCAAGCACTAGTGTCAACCAAGCACCGCAGGCATCGTTGAGTAATACTTTCACCGAGCGCCAGAGATTATCGAGTTCCTTCAGCGACTGAGCTTATTTCAATGACCGAGACCATCAGTCAAGGTTGCAACTGAATAACACTGACCAAACATACACCTCCTATGCAGATCCACTTAGTACCCTATCTCTCCAATCCAACAATTGGTATCAGAGTACATATCTCTTATTGGACGGTTTAACCACTGAAGAGTAAAGATCTAATCATTGAGAGATATAAGTTGGATAAAACAATAGAGAACCAAAAGATTCAGATGTAGATGTTCATTGAGCAGTATAAGCAAGCTAAGGATGCATTGAAGAAATTACTGGTTCAGAGAAAGAACTTGGCTATTCTGGAAAATGAGACTAGTTACCATGAAGAGGAGATTGATGACTTATTTGATAATATTGGATCCAGTTCAGGAAGTATTTTAGATAGTTCTGAAAGTGCAATCTATGATTTATCTAAAAAGAATCTTCACTTGACTGAACAAGTAAAAGCTCTACAGATTGGTCAAGAATCATAGATGGTGAGAATGATTGATGAAATGAACAATGCTAGACAAGCTGAGCAAGAAAGGAATCTAGCTATTGAAGATCAAAGACAAATAACTGAACAACTTCATGCAAAAGAAACTGAGATACAAAGACTCACTGAGCACAATTTTGAAATATCCAATCAAATGGTGAATGTAAACCAGGAGATCAACCCAGTAAATGGTGAGTTGTCTAGAAAACTTGAAGATATTGGAATACTCAGGGAAGAAAATGAGAAACTGAGAAATGAAGTAAAGATACAATTAAAACACAATGAAATGATGAAAATGGCTGAGAATAGTTCTAAGAAGATTTATGATTTTTTGATTAGTCAAAGAAGGTTTGGAAGTAGAGCTGGAATAGGCTATAATGGCGAAGGAGAATCATCCAAAAAAGATGAACAAGTGAACAACAATCAAAATAAAAAATCCAAGATGTTATCGTGCTATCATCGTGGCAAACCGAGACATACTTCAAATGTGTGTAGAACTAAAGCACAAGGTAAACCTCAAGTCACTCCTAAGTTTAATGGTTATTGCTATTATTGTGGAAAATCTGGTCATCAAGCTTATGAGTGTAGAGATAAACTAAATAAGACTCCTAACAATCCTACCATGGAGAAACTCTGTTATACTTGCAACAAACATGGACACACTTCACAATATTGTAAGGCAAAGATGAAGCAAGTCTAGAAACCAAAATAAAGGAACAAACCTTATCAACTGAAGAGACAAGGTAGTCCATACACTTGGGATTACAACACATGGGTCAACTGCACAGTATGTTGAAGGTATGGACATTTTGTAGCGAATTGTATGAGGAAGAGATGGGCTAGAAAATCACAAAGCTAGACAAGAACTGGTATGGCATGCTTACATTGTCATAAAGTCGGTCACCTAAGCAATGATTGCAGAGACTAAGCACCGAAAGAAGGACATGTATTTGAGAGTGGAAACACTATTGCAAATATCATGAGGATTAGAAACACTATGTGGAAAAAGGCATCAAATGAGAATGTTGAGTCAAGCAATGCTTTCGGTGAAACCTCATCCACTAGATTGGGTGACATCGATACCTCCACCTAAGGTGAAATAGGTATGTATGGAACTAACATTTCAAATTGTTCTTATTTTACATAGAGTTCCTTATATTTGCTGAGCACATACCAAATCTGCATGAATAAAGATGCATTGTGGTTTATAAGTTTCGAGCTAACAAAGTTATATAGTCGATAAATATTAGACTGAGCAAACGGTTACCCATCAGTAATCATTATTCAAGGTTAACCGAGTATTAGTATCAATTAAGTAAAAAATCATGCGTTAATCAAGTTATTGTAGTTTTGTGGTAATCGTCGAGTTGACAGTTGTCACTGTATCGCAAGTAGGTCAAGCATTAATGACAAAAGTTTTGAGTGGGAATACAAAAAAGGCTATAAATACATGGAAGACTCTGTTTATTTTCACAAAGTGATTTCGAAGAGAAATAATTTTACAGAGAAAATTCAAGCTGAAAGTTTTCAAAAGGATTCAAGGCAGTTGCAGATCGACCCGAGCACATTTTTCATCTATTCTGAGTAAGTACGTCTTCTACTGAGCACATTCAAAACATTTTCCAAAAACCTAAGTTGATTATAATGGCATCTACTGCAACCAAATCCAAGATTGTGGAAGAGGAAGTAAACCTCATTGTTTCAGCTAACTATGATGAACCTAACTACAAACTACACCCGGAAGTCGCATCTAAAATAGATTCAGTGGGAGCTTTCTCAAGCATCCCACCTAGGGTTTTACTAGTCAAGGATGTCAGATCATATATTCACTACAAGATAGGAGAAATAGGAGATTTTGAGATGTATGGATCATATCAAAAGTTTTGTAGTGATGATGGGAAACTATAACCAAAGTACAAACAGGTTGAAAAGATTGGATTCACTCAAGCCCTAAATTTTCCAAAAAGCTTCAAAACCGAATGGATTAGGGTTGTACTTAGTCACTATCATAAGGGAACATTTTGGCTGGACAATCCAGTTAAATTAACAAAGAGGATGATCTATAGGGTTACAAGATACCTGACAATAGATAAGGCCAAAGCTTTTCATAGTGCCTCAAGGGTCGAAGTTGAGAAGAATACCGGTGCAACATGGGATGGCCAAGCATTGAAGATTGGTTCAATTGAGGACCCGAAAGTTAAATTTGCAGCTCATGTAATTGGTTACAAGATCTATTAGTCAAGTAGATTGAACAGTGTTCCATGTAGTGCTATGGACATGGCATATAAGCTAATAAAGAAGAATCACCAGTTGGACCTTGTCGAGTTACTCTTGCGACAGTTAGAAGAGAACATGAAAACAATCAGGTCGGCAAAGTCTAACACTTGTAAGTTCAGATCACTATTGGTGTGTATATTTTTCTACATTCAAAAATTTTTCCCTTCATTTGGTCACATAGATTGGCCTACCGACAAACCAATAGTTACTCAAATTTTTGAAATTATTCGTAATCTAGGAGATAATTTGAATAAAGTTGTAGATGACTACTTTGAGCAATTAAAGGTCAAGATGAATCTTCAAAGAAGGATTCCTAGTTCATTAGTTGAGAAATATGAAATGAATATATGTTTTCTTGTGGATATCAATCACACCTTGATTAAGGTTGTGGAGCCCAGAACAAAATGGCTAGCCCCCATGGGATACGAAATGGATATTGATTTCACTTTGAAATCAATCAAGGCTCTATTGGCTACACCGGAGGACAAGAATGCAGAAAGGTTTGGAACTTATGAAGAGGCCAAGACAAGAATAAAGACTGGTCTTGTCATTGGTAAAATTACTAAAAAGTCAAAGAAAATGATGAAAACATTAATAGAGAAATTTGGAGATGAATCTGACTCATCTAACGAGTCACCGGTTGGCACTGCAACTGATGGTCAATTATTGTTAACTAACAAACCCAATGATAGTGAAGAAACTGAGTCTAACAATGAAAAAGATTCAATACCGGTTTCCCCCACTCCAACTCCAAAGAAGAAATAGTTGCCAGTGCAGCCTAGAGCACAAACAAGGTCAGCAACCACAGCTTCACCACCTTTGAAGAAGGGAGTTGTGAAGATTTCAACACCAAAAGCTTCTTCACCGACCAAGACATTTACAAAAAGAGGAACCAAGGTCGCAGCTGAAGCACCGAAGAAAAGGAGAAAACTAATTAGAGGAAGAGAAGACCTTGAAGACAAAGAGAATGATACAAATTAGTTCAAGATGGTTAGCAACAAGAACAAAATAATTGATGAAGTTGCTGCAGATATAATTGAGAATGGGGAACTCACAGATCCTGAACTTAGTCGGTTTGATAACATGTCTATCGAGGATCAAAATAAAATAGAGGAGGTAGTCATCTAGATGATGATCACCTTCAAATGAGTTCCATTGGAATTTTCCAAGAAACTACCTCAGGCATTAGAGGAGAGAATAAATAAAAAATGGTTCTATGCCCTGGACACCGAAAAGAAAATGAGGGAACAAGCCCTAGTTCTAGCAGTTCCTAATTTGACTATTGATGAAATTGAAGAATTCATGACAACTTACTCTAGGAGATTCAAAGTAAAAAGCCAAGCTTTGCAGATATTAGATAAAAATCTAGCAGATATTGATGAGTCCAGCCAACTCATATGGACTTCACTTGTCGCAGCTCAAGAGCAAGCTAGAAAGGAAGCATTTCTAAACTTGTCTAAGAAGAGACATGGATCAAAAGGTAAAGGCATCCATATTGATGATGCTGATTTAGCAAAGAAGACCAAAGAGATATATGCATCAGTTACCGAGGTAATTGATACTACACTTAACAATATGGACATAAACATTTCACAGGATGCACCGGATCATGTTGAGATCCAGATTGAAGATAATAAAGTAGTTGATGTAATCATTGAGGACATTACTAATGGTGATCTCGATGATAGAGATGAAGATGAGGATGTGAACATTTCACAAGGCAAAACATAAGATGAAGGTTCTATTACCAAGCCTTCAATCACATCGTTATTGAGAGAGCTTCCTATTCTTGTAGAAGCAGTTAAAATGTTGACAAAGGAACAACCCGAAGGCTCACACCTTGAGCAACCGATGGATACATCAAGGGAAAAAGGAGCGAGAACACCGGCTGAACCAAACAAACCTGAAGAGAAAGAAACAACCGAGATAGAAGCACAGGATCAAAATAACTCTAAAGTAACCAAGGCTACCCCACAAAACACAACATCAGAGGCTCCACCTCAGTCAACCAACACATAGGTTCCCAAGGAGAAGAAGAAGGAAGCAAATGTGTCAACTGAGTAGGTTACTCAAACTATTGAGGTAAAATATATTGTACCACTTGTAAAGAGCTCACCTCAAGAGCTAAAGAAGAAGAAGAAGAAAAGTAAAGGAAAAGGGCCGGTCACATTAGATGAAGTTATTGTTAGGACTATGACCCTAGGACCCTTAGCCCTGAGGAACTTAGAAAATATGGGGAGCTATGTACTAGGAAAGCAGCACAAGAAAAAATAAAAATGGAAAGCAAGAGCAAGGAAATACTGAGAATGTAAGAGATATATTACAACAGGTCATACTCAAGGTAAAAATTAATGAGGATACTCCCATTATGGACCAACTTGCCACACTTGTAGAAGAAATCAATGCCCCTAACATAGAAGTTGAACAAAGAATTGAAGAAAGGGTAGAATCAAAGATTCGGGAAAAACTTGCAGAAAAGATCAGCCAGAAAGTGGCAATAAATAAGGTAAAGTTATCTGAGGTAATAACTAACATTCAAGCTATTACTCAATTAATAAGTCAAATTTTGATCAAATTATGCACTATGGAAACCTTCAGTGCTGAGATTAGTGAAAAGATAAAACAACTGGATACTGAAATCCAAGCCACTGCACAGGCAACTTTAACTGAGCCACAAGCTTTTGCAAAGCATATATTGAGAGTTCAAGAACTTAGGTGGTTAAGAGAAGATCTTAGGAAACAGGAAGATAGATTAAGTGACCAGGTCACCGAGCTTCAAACCAAATTACTTCCTTACCTGAAATTTTTTGAGAAACACATTATCAAAGCGCAGATACTTGTCACAACACCTGAAATCTCTATGTTGGACAACATCTTTGACATGCATGCACAGGTCGATCTTGAGAAAATTGCTCTCACCAACTTGAAAGAGGAATGGGCAAACCTCTTGGAGTCATTGAAGAAAACCCATAAGCATATTTTTGATAAGCTGCAAGTATACATTTTTGTACTTGGCATTAATATAAAAAAGGGGGATAACAATGTATATGCCAAATATGTAATTAAATGCTAAGTATATTACACACTACCAGGAGCATGCACTGAGGGGGAGTATAGAAATTTTGATAAAGTTAAGTATCTATGTATATATGGCAGAGATAGAATAAATTTTTTAAGACATAAGGTCTATATACATTTAAGTTTTGATACTAATGCCAAAGGGGGAGATTGTTATCTCTATTTGAGCATTAAATATTGTCATTAGTATCAAAGACATCTAGTCAGTTACCTATGCAATCTAGTCGGTAAAAGCAAAGTACTTCAAGCTACTCAAGCTAGTTGGTTAAACTTCACCAAGCAACATAGCAGTCTTACTGAGCATAAGTGTACACCAATACCAAATTTTAGTAAACACCGAGCAGACTGGACACTGAGCACCAGTGAAACTACCGAGTAGTATCTACAGTGTTTATCGAGCAATACAGAAAATGACATAATATTTAGGAATGACACATTTATTTATGCAGACGGTTACAATAGAATCATAAAACATTTTACCAAGATCGAGGATCATTTATTGTAGATGTAATCATTAATTCTGATGATAATCTCTATGTAATTGCTAGATCTAGGTTAATTTTGTACACCGTAGATCTTAGGGTTTTTCTTAAGACATTGTACCCTAATTTTGTTAAGTGGTAAAAGAAGTATGCTATATATTTGTATTTCATGTCATTTTGACATAAGCTTGACAAAGGAAGTTATGAACAAGTGAAGAAGTTCTTGAAGCATTAAGCCAACTTCAAAATATCAGTTATCAGATAGAGAAGATTAGAATTCAGAGACATTCAAATTGAGCAGAATCTGACACGGCTATCAAATAGTTCAGAGACAAGATCCACACATTTAGAGGTGATATCTAAACTATACTATATTGATCTATATTAGACAAGGTTGAGTTTTCATTTGCAGATACATCTTGTTATTCTCTAATCATTGTAAGAGAGTTTGGTAAAATCTCTTAATAGAGTAGACCTAACAGTCTTTTATATAAATCTCTTAATCGAGTGCACACTCAAGTAGTGTTGTTAAAATCCTACAACTAGGTAGATCTAGCTGATCTAAATTGTTACTCCTAATAGGGTAAGATCACCAGAAGTGATCACAACTTGTAGCCTTAACCATCATACTTTATTATCTGCAATAGTAAAGATTTGTGGGTGTCATCCCCACCATAGTTTTTACCTTCTAAAAAGGGTTTTTGCATTACCAAAATACTTTTTTTATGTGATTTATTTATTGTTGATTTCATGATATTTACTTTTGCAAGTTAATTGAATGAATGATGCATGCAATGGATTCAAGTTATATATGAAGGTTACTACTGTTTGCTGATTAAGTTTTGGAAGTTAAAGTTTTTGAGGATACTGATTCACCCCTCCCCTCTTAGTACCCTATCTCTCCAATCCAACAGTGCAATCTGTGAAAAGCCAACCCGATTAAAATTTTACAAACACACTATTAAGTGTGACCCTATTAAAGGATTTAAAACACTTTGTCAAAAGTGTCCTAGTTATAGGACTTAAGAACATTCCACTAGAATGTCACCTTGATTAAATGATTTATACAATGAATGTTAGGTCAACCTTGATTAAATGATTTAGAGTGATACAATAGTTAGAAAGTAACAATAGTTTCTGATCTGAAAAATATACAACTCACTTTGCAAATACAGATCCACTTCGCACATATATGTTGATTTACTAGCTGATCTCCATTTCCATCTCCATCTCTGATCTTCTCAAAATTTGCTTCAAGAAATCATAACTCTATTCAGCTCCTTCACAATTTCACATTCAGCCTTTTTCTTAGACATATCAGTCAATAATATCAACCTCTTATCATCCTCGCATAACCTCACAATTAGGTTTTCCTTTATACCTCTTCGATTAGGTAGATCCATCTTTTGTCGCTTAATCTCCTCCGTAGATCTTAGGTTTAGGTCAGATTCATCAAATCCTTCCATCATTATTTTCTTCATCCTTCCTTCTAGGTACATCTCCAAACTTCTCTTTGAATGCATAAGAAAATGATTTATTATGCATTAAATGCTCCATACAATTCATTAATAATGTCAACAAGTTTTACATATCTCAAGAATTCAACTATGTCAGCTGGGAATCTTAATTCTTTCTCCAAATATAATTTACTAACACTTTGTCAATATTGTGTTCTTCTCCTCTGTCATCACCGTGTACCTCGGTCACCACTACAAATTGTCTTCCTCAACAAACACTGTATTTTTTTGATAATTTCCTGTTGCTCAACAATTACTAATGTTCGGTCAACACTAGATTTACTTGACATATGCTAGTGCTTGATCGACACTAACATCACTCGGCTTAAACTATATTTCTTCACTTTTTCTCAATTAAGCCTACCTTTCCAGTCTTTCTTCTTACTTATATAAACAATACATTATCTTATCAATGTTCCAACTAATCAAGTACCCATTGAAGTATCAAATAACTCAACCTTTCTTTAGGTTCTCTTGTAATCTCCTTTCCCAAATCCTCTTCATCAATCAATAGATATGGTACTCTCCTAGATAGCAACTATCTCATCAATTAAGATTTGACATCAATGAAAATATAACAATTGTTTCAATTGTAGTTTCCAACAATCTCCCTCTTTGGCATTGATGGAAACACCACATGAATAACATGTGATTTACCAAACAATCCAAAAACTATGTGCATCATATTTTTATAATATCCTTAGCTTCATTCTGATTCACAATTTTTTTTTCCTAACCACATACACAATTACTCCCTCTGAATATTTTCTGTCACTCTCCCTTGGGCTCCATTGAATCTTCTCCCTCTATGTTTTCATTTGAATTTCTCCCTCTTTGACAACAATGCCAAAGTTATATCTATCACTTCCATCTTCCACATGTAGATGTCTTCATGTCAGTTATGTATGTTGTATTCTCCCACTGTCATCTTTCTTATGAATGATTCTCATCTTTGCTTCACTTCTCACAACTCTAGGCAACTCCTAAAGTGTAACCTTTTCTGCATCAATTTGTCAAATATTATGTTTACCACATTTGATGCAGTGCTCCTAGTGGACTAGGCAGGCTCAGCTAGGGGAATCACCCCTAGTTTTCCTCTAAGCTACTAATGAAAATTCTTAGGTAAATCTTTTGTGAATATATTTGCTAATTATTCCTTTTTATTCACATATTCCATTCTCACTTCTTTGTCTTGGACTAGCTCTCTCAAGTAATGATACTTGATAGAAATATGCTTAGTCTTTGTGTGCATTACTGGATTTCTTTGATATATTAATAGTATTAGTGTTATCATAGAAAATAACAAGCAGCTCAGTGATTTCCTCTTTCATTCCTTTTAACAATTGCTTAATCCACACTAAATTTGAACAATTTACTGATGCTACAACATACTCATCTTTTGTTGTAGATTGGGAAATGTAGTTTTGTTTCTTGCTTGTCGAGGAGACTAGTTTCTTTCTTAAAAAGAATGCTTCACCACTTATACTATTTTTGTCATCAACATTTCCAGCCCAATCTACATCAGTGTAAACTCTCAGTTCAAACTTTTCATTCTTGTAGTATAATCTATAATCCTCAATTCTTTTAAGATATCTCAATATTCTCTTCACTGCCATCATATGATTTTCCTTAGGATTGACAAAATATATTATCACAATCCGAACAACTAGGGCAATATCCGGTCTGCTGTGAACAACATACTGTAGCTTTCCAATCATAGATCTATACAAGGTTTGATTCACTTTAACAGTATCATCAATTTTAAATATTTTATGTCCAGTAGCCATAGGAGTACTCACTAATCTGGAATCCTCCATACCAAAAGTTTTCAATATCTCTTTTACATATTTAGATTGAGTAATGTAGATACCTTTCTCCATCTGATAAACTTGTAAACCAAGAAAGAATTTTATCTCACCAAACATAGATATTTCAAACTCATTTTTCATCTCATTTAAAAAATTGTGACATAGGGCATTTTGTCCTCCAAATATGATATCATCAACAAAAATTTCAACTAATAAAATCCCTTTACCTTTCTTTGTTTTTATATACAAATTGTTGTTGTCATTTGTTCTTGCAAATTCAATCTTTATCAAATAATTATGCAGTCTCTCATACATGCTCTGGGGGCTTGCTTCAATCCATACAACTTGTTCAACTTTCATACCATCTTTTTCTTGCTTGTGTCATAAAATCATTCAGGTTGTTCAATGTATACCTCTTCTTCTAATATTCCATTCAAAAATGCAGATTTTACATCCATCTAATATACTTTGAAACCTTTATATATGCAACATATGCAAGTAGAGTCATTACTTCCTCTAATCTTGCAACAGGGGAAAATGTCTCTCCATAGTCAATTCCTTCTTCTTTTCAATATCCCTTGCATACTACTCTTGTCTTGTTTCTTGTGACCTCTCCATGTTCATTTAGCTTGTTTTTGAATACCCATTTTGTTCCAATAACATTCTTGTCTTCTGGTCTTAGCACTAGAGTCCAGGTATCATTCTTTTCTATCTGATCAATCTCTTCATTCATGGCTTGTATCCAATCATCATTCTCTAAAGTATCTTTTACAATTTTAGGCTCAAACTCACATAGTAAACATGTAGGGTCTTTCAACTTACTTCTTGTCAAGAATCCAAATTCTTTATCTCCAATGATTTGCTCAAGCTTATGATGTCTTCTTACACATTGTGCTAATGTAGGTTCAGATTTATTTTCTCCTTGTTCTTTAATTTCATATTCATCTTGTAAGTCATTTGCTACTTCTTCCAATTAATCGACAGCATCCTCCTGATGCTCGACATTACTTATCTGTGACTCTGCTGGTTCAAACGTATTACTTGCCTCTCCTTCCATTTAAACAAAGGATCTGTAATCTTTAGGTTCTTATTTGCCTTCTAATTCATTCTTTTCTGCATATTCATCAACTCTAACATTTTCACTTTTGACAACTTTGTTAGTGTTAGAATTCAAACACTTATAAGCTTTGCTCTTAGTAGAATAACTTAGGAATATGCCTTCATTGCTTTTTGTATCAAATTTTTTATTTATATTGTCTTTCATGTTGGCAAGTTGGCTATATTGATGTATATGACTTGATATAGTGTTGTCATTATGGAAACAAAGTCATATAGTAGTTTGAAGTCAGTGCATTTGATAAGGAGATAAAAAATCAGTTCAGTGTTGAAGACTAGACAATGTATAGAGTTCTTACAGCTCAGAGCATCAACGCATGTGCGTACAAAAGAATTATGGTATGCACCCTAGAAGTTAAGTTGGTTAGACTATATTCATGCTTAGTCTATGAGCGCATAATTAGATATGCAAGGATGAGAAAGATACAATCAGTTGAAGTTGCATAGCCAGTGTGTGTCAGTGAAGAACATAGTAAGTAGCCAACAATTATCATTTTGAATTGTGACTATATTATAATGTTGTAAAGGCTATGTACCTATTGTAATTAGGTTTTCAACATGTATATATGTTTGATTGTAAACATGCTTAAACCAATTCATTTGGAAGCATTGTATGTAATAGGTTTAAGGGTCGACCTAGTTGTTTATTTTCTATGCGCGTATGAATATAAGGTTCACCCATTGTATTCGGTATGAAAGTTGATAAAGAGTTGTGATAAGCAAAGAAGAAGTGTACGAAGACACTATAAAATGTATTAGAGCTTTGTTAGAGGTCAAAACATCAGTGCATCAAAGGAATTGATCTGACAAGCAGTGTCACAATGATAGTTCATCCAGTAGATATAGTGTGTATTTGAGATCAGAAGGTTGTAGCCTTCACCACTTGAGCAGTGAGCTCTAGGACAATGCGTCCACTCCCTTAACAAGGACTATTGTAAAATACTCCTAACAGGGTCTGACCCTTGACAATGTCTACTGTACTTAAAGCATTGTAAAGAAACTCCTAATAGGGTTAAGGATCTTCTAACAAGGATCACAAAACACTAGTACAGAATATTAGTGGGTGTCAATTCACACCGGAGTTTTTACCTATTTGGGTTTCCCCGTAACTGTGTGTGTGAAAATTATACCTGATCTATAGACACAACACTTTAGTAAAATATTAGAAGTTAGCAAAAATCAAAATCGTGCAAAATTGAAATCTAATTTAACCAAGCGATTTACTGCCTTCTAGTAGGTGCGAGATTGATGTTTTCAGATTGTTATCGAGATCAGTGACCTAGACGACACTTAAATGAAAGATTTGAATGCAATTGATTTAGATATGAATTGAATGCAATTGATCTATTTTTTTGGATTTTAGATGCAATAAGAATGATGAAAGCTAATATGAATCTATGCTAATATGGAAATTGATATGCTAAAATGATCTAACAATAAAATGAAAACAAAAGTGATCTCACAAAACGTGGTTGATTCGCAAAGAAGCTCCGATTCTCTAGATAGCCATTCACTAGCATAAGTTCGCAAATTATGAGATGCTTTGGGATGAGCTGAAGCCTTAATTTATAAAAATCTAGGGCTTTGGAGGTGCATGGATAAAAGCCATAAATCACTCAAATTAACTCAGCTTGATTTTTGAGTTATATGATAATAAATATAATTTAATTCACAAAAATATACAAATCATGCAAAAATAACTTTTTAACTCAAATTAGAGTTTAGATCAGCTTTTTGAACTCCAAAAGGATGTTGAGTTCTAAAAAGTCAACACTTTGCATTGATTTTCTAATTTGGAGTTTAACTGTTTCTTTTGAATGTGCATAATAATTATGAATTAATTAAATAAATAAAGTGATTTATGCTCAACTTAACTGATTTTTAAAAATAAATAATTGATTTATGGGTTAATCAATTATTTAATCAAACTTCTATTAAAAACTTTATTATTAAATAATGACAACTTGCTTTAATTAATTAAATAAAAATTTAATCAATTATTCATAGGATATTGGATTTATTGTCAAAATTAAATAATACAATTAATAATAGATAGAATTAAATTTAATTACATAATTAAGTGGCAAGATATTAAATCTAATTAATTAAATATGAAAATATTCAATTAATCAAACTTAGGATAAATGTGATTTATCACCAAATAATCATTAAATTAAAGATAATTAAGATAATTAGAAATATTGCTAGGAATATTCCCCGATGTAGAATTTAAGATAATCAATTATGATTCGATGATGTTTAGATGTGCCTTAGATTAGGACTTCGATGTTGATTTCATTCAATTTGTAGATGTAGGAGGTTAATGAACTTATAGCTCATTTTTGGGGTATTACATTTTGCCCCTCTTTGAATTACTGTGCAAAGCGCAGTGGTTCAAAGACAGTCTGTGTTTGATAGAGATATGAAACTAATTCGAAATTGATCATTGATATGAGACAGAAGCTGAATGATATTGATTTGATATGAAGATAATAGGTCCCGAATGACCAAAGATAATCTTCACTATAGCAGCGATGAACCGAGGATTGCGAAAAAGTGTCAAAACCCCTGATTCCAAACCTTAGGATTGCAAAGAAGTGAGTGACCGGTTCTAGACTCGATTGTCTTAGCAGAACTAGAAGGTATCACATCCGAATCATTCAGTTGCCAAAGAACTAAGGAAATAACACTGATAAACCGATGGTTGCAAAAAGCCGATACAGATTACAAGATTAGGAGAATACCAGATTGATATGGATCTTGATGAATCTGATATGCCCCAAGTGATGATAGATTTGCTCCGAGTGATGAGGTTTTTTTTGATGAATCAATAACTAGACGTGGTTGTTGTCTTGATTACTAAGGAAAGATAATAGATTCTAGATAAAATTAGATTTACAGACTTGAATGATGTGCAATACCGTGCCCCCTTCGGGATTGAAATTGAAATCTGACAAGAAAAGTCAGCATTGATAGTTCAGAAGCATGTTAATTGATTTGAAAAGTGGTTAAACATGTTTGGGAATGCATTTCGTATCGTTGGAAGGTCCCAAAAGACCAAGTTTGACTAGGTGAAACCATGAGTTGACCATAGTTGACCAAGTTAAAATTTTGATAGTTTGATGTTAGATAATCAGTTAAGTTGAATACTAGATTTCTATGATGATGGAAGGTTGATTATACAAGTAGTTGACAATATGAATGATCTTAGGTTTTGATTTTGATCCCGAAAAAAGATTCTACTTGCTGTTTCATTGGAGGAACCTTCATGTGAGATTTGGCTCTTGTTAGATTTGAAGATGCGATTTGAAGAATTATTTAAGTATTGAAGTTTGTTTAATCATTGTGAGATCATGCAAAGTGAAATGCAACCTAAGACGTAGGACCTAGTCATTGATCATGTGTCAATTTGTTATCATCATTGAACTTTTAGGTAACTAGATAAATCAATACAATGCCCACTAGCTATGAAACCATGGACATATGAATATCGATTTGTAACGCTCAAGAACCAATACAACACCCACTGGTCCAAAACAACCATGGACATATAAATATTGGTTTTATTTTTGGAATGTCAGATTAGATATAAGCACCAAGGCACAAGCGCTAGGATGACCTGAATATCACGTCCATTTTGATATAGCAATTTGTATAAGCATCAAAACATGAACGTCATGATGACCTGAATATGCCTTGCATGACAAACACATCAAACAGCCAAGAGATCAATCTAAATGCAATGTGAGTTACCCGTAGTGACCCTTTATCGTTCACATCCTTAGGCAAGATCACGTGTCACACTAGGAGAAAGAACTCACTCAAAAAGACAATAGTTAGATCAAACTTCTTTGAATTTTTCACGTATCAATGGTCGAGGTACACATGGCCATCCAATTCAAGATAGAGGCTCTTACAGTCGGACACCATTTCAATCCAAAATTTCCAAAGTTGTTAGATTTTCACATACAAGCAGAAGACAAAGAAAAGATTATGTCTCCAGTCATCACTCTCTAAATCCTGTAAAGGATATCATCGAAGAGCTCAAGAAGACACAATATGAAAAAATCTCAATGTGAATCAGTAAGCATACAAGGAGATAAAAACACGTAAAAAAGCATAGATTATTTTCAGTTTGATGTTTGATTGTGTTGTTGTAGATGCAAAATCCTTTTTGGAGACAAGACAGATTTGATTGACTCAAATGAAGCTTCAAAGGACTCTGATTGGATATGATACATCTCAAATACATGAGAGACCATAGGATATGATATTGATTACCCCCAAGTGTTAAGCATTGATAGGATACAGACGCTGGAGCTGATTGGTGTACAGACCGACTTATTGAAAAATTAGAAATACAGAAACAAACCGGGAGATATGTACAAACTAAAGCAAGACTGAAAGCTGGGAAAGACTAAGATTGCATTGATAGATGGAGCATTTTGAAACAAGTGGTGCCCGTTTGCCAGGTTTTCACCATCTTGGCTAAGATTCTATTTTTGCTACTAAGGCGCCTGTTTCCAGGTTTTCACCAAGGCACTTTTTTTTTTTTTTTCATTTTTCAATTTTTTTTTTTAAGTTTTGATATTTTTTGATTTTTTTTGTGAATCATCAAGGTGCCTATTGCTAGGTTTTCACCAAGATGTTCATTTTTTCAAGACATTTTTCAATTTTTAAGATTTTTTAGGACATTTTACCATAGACTAAATTCTTTAGACATAGAATTTCTTCAGATGGAGAACGTTGATTGGTTCTCGGAGCTATTCTCCTTTAGTCATTAAGAGTTGATAGGCACCAAAACTAAAAGTAGTAGTGATTATAAAGGGATCCAACCACTTGGGTTCAAACTTCCCCTTGCATTCTCGATGTGATTGATTTTTAGGATTCTCTCTCAAAACTAGATCGCCAACCTGAAATTCTCTATGTCTGACTTTCTTATTGTAGCCTCTAGACATTTTCTTCTGATATACTCTGAGATGATCATATGCTGCTTATCTGCGCTCATCTAGTAGTTCAAGTTCTTGCAACCTAGACACTCTGTAGTCATCATCAGTTACTAGACCATGCTGATGGGATTTCAACCTCAATAGGTAGTACCACCTCAGACCCATAAACTAAAGCAAAAGGCGTAGCCCTAGTGAGTGTTCTGATACTTGTTCTCATACTAGTTTTGATACTAGTTCTGATACTTGTTCTGATACTTGTTCTGATACTCATTCTAATACTCATTATGATACTTGTTATGATACTTTTTCTGATACTTGTTATGATACTTGTTCTGATACTCATTCTGATACTTGTTTTGATACTTGTTATGACACTGGTTCTGATACTGGTTTTGATACTTATTCTGATACTGGTTTTGATACTTGGTATAATTGATAGCATCTTTTTCCATAGCAAACTCTCAAGCAAGATCATATCGTGCAGTCCCAATGTCTAGCAAGGTGGAGAATAAGAGGGATTAGCAAGTTGGTGGATGAGATGGAAGACAAGAGAATGAAGGAGAATGAAGGGAAGAAATTCTCAAGGGAAAACTCCTCAAGAATACCCAAGCTAGGGAAAAATTTTTATGTAAAGCGCATTTGGACAAGCAATGAAAGGCCAGCATAGGATAAGTCACAAAAGTGTAATGCCAAAGAAGGACAGGATGTAGTCCAAAGGAGTAGACATGTCAAGAGGCTTCATAGCACCGTATTTTACTCTTTTTTTTAATATTTTTATTAGATCAATACCAAAGGGGAAAATGATGGAAAAAGGCTAGAATGAATGGAGCAAAATAAATATGAAGGCTAAAAAAGAAGGGAATGAAAGAAAGATCATCGAAAAATAGCTCACAAGATAGCCAAATGTTCGTATATAGATCAACATTGTCAAGATCAAAGAGAGAAGATGGAATTGATGAAATATGTAGAAGAACTACACATGACGCCTAATTGTTAGGTTTTCATTATGGTACTTATCCAAGGTGCCACAAGGGAGTGGTTTTCACCATAGGATGAATTTATTTCTCTTTACTTTTGCTACCAAGGCGTCTGTTTCCAAGTTTTCACCAAAGCACATTTTCAATTTTTCAATTTTTTTTTTTTAGAAGAAGGCAATCTTTTTGGATAATGCTCCTTGAAAGGATAAACCATGATATGCCAAGGATTCAAAATGATATGCTCAAAAATGTTGATAGGGAAAGGAAGATAGAAGAGGAAAATGGAGGATAAGATTTTATGTAAAGTGAGTGAGTTTGGAAGATAGGAGGAATAGGCAAGTGAGGAAAAAAAAAAAGAGGTAGAAGGATAATGAATGGAAGGACTGTGAAATGGTAGGTGGAAAAGAAGGCAAGATCAACATCAACACACACCTTGAAGGGTGGCGAGAGGATGGAGGAAATGTGAATGAAGGAATACGTGAAGGAATATGGCGAATGGATAGTAGAGGTTGTGGTTTAAGCACATGAAATGGAAGAATATTTTTGAAGGGAAATGAAGTGGAAGCCTTTGGAAGCTTGAATGTCAATTTCACTTTTTTCTCAACACCAGACTCTTTCAAGAGAGACTTTGGAATCTATATAGCCATAGGCTTTTTATTTCCTTTCAATGATCTAGAGAGAATATCTTCAATGATGGATTTTGGAACCCATACTTGTCTTGTAGTTTTTTTCTTAGATATCTTTTTTGACTTTATGTTTCCATGTCTATTAGAGGAGACATGGTGATCTTCTTTTTTTGATGGATTCTTGTATTGCTTCTTTTTCTTGTATTGAACATTCAAGTTACTTCCAAAAGACTTGGGACTTGTGGAGGAAGGAGGATATGCCTCGTTTAGATGGGTGGGTGGATGAAAAGGATTCAAGGGTGTGCATCTATGTTGATCTTGAGGAAAGATAGGAGATGGAGGGATGTAAGGGCCCAAGATGGATGATGAATTAGGAGAGTTAGGAGGGAAAAGTGAATGGACATAAGGACCCAAGATGGAAGGAAGATGTGAAGCCCTTTGTAGTGGTGGAAGAAGTCCAAGGATGGATGCGGAAGATGCAAAAGGATAATCAATAAGTTCATCAACATCTATATGGCAACCAAGGATATCAACATCTTTAGAGGGAGCATTAGGATTTTCAATACAATCATGGATATCTTGAATATGAGCACCTTCTTTGATAGGATTGTTCAAATCTTGCAAAGACTTAGGAAGAGTAGAAAGTGGAAATGAACATGGAGTGGTAGAATAAGAAGATGGAAGACTTTAATCTTGAGAAGGATCTTTGGATAGCATAAGCGCATAATTTTTCTCTTGATTTTCAATAGGCTTAACATTGGAAATAACAACACCATTTTTACCAACCTTAATGGAAGTATCATCTTTGGAAAGTGCAAGTGTAGTAAGGTTATTTTGATTGTCAATAAGCTCAACGATGTAAGTAGTAGCTTGATCTTACTTAGGAGAAGACTTAAGACATGGTTGAATGCATGAAAAAAGGGCTGTAGGATCAAAAGAACCCTGAGGTGGATAAGAGACATCGTGAAAAGGAGTGGATGACATGGAGGGTTCTTGATCTTGATCTTTCTTTATGTTCTTTTCTTCATCATTTTTAGAGTCCTCTTGACATGGAGCCACTTCTAAGGACAATGAAGCATGTTGGGATTGTATGGATGGCTTTGGAAGAGATGGTGGAGGACTAGCTGAAGTAGGGATTATAGCATATGAAGGCTTAGGATCTTTAGGTTTATCATTATTGAAAGTATTTGCAGCCAAGTGAAGGTTAGCTTGAGTTTCTTTAAGAGGTAGCTCTAGAGGATAACTATAGGGAACTACATGAAAAGTATCAGGGCTTGTGTTAGATGAAGGTTCTGTGAAAGATTTGAAAGACTCGGAAGCTTTAGGAAATGTATGAGTATTGGAGGAAGTAGGGGATGGAAGGGAACCATCACAAGACAAAGGTCCAACATTAACATGATCTTTCTTGAGAAGATAATCTTTATTTTCAACAAGAGAGTCCTTAAGAGAAGGATTCTTATAATATTGATGCTTGAAGCTAGCACGATGCATTTTATAATCCTCAGCAGTAGTAGATGGATCATAATCAAGATATTGTCCACAAAAGCCATCAAAATCTCTTTCAAAATTAGTATCATATGGATCACCATCATGATCTATCCAATGTGACATCCCATTTCCAGTAAGCAGGAACACACGATGAGGAGGACTCTTAGGAACAAAGGTGTCATAGGTATCATTATATTGTCTGTCATCATAGTCATCATAGTCTCCAAAGTTGGATGTGTCACTTTCCATGGAAGAGGTATCAAAAGGGTTATCATGTTGCTCAAATTCTGTCCAGGGGCATGGTGACATGTACAAGTCTTTATCAAATTGAAAAGAGTATAGAGATTCCATGGAGAACTCTTTAGGTTCCTTTTCTTTTTTAAGATTGTTAAGTTCAACTTGCATAGCTTGCAGCTGCTTCATCATAGTGGTGATTAAATTTTTTTCCTCATGTGTACTGATTCTTTGAGACATGTATACTGATTTTCAATGGCTATTGTTCTGTTCTTGACAATGATTTGTTTGACAGATTCTAAAAATAGGCTGAAAAAGCTAAAATCTGACAATTTTGACAATTTTTTGACACCTTTCAAATATTTTCCAAACGACACTCTGTAGACTCGTATGACAGTGGGTATGCTATGAAACGACAGTTGAAAAATTTGTATGACAGTTGCAAGATTTTGACTTTGAGAATTTGCTGGCATGGGAACTCGTACGACACTGGATACTCAATCATATGACAGATGGGTTGTAATGAAATGACACTTGGAAAAACTCATATGACTTTTGACTTCCTGAAATGATTTTGACTCCAAAAAGGATTTTACGTCAATTTTTGCAAAATTTTGAGTTTGCAGATTTAGATTGTTTGCAAATTTCAATGTCTAGATTTGAGGATTGTAACAGATTTGTTCATTTTCAGTAACCAGATAGATAAACAAGCACGCAAAATAGCAAGCAAGTGATTTCAAGCATGTCTGAAAATAATGAACAAGGGCAAAAGCAACCTTGCGTATGAACAATCAAGTGACTTATTCATTCTAATCCTCTGAAGTGTTAATTGTGTATGTTCCAAAATATTTTGCAATGATGCACATATACCCTAGAAAATGAAACTTTAGCCTCGCTAGGGTTTTTAGTAATGGTTTGACTCTGCAACTTTTATGATCCAAAGGGGTGAACTCCAATCCCAGCGCACCAGGGTTTTGACATAGTCCAAGAACTTAATCTTCAGGAGCTGCTAGGGAGATCTGACAACCCAACAATGAACCATAGCTGTGGAGATTTCTTCCACAAGGATATTTATATAGCGGCTGTCACTACCACAATGAAAATGGTTATTACTGCTTGAGGTTCCGTCAACATAGTTTTCCCTATGAAGGGAGTGTCTACTACGGTTAACCCTCTCTAAAGGTGACTCACAGTAGTATACCACAAGGGGACTTGGCTCCAGATTCAAGTTTTTTGACACCTTTTCACTTTTAACCCAAACAAAGCAAGCAGATTAATCCGACATGCTAAGATAAAGTTTTGCTTCACCAAGCTCTATGATGTCAACTCCACATGATCTATCAACCTCTCTGGGGAGAGAATGTATCAATCAATAAGAGAAGGTGCACTAACCAATTTTGATTCACCAAAGCTCGTGATGTCAACCCCACGTGATCTATCAACCTCTCCGGGGAGAGAATGTATCGATCAATAAGAGAAGAGACACTAACCGAGTTGAATGTGAAATGCACTAAGTATCCTCCCTACCTACAAAGATTCTATCATCAAGAATGATTTCATTGTGAATCCAATCTCTCAAGAATCACAAATAGTGTTCATAGGGCCTAATTACTATGTGAGCACATATGTATGTTTCCAAAAGCAAATCTACCAAAAGTACCCAAAAAGTAGAAAGATGAACACTTAACGCTTAAAGAGAATATGAGGTGAGTCCACAAGGTGGAACACTTAACACCTCACACAAGCTGAAAATGAGTCCCCAACTTAGAAAACAAGTGAGTTCCTAAAAGTACAAAAGGGTTGCCTGGTGGAACAATTAACGCTTCTCTCCTGTAGACCCCTCCCCTTTATGGCACTGAGATTGCAACCATGGGGCAGAATGAGGGGCCGGCGGATTAGCGAGTCCAATAACCCAAGATAGCAATCAAGAACAATCACAAGTAATCTAAGACTGCTAATAAATACTTAAGGTGTCACAACCTAGTATCAATTATGCAAGTGTGTAAAACAAAAGCATGAAAAGAATCACCCAAGCTAGACACACGAGAGATTTATTTTAAGCCCAAATCGAAATATTATCAGCACAAGTGGAATACCTGAGATCCTTGCAATGTGCTTAGTAGATTTTTACCTGATTTTAGCAAACTTTATGCTTTTTCCAATCAAAACCAGCAAGAGCCGATAAAAAATAGAGAATTCCAACTGTTAAGATTAGCTGTTAGTCAAAATCTAAAAATCAAATCTGACAAACTGCTTGCAAAAATGAAATGAAAATTGAAATCTGATGCCTAAACTCGTACGACAGTGGGTCTATTATTAGATGACAATAAGAAACTTGTATGACAGTGGGTATCCTCCCAGGTGATAGTCTGGAAACTCGTATGACACTGGGTGTCTAATGAAATGATAATCCAGCTTCCAAACGATAGTGGGTGCCTGATGAAATGATACTCAATCAACTGTCATACGATAGTGGGTATGCTCCTAGATGACACTGGGTGTCCGATGAAATGACAGTCTAAAAAACTCGTACGATAATTCAAAAAACTTGTATGACACTGTACGAACCGAAATTAAAAATTGCACTGTACGGACAGTTTTGATAGAATAACATCCTATTGAGAATACCACCAGAACAGGCAGCAGTAAGGGAGTTCTGATAGAGAAATGATAGAAGATTGATAGAAATAAAGGGAAGCCTGTTTCAGAGCCCCACGGTGGGTGCCAGAAATGTGTGTGTGAAAATTGTACCTGATCTGTAGACACAACACTTCAGTAAAACATTAGAGGTTAGCAAAAATCAAAATTATGCAAAATTGAAATCTAATTTAACCAAGCGATTTACTGCCTTCTAGTAGGTGCGAGATTGATGTTCTCAGATTGTTATCGAGATCAGTGACCTAGACGACACCTAAATGAAGGATTTGAATGCAATTGATCTATTTTTTTAGATTTTAGATCCAATAAGAATGATGAAAGCTAATATGAATCTATGCTAATATGGAAATTGATATGCTAAAATGATCTAACAATAAAATGAAAATAAAAGTGATCTCACAAAATGTGGTTGATTTGCAAAGAAGCTACGATTCTCTAGATAGCCATTCACTAGCATAAGTTCGCAAATTATGAGATGCTTTGGGATGAGCTGAAGCCTTAATTTATAGAAATCTAGGGCTTTGGAGGTGTATGGATAAAAGCCATAAATCACTCAAATTAACTCAGCTTGATTTTTGAGTTATCTAATAATAAAGATAATTTAATTCACAAAAACATGCAAATTATGCAAAAATAGTTTTTTTAACTCAAATTAGAGTTTAGATCAGCTTTTTGAACTCCAAAAGGATGTTGAGTTCTAAAAAGTCAACACTTTGCATTGATTTTCTAATTTGGAGTTTAACTGTTTCTTTTGAATGTGTATAATAATTATGAATTAATTAAATAAATAAAGTGATTTATGCTCAACTTAACTAATTTTTGAAAATAAATAATTGATTTATGGGTTAATAAATTATTTAATCAAACTTTTATTAAAAATTATATTATTAAATAATGACAACTTGCTTTAATTAATTAAATAAAAATTTAATCAATTATTCATAGGATATTGGATTTATTGTCAAAATTAAATAATACAATTAATAATAGATAGAATTAAATTTAATTACACAATTAAGTGGCAAGATATTAAATCTAATTAATTAAATATGAAAATATTCAATTAATCAAACTTAAGATAAATGTGATTTATTGCCAAATAATTATTAAATTAAAGATAATTAGGAATATTGCTAGGAATATTCCCCGATGCAGAGTTTAAGATAATCAATTATGATTCGATGATGTTTAGATGTGCCTTAGATTAGGACTTCGATGTTGATTTTGTTCGATTTGTAGATGTAGGAGGTTAATGAACTTATAGCCCATTTTTGGAGTATTACTGTAACCATATTGGTGTCATGTGTTAATTTCATGTTTCATGTTTGTGTGAATGTTTAATTCAATACTTAAGCATTTAAGTTCAGTATAAAGATTAAAGTAAAAAGATAAAATACAGTGAACACTAATTAACCCCCCCCCCCGCGCCCACTTAGTTTTCCCATTCTTAACAATTGGTATTGGAGCTCTGGTCCTCAGCAAAGAAGTTTAACCACTTGAGGAGATCATGGACAAAGCAGAAATGAAACATCTGAAAAGAAATCTGGAAGTTGCTCTTGAAGACCTGGAGAAATCAGAAAGAGAAATTGAAGAACTAAAGGAAAAGGTCAGTGATGCTCAATTAGTTATCAAAAGACTAAGAAAGGATTTGAAAGAATGCTCTAACAGTGATCTAGGAGCAAAGGTCAAGAAGCTAAATGAAGAAAATAAATTCTTAAAAGAACAACTTGAAGAGTTTGATGATAAACTGACTAACAATCAGGAAGTCTATAATGAACAAATTAAAGAGAACCTTCAACTCAATGAAGAACTAAGGCAAGCAAACATGGAAATCTTGGAGCTAAGGAATAGCAAAGAAAGCTTGGAATCTAAATTGAAAAAAGTAAAGAATCATATTGAAAAATTACACACCAGTTTTGATTTGATAGAATCTTAGTTGTATGCAAAAAGAGCCAAAGGAGACACTAGCTGTAATGGATACAATGAAGCACAAAATCAGATTGATAACATGCAAGCAAGAAAGGATACACAAAAAGACTCTATTGATATTGAGAAGACTGAAGATCAAACCAAAGAAAATGGTGAACCACCTAAGAATGAGTGCAAGCCTGTAGATTGCACTTGTTTTGCATGTAACAAGCATGGACACATAACAAGGAATTGTACAGAGGTAAGACCTTTTAATGGTTATTGTTATTCATGCAATAAATTTGGTCATAGAGCTATGAATTGAAAGACTAGTAAGAAGAATAGGATTCAACATGATCAGAGAAATCAAAATCAAACAAATATAAGAAATTCTCAGAATGTTACATGTCAGATATGTAACTATAATGGTCACTCAGCTAGATAGTGTAAAATGGTGACTCATATCAATGTGTTGAGGAATATAAGACCTCTAGTCATTTGTCACTCTTGTAACAAGGCTGGACATATCTCAAAGTTCTATAGATCAAGGACACAAGGTAAGGAAAGGCCTTAAAAGGCCGAAGAATAAGTATTGGATCCTAAAGGAGAAGTTAATTTTGTCAAACCCTTAGATGATGCAAGCTTAATTTGGTCAGAGAAAAAGAAGGACAAGACTGATGAGTATGTATTGGATGCATCCATAGTGGATGCACCCTCTACATTTGGATAAATAGCCCTCAGGGTCATAGGGGGAGCTAATTGAGCTCTAGACCCCTGTGTGGCTGGTATACTCACTCTCAGAGTATGCACCTTTGGACTTACGCTTTTGGAGTATAAAGGAACCTTCTTGCAAGAGTGCACATACTGATTGTTAAAGGTTGGAAATGTTTAAGTGATAGCTTGGTTTATGCGACAAGCATTAATGGTGGAATTTTCACTTTAAGTACATAGAAAGTTGTTTGATTACTCATTGCATTCAAATTTAGAGCGATAGGAGAGAAGAAAGAGCCTTAGAAGTTATTGTGAAGACTTGCAGATCTATCTATCAGTGATGTTTAGTACACTTGATTGGTTGCAGAAACCCTAGTTCACCGTGTCGATTCAGAAGTCTTCAAATTATCTTAGAGTATAGTTGGAAAGTGATAAAATAATTAGGAAAGTATTAGATTTGTATTTGGACAAGTCCATTACAACCATGCCACAAATATATAACAAAGCATCCGCTGAGAGTACATTCAGAGATTATATAACATTGGAATTGAAGACCTTCAGGGCCAAGATGCAAATGAGGTACAAAATTCCAAAAAATATTGTTGAAAAGTACAAGGGTATAATTTGTTTTATGGTTGAAACATATACAACATGCATGGAGGTAGTAGTCCCTAGAACAAAGTGGATTCATCCACTTGGATATGAAGTAAAGGAACAAGTTTTAGAAGCATATGCTCAAGTATTTCTTTCAACTCCTACTGACCCTAATGAGCCTAGATGGGGAACTTATGAGGAGAAGTCAAGAGAAATAGATGCCAAGCTAAACTGCGCATCAACAAAAAGAAAAGTTGCTAAAGTCAGATCAGAGATCTTGAGAATACATGGTGTGTCTCAAGCAGATCTTGACAAAGCAAAAGAACAAAAGATTGCTTTGGAACTAAAGAGCGCAGATGCATCAAAGGAAGAATCACATGATCCCAAGTTGAAGAAGGTGAAGATAGAGAAATTTGATGAACAAAAGGATATAATTGATGATACTCCTTTTGCGCCCAAGAAAACCATTGACCTTACTGCTCCTCCTCAGTATAAGACAATGCCAAAGAGGAAGAAAGAAACCAGCACTAGTCATCCATCCTCAAGAGTCACAAGGAACATAAGGAAAACTCAAGCACCTCTTGAAGTAAGTTTCAAACCTAGTCTTAGTGTGCTAAGTGCCAGAATAATTGATGATGGAAGAATTGATGAAGTAGGGAAATTTTATGAAAAGTATAGTGAAATAAACAAATCTGAGATTCATAGCATGATCATAAAGCACATGATCAAGTTTAAAAGGACAGTCTTGGAACTAAAAACAATGATCCCTGACAATGTATGGAATATCCTAGAATTCCAAAAGAGACAGGCTATTGAAGAAGATCTGCGGATAAGGGAAAAGATCTTAGATGAAACCCATCCTGTATGTGAGCTAGAAGAGAAGTTGCTGTTAGATCTAGTGAAGCCTCACCTTAGAACCAAGACAAGGACATTGAATATAATGGATAAAAATTATGAGTTAGTTGCCAAAAAAATAGAGAAAGCCTTTGAGAAGGTCTTTATGAATAGGAACATGTATCCACCTACTGCGCCCACAACACATGTACCCACAATGGTTACTAAAGGGTGAGAGACCATCAAGATGCAATCTACAAGTCCTCAGGATTTAACACCTACAGTGGAAGCACAAACAAAGTTAGATAAGTCTGCGCCCATTATAGAGTCACTCAAGGACATCACCATTATCATTGATAATGTAGAAATAGCCATGGTGACCACTGACACTGAGTTGGAAAAGTTTGAGGAAGCTTTTGTGAGCACACAAGAAGCTAAAATTTGATGCAGCAACACACCTCCCATTCATCAAGAAGAGGTATTGATTGAAAATATAATAGATGAGAAAGAAGAAGAAAAGATGGAAGAAAAAGAACAAGAAAAATAAAAAATAAAAAAAGAAGAAGAAAAGAAAGAAACAAAAAAAGAAAAGAATAATGAACCATCAATTGAACTAGTCAAGGTAAAACAAGAAGTGATGGATAGCACTCCCATCACTCCCTCTGCAGCATTGTTATTGAGTTTGACACCCAACACATCTAGTTTGGACTCACGGAGAGAAGAAGACTTGATTAAGTTCAGCGTCTTAGCAATGGAGAAGGCCAAAGAAAAATAAGTGATGAGAAATCCCCTCCTAGTACAATCAGTAAACATTCTGAACAATTTATTGCTAGAAGACAAGAAAGTGTCAAAGATACACTTGGTTGATGATGTGAGTACAGTCATCTCACATTTTAAAAGCAAATTTTCAAGCCTTGAAGAATCTACATCCCTAGTTGTAGAAGAAAAGTATCTGAAGAAGAGATTGAATGAATTGGTTAGCAACTTTTCACTTGACCTAAGCTCACTCAAGATTGGTCAAGCATCTCTAAAAGAATTTGCAGATCAAGGAAGAAAAATCATTGTCGAATGCATGGATCAAGATAAGCTAACAAATGCTCATTTCAAGAAAATAAAAGAGGCAGAAGCTATGATTGAGCAAGTGAAGAGTTTAGTGAAAGAAAAATCCATAGATGTGAACATGTGAAATAATGTCTACCAAGGATAGATAGACAAAATTGAGAAGGCAGAGAAAGAGATGACAAAGATAAGGTCTAGATAGAGTCAGTTGAGGAATGCTCTTGCACCCTCTTTAGACATTCTAAATTAGAATATCAAGGAGATTAATGCCACCATGATAACCTATGATCAAGGTCCTTCCACAGATTTGAAGAAGATGGAGAAGCTTCAGTATGCATTCTGCGGCCATCTCCAGAAAGTAAACTCTTTGATCACATTTTGGAAGAAAGAGATCCAGAACTTAAAGATAGCATATCTGGATGTTTTCCCTCAGTGAGTATATGTAGATACAATTTTGAAACACCTTTGTCATTAATGTCAAAGGGGGAGTTGTGTATATAATATGGATCATAATATATATAGGGAGATATAAGTATATGTATAGAAGACAACAAGTTTTTTGTATTAAGGACAATTAGCAACTTGGCCATATTCCTTTGTTACCATCAATGACAAAGGGGGAGATTGTTGGAAAGTTGGCTATACTAATGTATATGATTTGATATAGTGTTGTCATTATGGAAACAAAGTCATATAGCAGTTTGGAGTCAGCGCACTTGATAAGGAGATCAGAAATCGGTTAAGTGTTGAAGACTAGATAGTGTATAGAGTTCCTGCAGCTGAGAGCATCAGCACATGTGCGTATGGAAGAATTATGGTATGAACCCTAGAAGTTAAGTTGGTTAGACTATATTCATGCTTAGTCTATGAGTGCATAATCAGATATGCAAAAATGAGAAAGATACAGTCAGTTGAAGTTGCACAGCTAGTGTGTGCCAATGAAGAACAGAGTAAGCAGCCAATAGTTATCATTTTGAGTTGCGAATATATTATAATATTGTAAAGGCTATGCACCTATTGTAATTAGGTTTCTGACATGTATATATGTTTGATTGTAAACACGCTTAAGCCAATTCATTTGGAAGAGTTGTATGTAATAGGTTTAAGGGCCGATTTAGTTGTTTATTTTGTATGCACGTATAAATATAAGGTGCGCCCATTGTATTTAGTATGGAAGTTGATAGAGAGTTGTGATAGGTAGAGTAGAAGTGTGTGAAGACACTATAAGATGTATTAGAGCTTTTCTAGAGGTCAAAGCATCAGTGCATCAAAGGAACTGATCTAACAAGTAGTGTCACAGTGACAGTTCATCCAACATATATAGTGTGTATCTGAGATCAGAAGGTTGTAGCCTTCACCACTTGAGTAGTGAGCTCTAGGATAGTGCCTACACTCCCCTAATAGGGACTACTATAAAAGACTCCTAATAGGGTCTGACCCTTGACAAGGTCTATTGTACTTAAAGCAATGTAAAGAAACTTTTAACAGGGTTAAGGATCTTCTAACAAGGATCACAAAACACTAGTACAAAATATTAGTGGGTGTCAATTCCCACCAGGGTTTTTACCTATTTGACTTTCCCCATAATCATATTGGTGTCATGTGTTGATTTCATGTTTCATGTTTGTGTGAATGTTTAATTCAGTACTTAAGCATTTAAGTTCATTATAAATATTAAAGTAAAAAGATAAAATACAGTGAACATTGATTCACCTCCCCTCTTAGTGTTCCCATTCCTAACATTTTAGTATATAGCATTTACTCCCAAAGACTTTAAAATACTTCACTTTAGGTGCATAACCATACCATAACTCAAAATGTGTAGCATTTTCACCTTTCTTGTTGTGTAATAAGTTTAAGATATAAACAAATGTACTAACTTCTCTCTTGTATTTTTGTGCAACATTATTTTCAATCATCAGTGTTCTTGCACATTCCATAATTGACCTGTCTCTTCTCTCTGCTATGTCATTTTGTGGAGGTGTTCTCAGTGCAAACATCTACCTCTTGATTCCTCTATCATTGTAGAACAGATTAAACTCATTTGATATAAACTCTCCACCTTAGTCAGATCTCAAACATTTCAAGCTTCTACCTATTTTCTTTTCAAATTTTGCCAAATACCACTTAAACAACTGAAATGCATCAGATTTCTCTTTCAAAAATATTACATTCATCATCCTAGTGTAGTCATCAACAAAGAGAATAAAATGCTTATCACCACAATAACTTTGTACACCCATAGGTCCAAAAAGGTTAGTATGAACCAATTCCAAAATATTTTTAGAAGTATATGTCTTTCTCTTAAAACTAGACTTTGTCATTTTTCCCAATTGACACTATATACACATCACATTATTAGGTTTCTCCAATCTCTGCAAACCTCTAACTTTCTTCTTTTTGCTAATAGTTACCAGATTGTCAAAATTCACATGACACAACCTCTTATGCCATAACCATACAATATCAAATTGTGCAAACAAACATGTTTCTTCAGATAGGTCTAGATAGAACAAGTTACCTCTTGTTTGTTCTCTACTTCCAATTAGTTCACCAGTGGTATCAAATATTTTAGCCTTTTTGTGATGAAATTCCACTCAATAACCAGTACTATTCAACTGTGTAACACTCAAAAAATTATAGTTAAGACCTTCAACCCAATAAGCATTTTCACATGTGATCTTATCAGTTAGCATAATTGATCCTTTATCTCTCATAGGACGTGGTGCATCATTACCAAACTTAACACTTCTACCTTTGTAATGATATAGAGTTTCAAATTTACTTGTATCACCAGTCATGTGACGTGAGAAACCACTATCAATAATCCATTTATCACCTTTACTCACATAACAAATAAGTGCAATTTTCTTATCTTCATCAGAATCATCTTTCATAGCAACATAAACAACTTCAATATCACATTTATCAGATTCACTAGTCTCACTGTTAGTTTCCTCTTCAACAATATAGTAAGATTTCTTACCTTTGTCTTTGTAGTCTCTGTACCTTCAGTGATCTCTGTCATTTATCTCGACTTTGTACTTTCTTTCCCTTGTCTCATCCTTGTTAGTCTTGTCAGGGCATCTTGCTGCAATATGACCAACTTTTTTACATGAAAAATAGATTATAGGAAGTTTACCTTTATATTTCTCTTTTCCTCTTTGTAGTCTTCTAGCCATGAGTGCCTCAAGATCATCTAGTTCCTCATCAAAAGTGTCACTATCAATGTCACTATCACTATCACTTTTCACACATTTTTTTTCCTTCTTAGACTTATGCAGTACCATTTGTGACTTGAATGTAGATTCAACATTAGGAATAGTGTAGTTATCATAGTTAGATATCTCAAAATTAGTAAGCTTTCCAACAAGACTTTTCAGAGTTATAACATTACCAGGGTTACATCTTGATTCTTGAATTGTAGAAATTCTGATAGCATAGATAGAGAGAAAAGTTCTCAATACCTTACCAATAAGAGTCTCATCATCAATGTTTCCATTAGCTCCTATTATAGCATTCACTACCTCCTTGATTCTACCATAGTACTAAGCAATATTTTCACCTTCTTGCATTTTCATTTCATCAAACTTACCTCTCAAAATTTTAGAGTTTTCTCTCAGTACATTTGTATCTCCACCATAGATAGTTGCAAGAGTATCCCACATTTACTTTGTAGTAGTGCAGTCTTTGATATCTTCAAATTCAGGATAGCTTAGAGAAAATGCAATCTCCAACATTTCTTGATTGCATTCTTATTTTTCTTTCATCTCCTCAGCAGTCAAATGTGCAATAGGTATAACATATTCATGTTCCACATAGTACTTCGCTGAATTACCAATACTAGCTAGATGCAATTTCATCTGACTTTGCCATGCAGGGAAGTTCTCTTTGTTCAACTTCGGTACCTCCTTTTTATACATCTTGATCATTATCTTAAAGTACCTTTAAAATTTTCTTTGTAAGCACCAAAAACTCTAATACCAATTGTTATAATATTTTAAAATAACTGAGAGGGGGGTGAATCAGTTATCCTCAGGTCCAGATGTACCAATTGACTTATCTAGCACTTCAATAATCTCAGATCTAATCAGCTATTCAACTCGGTTTCTATAGCATATATTAGAAACATATAACATGCAGTCCACTGTCCAAAAGTAATTAACTTGTAGAATATAACAACATTCACATCAAAACATTCACACAAGTATAACACCGAGATTTATAGTGGAAACCCAACTTGGGAAAAACTAGTTTGTAACATGCTAATGATATTTCACTCTTCTGAAATGAGCTCTGTGCAAATCTAACCCTATTAAAGGTTTACAAACACACTGTTAGGTGCGACCCTATTAAAGGATTTAAAATACTCTATCAAAAGTGGCCTGGTTAGAGGACTTAAGAACATTCCACTAGAATGTCACCTTGATTAAATGATTTATACAATGACTGTTAGGTCAACCTTGATTAAAGGATTTAGACTGATACAATGGTTAGAAAGTAACAATAGTTTATGATCTGAAAAATATACAACTCACTTTACAAATAAATATCCACTTCACACATATATGTTGATTTACTGACTAATCTCCATTTCCATCTCCATCTCTGATCTACTCAAAATTTGCTTCAAACAATCACAACTCTATTTAGCTCCTTCACAATTTCACCTTCAACCTTCTTCTTGGACTTATTCGAGTTGATGAATAAACAACTCATAGCTCCCAAGAACACCTACATGCAAACACCTGCCACAAAAAGAGAGAGAAGAAGCAAGAAGCTATGGAGGCCTGAACGCATTGATCCATGAGAGAGGAGAAATCATTCTTGATGTGTAAAAACAAAAGTTGCAATTCAATAAAATGAATGTTTCTCAATTAAGATTACAAAAGAGATCAATCCTTATAAAAGCATATCTGAAACCCTAAAAAGGGAAAACCCTAGGTTGCATAATAATAATTAATTATTATATGCCTAAAATTTATCTTAAGTAGAAAGAGGTAATAAGTGACTTAATAATTAAATCAATATGATTCAATTAATAAGAAAACACTTTATCACTCTAACACCCCCCCTTAAGATGAACTTTGGGAGAAGCTAAAAACCTAGAAAGAACTACTGAAAGCAAATGGGTCCCGAGAACAAAAGGCTTGATCAGGTACCCAAGTACAAAAGAGAGTCTCTATAAAGCAGAGAAATAGAGAAAACCACATAGGAAAAACTCTACTCCAAAAAGAGACAAAGACTAGTTTGAAAGATTGAAGAAGCCTCCAAAAATATGAATGTTCCAAAAAATAGGAACAAAGATGAACATGTACTATATCACTAAAGCAAGAAGCTGAAAACTCTGTCAAGAAGTAACTGACAATCTGAAGATCCTCCACTAAAATATGACAAGGTAGAGAAGACTATAATCTGCATGAGTGCCCTCAAATGAGACTACTCAAATCAGGAGGCAAACAACTAAAGTCAAAGATACAAAATACTATAATCTGCACGAGTGTCCTCAAATGACGCTACTCAAATCAGGAGGCAAACAAAGGAAAATAGCTGAACTTGAAAATGTAAATTACATAGAAACACCAAAGTTTGAAGAGCTGATCAATCAAAGCTGGAAGAGTGCGTCCAAAAATAGGAAAGAGTGTCCATATGGTAAATGATCCATCTCACTAGAATGCATAGGTACCCAGCCACTGCATCTGCCTAGTACATAGAATCAAATACTAAATACATAGCTCACACTATCAAACCAAGGAAGCAGTAGAACCAATAGTAGAAACCCCCCCATAATGCTGACAAGGGAGTAATGACATGTACATTGAAAAGATTGTCCAATATGAACTACAAAGAGAGTACAAACACATATAGAGATACCTGAGGCTAATTTCATTGGAGGAATGCTCACATGACAAAAGTAGATGCAAAATAAAGGCAAACATCAAACCCCCCTAGCACTTTATAATAGAGTGCGAGTAGATAGAGCATGAACATGTGCAAAATCTCATACATGCAATAAAATGACACTTTATCTCAGTGTGTGTGCATAAAATAATTCTACAAAAGTAAATGATATATTGCTCAAAGAAGAGCGAAGGCTTCTAAAACAAAAGAACATCCTAAGATGAGCCATCCATCAAAGGGAAGAGATCCTAGGACCTAAAAAATCTAAGATATCCACCAAATTGCAAAAATGCAAAAATATGAATTAAATATACCTGGACAAGAATATGGAAAAAATACTCATAGCACTGGAAAGCTCTCAGAACAATCTTTCCAACAATATATCATTTTCTCAAAACGGAGTCTGGATGCACAAGATGGAGCTCCCAGAGTGCAAAATTGAACATTTGGATTTGATAGTAAACAACACCATCAAAAAATAAAAATAAGAAATTTCAACCTCCAAATCTAGATAGAGCTCAGAACTAGCTTTCTGATGATATCTTGTTTGACCGATTTCAACACCGTATGCTCAAGTTATGAGCAAAAAACCACAAGCAGCACTAGATGGAAGTTAGAAAAGAAGCTGTCTTTGAACCCTTGGTGCAAAAAATGGAAGAAAAAAAATTCAAAATTTGAAATGCTAGAAAGATCCATCTCTGAACAACCTTTCCAATGGTATCTCATTTGCCAAAAAATGATACCATATGCTCAAGTTATGAGCAAGAAACCAATAGGTGCTTTGGAGGGCCCAAAAAAGTGTTTGAAATTATGCTTATGTAGTGTTGATGTCAATAATCTACGAGCCTAAATTTGATAGACAAATGACCATCATGGCTGAAATCCACCTAGGGCTAAAAAAATAGCCCCTGGTCATGTGGGGCTGAAGCTCTGGCAGCTGGGGCTGACCATGTGACCCTGTGCTGGAGTTGAGGGGGCTGCATGGGAGGGATTTCCAAGCTAACCGCTAGCGGTTTAGGTTGACTGGCACTCCCGGTAGGTGGTGACTGCAGGGTCATCACAACCTACTCGACAGTCACACCGATGGTGACAGAGGGATCACTGTGGGCCGCTGGTGGCTGCGGGGTGGTCGACAGGTGGTCGTCGAGTGGTGCCCCGATGGTTGCTGAGTGGTGCCTGGGTGGCTGCATGACCCAAAACTTCTTTTTTTTAAATTTTGTTTTGAAATCACTTGCATCAGCCTTGATCTATGTGCCTAGGTCATATGGCCTGGCACACAAAATATTTTTGCGTTAGAGGTCAACTATCCAAAATTGACAAGTTTTATATGGATTTTGGGTTTCTCAGATGCTCCGGACGCAACCTTAAGGTCCATTTGGGCTAGAAATGCTCCAAAACATAGTGACCACCTCAAGATCCGTGCCGAGGCCAGTTGTAAATTTTTTTTGCAATAGATTCCAGCTTTGTCCAAATTGGACAAATTTTATATGGATCTAGGGGTTCTTGGATGCTATGAATGCAACCACAAGGTCCGTTTGAAGCCAAGATGACTAGAAAAATAGGTCCCCCTAGATCTGACAGAAAACTCTCTGAAAACATAGATCTGACGAACATAGCCGAATCTCTCAGGAGGAGGATAGGGGCAAGAAGATCTGAAGCTCTGATACCATATTGGAGTTGATGAATAAATAACCCACAACTGCCAAGGACACCTGAATGCAAACAACAACTACAGAAAGAGAGAGAAGAAGCAAGAATCTATGGAGGCTTGAATGCATTGATCCACGGGAGAGGAGAAATCATTCTTGATGTGCAAAAATAAAAGTTGCAATTCAATAAAATGAATCTTTCTCAATTAAGATTACAAAAGAGATCAATCCTTATAAAAGGAGATCTGAAACCCTAAAAAGGGAAAACCCTAGGTTGCATAATAATAATTAATAAAGCAATTAATTATTATATGCCTAAAGTTTAGCTTAAGTAGAGAGATGTAATAAGTGACTTAATAATTAAATCAATATGATTCAATTAATAAGCAAACACTTTATTACTCTAACAAGACTTATCAATCAATAACATCAACCTCTTATCATCCGTGTATAACCACACAATTAGGTTTTACTTTATACCTCTTCGATTCGGTAGATCCATCTTTTGTTTCTTAATCTCCTTCGTAGATCTTAGGTTTAGGTCAGATTCATCGAATCCTTCCATCATTATGTTCTTCATCCTTCCTTCTAGATACATCTCCAAACTTCTCTTTGAATCCATAAGAAAATGATTTACCATGCATTAAATGCTCCATACAGTTCATTAATAATGTCAACATGTTTTACATATCCCAAGAATTCAACTATGTCGGCTAGGAATCTTAATTCTTTCTCCAAATGTAATTTATTGACACTCGATCAATACTGTGTTCGTATCCTCAGTCATCACTACATATCTCGATCACCATTGCAAACTGTCTTCCTTAGAAAACACTGTCTTTTCTTAGTAAGTTTTTGTCGCTCGACAATTACTGATGGTTGGGCAACACTAGATTTACTCGGGATATATTGGCACTCGGTTGACACTAACATCACTCATCTTAAACTAGGTTTCTTCACTTTTTTTTGGTTAAGCCTACATTTCCAGTCTTTCTTCTTGCTTAGATAAACAATACATTATCTCATCAATGTCCCAACTAATTAAGTACCCATTGAAGTATCAAATAACTCAACCTTTCCTTAGCACTAGTACATTTTGCACCTTTTTTTGACGGAGTATTGGTCAAAGTTTCTACCCAAATGGGTTGAATACTCGACCAATTGATTGGTCGCTATTTTCATCGTCAAAATATAGACATATCTCTTTAATCATAGAATGTTCGATGCCAATCTTGGTAAAAAACAACATTGGAAAGTGGCGATATATTGGTTGAACATTCGACCATAGTGGGTCACAATTTAGACCAATATTGGTCAAAAAATTTGACTGCTTCGACCAGGATGCCAAACTCACAACAGTCATATTTCAACCAAATTGCATTGCACTTTAGACCAATATTGGTCAAAATATTTGGTAGCTCTGACCAGGATGCCAAACTCATGACGGTCATATTTCAAACAAATTTCGTCGCACTTTAGACCAATATTGGTTGAAATATCTGGCAGCTCTGACCAGGATGCCAAACCCACGACGCCACATTTTGACACTGAATGGTTGATTTTTAGACCAAACTAGGTCAAACTTTTGACGTCGGTGAGTCGAAACATCGACTACGATTAGTCAAAATTTTGACGAAATATGGAATGTTTAAAAAAAAAATTGAAGATAAATATCTAGACTAATCACCAATGATATCCTGATCGATAATTAGTCTAGATATTTATCTTCAGGTGTCCACACTCATTCTACTACTTGTTGCCAGCGGGTCCCTACTCGTTCTATTTTCCAGACTGCTTTGGGCTCTAGAAATCCAATTGCTCTACTCTGCGTGAAACTGTGGGTTTTTTCATTTTGTTTGAAATATTTGAGAGATAGGCTCTGACTGGTGATGCATAATTGGTTCACATGTTTTCAGCGTGGAAGCAGTGTTGGGGATGCTGGTGGTGCTGTGGATAGAGTCCTTAACCAGTTATTGATGGAGATGGATGGTATGATAGACAAGAAAATAATTTTTATTATTGGTGCTACAAACAGACCCAATATCATTGATCCTACATTACTAAGGCCTGGCCAACTTGACCAGTTGATTTATATTCCCTTACCTGATGAGTCCTCACGTTATCAAATTTTCAATTCTTTCTTGAGAAAATCACCTATCTCAAAGGATGTGGACCTAATGGCACTGACCCGTTATACCCAAGGATTCAGTGGAGCCGATATTAAAGAGATTTGTCAGCGGGCTTGCAAGTATGATATTAGAGAAAATATTAAGAAGGTGAGTTTCAATTGTGGCGGATTTTTCAAACTAGATTTGGTTATGAATTTCTTAATGGTTTTTTTTGAACTGATTTGTTAGGATTTTACATTTTTTTATTCAATTTTCCTCAACTTTTATCTTATTATTTCAATTTGTCATGTTCTCTTTCCTCTGCACTTTTACAGGATATTGAACATCAAAGAAAAAGAAGTGAGAACCCTGAGGCAATGGATGAGGATGATAGTGATGAGGTAGCTGAAATAAAGGCTACTCATTTTGAGGAGTCAATGAAATATGCCCGAAGAAGTGTCAGTGATCCTGATATTCAAAATTATCAAGCCTTTGCACAAACACTACAACAATCTCAAGGCTTTGGTTCTGAATTTTGATTTCCAGATAGACCTACTGGTGCTTCTTCTTGTGCTTCAGATGTATTTTCTACAATAGATAATAAAGATGACGATGAATTATACATTTAGGAAACTTAGTACACAATTGTCATCTTAATGAAGTGACAAATGTGTCTGTTCTAGTAGGGACCTTCCGTTGACAAATAGCCAATTCTATTCAATTTGGCTTCGACTTTTTCTTGTATGAGTTTTATCTATTCATATGTTTGAAAATTTATTTAGTTTATTAGCCATTTAGCCAAGGACTTACTAACTTGTAAGTCTTTAGAGCAATATTAACTTTGTGGAAAGGAAATTTAGCTATGGAAATTTTTTCTCAAGTGGTAGATAATGCTACGAAAACCTTGCTTTTAAAAAAAAATCCTGCTAGAAAATATTCTATACTAAATCAATTCTACAAAAAAGAAAGTCTAGTTCAACTGATAGGTATGGTGTGCACCCATTTTATGCAGATCTGCCAAGACAATTTCCCATGCAAAGATGATGTGCATCCATTTTATGGAGATCTACTAAATATTTTATATGATAAAGATCACTACAAGTTGGCCCTTGGCCAGATCAATATTGCTCGCAATCTCATTGCCAAAGTGGCCAAAGACTATGTTAGGCTGATAAAATATGGGGATTCTCTTTACCATTGTAAATCTTTGAAAGTTGTTGCACTTGGATGAATATGTACCATTGTTAAGAGAATTGGATCGAGTTTGGCTTACCTCAAATAGGTGAGGCAGCATATGGTTATGTTCTTTTTTCCATCTATCGAGTTTTCACTACCTGTCCTTCCTTGGGATATCTTACAAGGGTTCTATAAATTAATGGTCTATATTTTGGTGGGTGTCTTGTATGGGCCTATGAAATTTTTTATCTTGTCTTTTTTTTAATCCTACAACTAGATTTTGATACGTGGATTGCTTGTAAGGAACTTTGATACCGCCATTTCAGTAGTTCTTCATATGATAGTTTTCTATGCGGTCCCCAGTCTAGGCTTTATTTGTAGATTTTTTATCTCAATACTAAAAGAATTAATTTAGTTAGATAAATCTTTATGTCCCAAACACAATGACAACTAGGATGTGAATTTAATCTTTCTAACAACTAAAGAGTCAAAAAAGATAACAAATGGTTCAATATAACCTACAACTTTGTCCATGTAAGAGTTGAACTCTAAAATTTATGGTATGAAGACCTGCAACTTGCAGCTAAGAATATGATACTGAATAATTATGACTTATTTTAAAAATTCAGGAAAACTTAACCATTTATGTAGCGATTACTTAAAAAAAAGTATACCTGATCGATGACTCAATATTTGTAACCTCTTAGAAACTTTTCCTTTCCACTTCAATATCTTTCCTTGATAATTCTTGATCTCCTCAGAACCACTAGAAAAAAAGCAATGACAACAAAACTTGCTACTTTAGAAAATTGCATCAATAAATTATTGGATAAATCTTGATGGCCTCAAAAGAACTAACACTTTGTCATTAGAAAATTTCATTGTTTAACATCATGTTAAGGCTTCAAATTTGGGTGAGGCCAGGGTACCAATGAAGTAGAGCCTAAAAAAATCCTATATTAAATGAAAGATCATCAATACTTAACTCAAACATTATAGTCTTGAAAGGTGTAACAAAATTAACACAATGAATATATGGATTTCAACTAGTGTGCATAAAATAGTTATGTATTTAGAAAGTACAACCAACAAAATTTAGCAATATGAGGAGATACCAAAAGAACTGCCCACAAAAAAAAGAAATAAATAAAAATATGGCAGGCTGACAATAAAAATGTAAGCCCAATCCTAAGATATTGCAAGAAGAATACATCCCTCACAACATCTAACAAGTAAACCACAAACTTCATCAAACATTGAAAGAGCACCTGAAGAGTCACCAACCACTGTATGTGACTGGAACAGATAATATTAAGATATTGCTATCAGGATCCAACTGTGTAGTTCTTGAATCAAGCTCATTGACCCATGTTTCAACAATGATTAAAAAAAAACCCATCTCTCATGAGCATTGAGTTCTTATGAATCACTGCTCATGAAACATGGGTCAATGAGTTTGACTAGAAAAATACATAGTTTAATCCTAATAGCAATATCACAATTTGACTTGCTATGGAAATATTTCCTACTTATCAATGGATAATATTGTTGAAAAAGTTTTTTTCTCGTTAATACTATAAAAAATGTTTGTTAGTAACTACTAAATTACAGAAATTGGATTTCCATTGTACACACCATTATTATTGAGTACCTGCCATTCAAGGTATCCATCCTTGTGACTTTATGTCAACATGGAATTTTAACCAAGTAAGTCATCACTATGACATTATGCTTTGATTTTATTGTATAAAGGGCATTCATAAGGCTTGACTCAATTCTCTAAGGAGGATGTTCTTAGTTGCCCAATAGGAACCTCTTTATTTCTAGTTTTTATTCAATATATAAATCACCTAACTGAAAGTGGGTAAACTGTAAAAGCATAATTTTATGGCTCATATTTTAGGAAGTTAATTTAATGCAACAAACAATAAGAAATTGATTTAAAAAAAATATTACAAACATTCATGCAACCTGGCATGATCTTCTTTAGCATATTATGTGGAAAAAAAATGATTTTCATAAATCTACACTAGAATATTTCTGCTACATTTCTACTTGTCAGCCAAGATTGTGTCACAGTTCCAAGTAAATCTTCTCTGACTCTAGATCCAACTTTCAGGTTGTCTTTAAATGCAACTTTGGGATTATCTTCAAACCTGACTTTCAAGTCATCTTTTAGCAGACATTAATTAATGAAATTAATGGGAAAATTATTATGAAAAAATTCAAAGTTTTTGCAGGTTTTTCACTTTTTTGTCAAATCTTAGAAATGTTTCAAACAACACTTGAAAAGTAAATTTTTGTCAAATTTCCCAAAATTTTCAATGAGAATGGAAAGCATCTTTTCATCATTTTAAGAAATTAAAATAAATGAATGCAACCACAACTTTTAAGTGCCTTTCCCAGCAAGAACTGGCAGGGTTACAAGAATGATGAATAGATGCTAGATGAGTCTATCATGTGAAGCAATCTCTTCTTGTGGATAATTTGGTACATACTAAATAGTCCATCAAATGCTATCAAAGACAATGCTCTTGGAGTAAAACTACATATGGTGCAACATTTATGGGAAGAAGCCCAAGAGCCAAAGGAGAAACCACCGACATACTCTACATCTTAGGCAGAGATCTAGATAACATAGCAACAACATAGCTCCAAGTATCCCTTACAAGGTAAATTTAGGAAAGAAAAAAAGGTTGCAAAAGTCACAAGTACAAGTCAAGTACAAAATGTTTTAGAGGTAATGCAAAAGCCCAAGGTTTAGAGCCAACTATAAGAACATATATAGCTGAGGAATTTGATTGTTGTTGAACAGTTAACTTATCAGACATATTTAACAATGTTTAAAACACCCTTGACAGAACAAGAGACTTGAATGGTTTGATCAGGCTCAAAAAAGTCCAATAAAGAGCCAAATAGCAGACACCACCATATTCTAAAGCACTGAAGCATTTGGAATTCAGTGTTTGAAAAGGCTCTTGGCATTTTAGTTTTATGCGTGTTGTCTTTGCTGACTTTTATGTACTTCTTGTATATGTAACAGGTTTGGTAGTGGCAAGGACTGTTGGTGAGTTGAGTGCAGTAGAGAGTGTTAACTCCTCAAGTTGCAAAGTTGTTATATAAGTGTTACTATGTTGCTGTTGTTGATTGGTGTCCTTGAAGGGCTGGTAAGGGTAGTAAGCTTGTAACTTCACAAGGAGATAGTGTCAAGGGAAAGTACAACCTTGCTGTGCAAGAGTTTTCACCACATCGCGCTTCTATGCAATATAATCTTGTGTTATTGCTCTATTTCTCAATGTTTAGTTCTTGTCATTGAATTCATGCATACAGTCGTCTAAAATTGCAACACTAAAATAATTAATTTTTTAGTACATAAGGACTATTTTCTTAAGTAAATCCTAAGGGGACAACAAGTAAATTTATTCACGTGGGTGTATTAGGCTATTAGCTATAGAATATCTATGCTACTTATAGATCCAATTGATATCTGAGCAGTTTTAATCTTTGTAAATTATGGCTTTCTTCTAGTGTGACCCATTTTATAGATTGATGCATGATGCTAGAAATAGAATAGCTACAAATAAATCCCTTTCATTCAGCATAGCTTGGAACAACATGACTCAGGAACTACACAAAATGGCATTAAGCATGGATTTTGGTTTACATGTGGTAGATCAATTCCTTCATCAAAGACATTATCTATAACAACCTGTTAAAAAAAAAGAGGCCATTGAGGAAAATTAAACAGGTCTCCAGAAACAACATTACCCAACTCTTTCTCTCAAGCCAAAGACTCATTGTGTTTAATTGCCCAGACTAGCAGTCAATTCTATGTTGAGTATATCTATCAGGCCCTCCTGCAGTTTGATCGAATTAAGAATATAAGATAGGAACTGATTTAACACTTCACCTACTCAAAAACACAAACCAATGAAATAATCCACATTAGGCCAAGAGAGGTTGACACATTCAATATGAGAATACTTACACAAAATGAAGCCGAATCATGCCTGACAATGACAATGAGAAGTTGAATATTGGCCCTTCTAGTTTTTTATTTTATAGTTGCCTGACAATGACACATTCAAAATAAACTTATGAGCAAAGACCTAGAACGAATGAAATTGATTAAATAATGAAGTTACGTTAGTTTGAACTTCACTTGGTCTTGAGAATACTTTAATATTCTCTACTTAACAAGGCCAACCACGTGAAGGTGGAATCTCATCTGACCTTACCCCCCCTCCCCCTAACATTAATCTAAATTCCCCATTAACATCTAATTACACACTTCATTCATCCATTTATGAACTATAACATTCAATCAATACAATCACATAACATTCATTAATATGATATAACATTTATTAATATGCAACACTAATCAAGAATTCATTAACACATAACAATATTCATTAACATGACATATAATTCAATATTCATACACAAAATTCATAGATAATTACTTGAAACAACATTCTTTCATTATCCAACAAAGTTAATCAAACAAGTTTTATCAAAGAGCATTTTTAACAAATCATTTCTTTTTTGGGTTTTTCTTAGATTTATTATTTAGGTAATTTCTGAGAGGAGAATCAATATTATCTTCCTCCTCTTGTGGTTGTGATCTCAAATTATGATGCTTCCTCATGTCTCGAGGAGAATGAGGCTGATGCACTAAAGGGGTGTCTGCTGCAATAACAAGTAAATGGATTAAATTTGCATACTTTTTTTTACTGTAACATGTATTTCATTAACCAGTAGAACATAACATGCATTTTTCTTTACCTGACAATGCCACATCATCATGTACAATAACATTTTGATCTTCCGCCACCTCAACATGCTCAACATGCTCTAAAATATTTAAAAAAAGGTTACACAGCCAATTGCAATTAAAGATGTTAAATTCCATTAATAATTATGTAATTTATTTCCAATAGAAAATTAATACCTCCACCACTGTGATGCACATCATGGCCTTCATCACGCCTAGGTTCTGTGGTAGGATTTGAAGGTTGTAGTGAAATTTCATGCGCATTGTTATCATGAAATAGTCAATTTATGTTCGAAATTAACTATTCAATTTGATTTACTTTTCATTTGACCAATTTACTTGTGTCTCATCTGGTACAATAGATTCTTCGTTATAGCTTTGGGATTCTTGGCATAGGCGTACAACCACAACTTTATAGCCTTCCTTCAAGGCTATTCTTTTGTCTTCATTCGTGGACTCTACATTGAATTCTATGCCCTATATTTTTTGTTTAATATCGTCAGTTTTACATGGATGATTTGATTAAATAGAATTGTTTGCAACCTCATATATAAAAATTTGATATGAAATTCCAATGCTGCTACTTACAAGTTGAGAGTGAAGTTTCATATAGCCACCAGAGCCAAGTTTGTGTTGGCCAACCTTTGTTAATCTCGCTTGTGTGGCTTTTGATGTGTCTTGCAGTCTACGAAAAGTTTGAAACATGTTAGATTATATATTTACAAAGATCACTAATTAGTGCATGATTACATTCTACTTAATACTATCACAACATACCTTCTTTTGTCATCTTTTGGTTGAATTCCACTACCCTTTAGCCTTTTCTTTTTTGCATCTTCCATTATTTCATTCCACTCCATCATGGAATCATAGGAGGATGCTCGTACTTTGGGTTATCCTTTAGAGCCCTTCTATATTGGTCCCTCATAGTATTTATATGTTTGGATGCTCTTTTAAGAATCATGACTCTATCAAAAGTTTTATTTCCAAAGAGGTCCTCTAAAGATTTAATGAGCTGATTTTTTAAGTCAGCATCCTGTTCATTCCACCTTTTTTGAAAAAACAAAATTGTTAGATATCATAACTTTAATATAGTACAATAAATGGAATATAAGAAAAATATTGTACCAATATTATGAAGATACGTACCTTTTACGTATGGTGGGCCCAAATAACTTCAATGTCATTTCAAAAAGATGATCATAAAAAACATCATTTCCTACAAAAATATCATGGGATTATCAGTCCAAAATGAGTTATGTATAAGTAAACTACAATTACACTGTAAATAATAACAATTTTAAAGCACTTGAAAGCTTTGGTACTTTTAACGGAAACACATTGTTCTTGTTCAACAACAATGTCCCCACAAACAAACCAATACTAGTAACATGGGTTGATCCAGGAAATGGTTGATCTTCACTAGTACTGGTCTGATATGTTCTTGTACTAGGTGTAGGTGTATCTATTAGTGCACAAAATAGGTCCATGTAGTGTATAAAATTCACACAAGAAAAATAATCAATGCATGATTAGCACATAACAAAATATAGAAAAATAAGGTTTTACCAGTTGTAGATGGTACAGAGGAAGATGTCTGCAAGAACCTTGTTGCGGACAATGCAGCCATCAATAGCTGAATGTTGATCGAAGGAGGCATCTACACTTCATCATGAGCTGAAGAATACATTGTTAGCAAAGACATTTACAATGGATAAAGATTAAATGGGGTACTAGAAGCATCCCAAACATAAGTTGAGTCAATAACGCATACAAAGGTTAAATAAATGGTTAAAGGTTTAAGGATTATTTACATGAAGGCTATACAGTGCTACAACCCTCACCATATTGACCATGATTCACAGCTGTCAGAAATCCTGGAAGAAGAACACATCACATTTTAGATCATGATCCATAAGATAGTATAAAATATAAACATCTATTGAACTTTAATTATTGTTTAAGATTAATTACTTCTTACATTAATACAATTGACTCTACGTATCAATTCTTCTTTGAGTTCCTCAGTCCCCTCAGTTTTGTTTGGTTCCATTATAAGGTTACGAATTTCTTTATCATATTTAATTTTTATTTGAGTAGCCATGAATACATGGTTAGAGTTAGATTCGATGTCATCTATAAATGCCGCCTCAACTTCAGATTGCAATTGATCTGCTGCCATTTTTGCTTTTCTCTATCAATAATTATCAAGTTGTGACATCAATATCGGTAAAATTCTATCAAAATAACTCCAAAGCCATAAAGAAAAGAACATAATAATATGACATTTGTTTCTATATAATTTGTAGAATTACACTAATTAAGGTTTACCTTTGTTGAAGAAGTTTTACCATGAGGAACATCCCTGCCTGTATCTTGAGGTGGATCCATGTCACCCTATGACAGAGATTAGTAATTCTTAGCAATCAGAAGTGAAATGAAAGTAATAAACTTACCAAAAAAAAATATTAATAAAATAGTAGATTGTACATTGGAGTCAATATTAATTGGAGGAAATTGGTTTAAATGTAATACTTACCGGTCGCATGATAGGGAATTTTTTTATATCTACATGATTAAAATTGCAATCTATCAGAAGCTCTTCCCTTGCACTTATTGATTTGATCGCACATACAAATACATGATTTCCCTTGCGTGCCTCAGATATACAATTCGACCGCTTATTAGTTGACATAGTTCGAAAACTATTTATAAAACTTACAATATTCCCTATTGCTTTTCGCCTTCCATCAATATACATAGCGAGTCTTTTAGTTTGATCATTTTCTTTGCATTGTATATAATTTGCTGACAATGCATACCTACGCATAATTTTTTATATTGCACAATCCGCATCCAATTATTGTAATTGTAACAAGGTCCTATATACTCCATCAATTCAACAACTTGATTATAACTGACCTTTATGCCATCCATGGAAAATAAGCCCAAACCATGTAATGAAGATGGAGCTATGCGATATATCATTTTGTTAACAGAAAAATTAGTGTTAACTGGAGGTAGTTCCGTGGGTACCTATTCTTTCTGAAGATGTGTGTACCTTAAGGGAACCTTCTTGTCACCTTTGGTCTCATTATCATAAAAACATGATCCCCCTCAGCAAGAAAAAATTGCATTCGTTTATTAGATTTTCGTCTAATCTTTTGACCTCTAGTTGATCTCCCTATTATAGACCTACTAGATGTCTCACTTTTGTCTTCTATTCTCACATTTTCCTCACTTGAGGAAGATAAATCAAACAAATACCTATTTGGTGATACCTGCAATCCATCAAATGAGAGACATAGTAGGATCTATATATTTTTCTGACCAAAGAGAAGGAAACCAAATAATAAATTATACCTGTTGATCCATGTCAAAGGCGTTAAATTTCTTGCATATGTAAATCATTTATCTTAAATTAGCCAAAAATTACATGATATGTAAGCTACAAATTACATAGAAGACAAAATTTACATGATGCAAAATATACTCCATGACTATAGAGTTCAACACATAATAACTTAATTCAAATTTCTATGAATAAATCAATACCTCATACGTGATATTGATCATACCTTGACATACATTTCATTGATCATGTTATTGATCATCCTCCTCATCCATGTCATCATCATGACTATCATCATCATCATCATCATCATCATCATCGCGACTACTATCATCATCATCATCATCATGACTATCATCATCATGACCATCATCATCATGACCATCATTGCCTTGATCAACACCATGATCATGATCGTCACCATCATCACCATCATCATCAGCATCACCAGAATCATTATCATTTTCTTCTTCTTCTTCTTCTTCTTCTTCTTCTTTTTCTTTTTCTTTTTCTTCTTCTTCTTCTTCTTCATTATGTAACAGTCGTCCATGATCATCATTTACTTCATCTTCTGATTCTTCAGTATCTTCTTCTTCCATCACATTATACTTTACTTGCCTTCCTCTTGGATCATGTCTGACAATAAATGACCAGCCTGATTTATGTGAAATGGAAAAGTAAAACACTGGTTCACATTGTCTTGGAAGAACATAGGGCTCATCTTCTACTAGCTCAAATGACCTTGTATTAATCATTGTAAATCCACTATCATGTTCAATAACAGTCCTATCAGGATCATTTTGATTCAGCCGCAGCCTATACCATTTGATGACAAATAGAACTAATTTGAATGAATTAAAGTCACACTCAAGTATATCATCCAAAATGCCATAGTATCAATTTTCAAATTGTTGAGGATGTATGTCATTTCTAGATGAAATATTAGTAACCTCAAAGACTGCACTTATCCCTGAATCACAAGTTTTCTTCGTGTCGTCTAACTTTTTTATGTGAAATTTATGGCCATGGTAGTACATAGCTTTATGGTGTTTGATATGCAATTATTCAAATGTTTCAAGATTATTTGCATCGACCCGTGAGTTGATATTAAACTTATGGGTCATGGTTAGTAAACTTATACGTACGTTTCTACATTTTAAACTATATGCTAGATCAAGTACCATTGGCATAACATTGGGATCTCCATTACGATGAGCTTCTTTAACCAATGATGCAACACCATCCTATGTTAATGAGAGACCATTTTCTTGAGATTGTTGAATCCATACCATCATCCAATCAAGATTGTTTGCAATATACAAATGTAGTGCATCCCACTCACGACCAACTGTAAAGAAAATAAATAGACTGCTTAGAAAAAACTTATATTAAAGATCTATAAGAATTAATAAACTACAATAACATCATATAATTACCTCTCACTTTCCTCAATCTACCTTTCCCCATCAAGTACTCCCCTTTGAATTTGTTAATAGAGTTGGGATCCCAAATGTGATCTACATGAATATTTGCTGCAAACTTGGGAAGCTATTCACTAATGTACACCATGGTCTGGTATACCATATATCCCTCCACCATAGAACCCTCAGGACATGCTCTTTGTCAATCCAAACCCTTCATAAATTTTAAGTGTCTCTCAACCATCCACATTGACCTAGTTTGTACAGGTCTACACAATTCAATCTCCTCAACTTGATGTATGAGGTAGTATTCTTGAGCATTGAAAAAAGTTGGAGGTAGACAATTTTGCATTTCACACATAAGATGGGGAATTTTTTTCTTGCAATATTTTATATCTTTTTTTATCAATTTCTTTAGATGATAACCACCTAAAAGAGATTCAACTCACAAGAACATATAAACAAGATTTTAGATAAAATATATAATAAATTACATAAAAAGTAAAGCAAGTCATAAATATAATATATGTACAAGTCTAAGAAATAACACTTCTAACCTCATGTATTCTCCAAGATTGTATATAACTTGTTTAATACTATTGTCAAACTGGTCTGGGAGGGATAAAGGTAGGACATACTGCAATGATTAAAAAATGATCTTTTCAATATATTGTAAAATAATACAATAAAAAGTACATGCAATTTTACAAATATATTGTAAATAGAGAACATGACTTACCTTGACGAAGGTATGCCAATCATGTGTTTTCAACCCTGGCCCAAAATCACCTTTCTTTGATACAAGACTGCTTATATTTGCAACAAATCCTATTGGAAATTTTGTTTTTTTTATGACTTCTTTTAATGCATCACTTTGCTACTCAGTTAATAACCAAGGAAGGGCACTTGCATCTATGCGGTCTCCATTGCTATTAGATTCAATGAAAGTTTTTAGTGCATGATTGGATTCATGAATGTCATTACAAATATTGGCAATTTTTTCTTTGTCACACCTTCCATCCAATATTTTCCATAGTGTCTATGTTATATTCTTTCCAATATGCATAATATCAAACAAATGCACAATTGTGAGATCCTTGTAGTACGACAACCTACTAAATTGACTAAGATAAATTTTTATTCCTTTAGGAAGTTGGTCATTGATGCCTTGACGACCTTCACGAGCATCAATAACATCATTAGTAAATAAAAGACAATATCAAAATATAAATTTTAAACAAAAATCATCAGATGGAATGACATTACCTTGGCGATTTAGTCTATTGTATTCCAACTTCCATAGACAAGGTGGCATTCTTTGTGGCCTTGATGTTGTCTCTTCTTTCCTATTAAAAAGATGTTTTTTGATATTTCGATACTTATGATTATTGTGGAAAAAGTGCCTAAACTTCTTGAATGATGAGATTTCATCTTCGGACCACAAACTAGACATGTGAATTTACCCTTTGTCTGAAGACCTAAAAGATACCGTACAATTGGATCATGTACAATTATCATGCATAACTTAAACATACAATAATAATGTGTAAGAACTATAACATACCAAACATACGTGACCTTAACATGAATATATAACATACCGCAAAAATGAGTTAGCCCAGGGGCATCATGTATTGTCCATACAAGCATTGCATGGAATTGAAATTTTCTTTGTCTTATTGGTCTAGAGATGTCATACATAGTGACCCCATCCAATAAAATCAACAACTCGTCAATAAGGGGCTCAATATACACGTTCAAATCTTTAACTTGGTACATACCTAGTTGAATGAACAAAGACATTACATAATTATTATGACCTTCTTGATGTGGTGTTTATAAATTAATTTAAATAACTATTAAATGAAAATAATACCTGGTACAAACATTGACAACATTATGTGTTCCCTCTTTATGGACATCCAAGGAGGAATGTTATTGTTAATAACAAAAATAGGCCACACTGAGTAAATAGATCTCATATTTCTAAATGGATTGACACCGTCCCCTACCACTGAAATCTTGAGATTACGAGGTTCTTCTTTAAAGTGTGGCCATGTTGTTTCTATCTTTAAATGTAGAACCATCCGCAGGCATTCACATAATGTCATCCTTATATTGCGTGCATGGTAATCTATAAATTGTGCCAAGCTAGTGCACCTGAATAATCATTGAAGACGTAGAATAATGTGAATGTACCGAAGAGTCTTGTGAGACACCTTTTTTGTTATTTGATCTGACTGATATCTACTAATATGTCAATCAAGGCATTCTATTGCAAATTCATGTGATCATTGGGACATGCATGTATTGTTTGATACTTCATTCCAATTTGATTCATAATGGTAGATAATTCTCAGTACAAATGAGGTAGAATGTTTGATGGTGGTAACAAAAACTTACCTATCAACCTACAACAACAAATATGAATTGTTATGAAGATTACACCTGCAAAATTTTGGGCAAAGATAAGAAAGTGGTTTGGAGGAATTTTGACAAAGTCTCTGTCAGAATGGGCCACAAGAGGGAGATAATGAAAACACTGGTTAAGGAGAATAAGGAGGGAAAAATATAAATGGAGGAGCTTATTGATCTTGCTTTGGTCATTTTGAGTGACATTACCAAGGAGAACCCTCAGATGGATGTGCTTAACAATGCTAAGAACAGTGTTATTGATAGCTATAGAACTACCAAATGGACTTATCATGAAATCCAGGAGCTCAAATACAGGGTGGGCAGATTGGAGAGAGATAATTATAGCAATAAGAATAGGAATACTAAGGAGGAGAATGATATGGAAAACAGAGTGGAGGAAGTAAAGAGGAGAGTTTAGAGCATGGAGGGCACCTTGCAAAAAATTGCTCAACAAGGCTATAATATTCTTAAAGCTTCTAATGACAACATCAAGGTGCTGATCAACAAAATTGAGGAACATAGGGGTAGTAAAGAGGAAGACCAATCTCTAGACAGTGGCAAAGATAAGGCTCCTGAAGATGGCCCGAGGAAGAGGACCAGATCTAGCACAATGAAAAAGGACACCCGGGAACTTGATAAAGATCTTTTTGACCTTAAGGAGGTGGCTAAAAGGGTATCTGAGCTCGAGATTCATGCGGCTGAGATTCTCAAAGAAATTTCCTGAGCTGGTCTCCTAGCTTTTGGCTTTTCTTGATTTTTTATTCTACTTCCTTGTTTTCTTTTACTAGTTTTATCTTGCTTTATGCTGGGTGGCTGTTTGTTTCGCCTTTGGCTATTTTTTTATTGCTACTTTAAACACTTATCCTATGTTAAACTTCTATGTTCTGTAAGGGTTTCAGGGCCCCATTAAAACCTATTTTCCATAATAAAAAACAAATATGAATTGTTAATATAATATATTGTAATGGTATGCTAACATTGAATATGACAAAAATGGCATATCTTAGCATACGTGACATTTCTACATTGGATAAACCATTCATAACCTTCAAGTTCACCAATAACACTATAGAAGAGAGAAGAGTTGTTTGGAAGCCTTGGTATATGGTCTCGTATGCCTTCTCAAGTATAGCTATATCAAGACCATCTTCATCATCATTATCAGATGTGCCAGTACCATCATCATGATCATCTTGATCAGCTACGCCAATACCATATTCTTCAATTATGTCCTCTGACACATTATCAGCTGTGCCAATACCATTTTCTTCAATTGTGTTCTCTTCCATAGGATCATCTTCTTCCATGGGAGCGTTATCGTTGGCTTGGATATTCACACCTCCATGTTCCTCCAATTGGACATCCACATTCACCAATCGATGAAAATAGTGCCCCCCTTCAATGTGACCATATTGCCTACAATGACTCTGGTTTGTTTTGATTAGAATTCTTTGATTCTTTAAGCCCTTACACTTTTATCAACATCTTTTCTTTGGAACTGAGACCACAATCTAGCAATTGTCTCATTATTTTGTTCTGGGTTCATATTGCTAGGTGTGGACTTTCTTCACAAGCTATAAATATACAAAATGTAAACATACAAACATTAGTAGTATCTTGTATATAATAAAATAAAATAAAATATTATAAGATTATATAAGATTTACAAATACACACACAAATCATACTCACTAGACCACAAAATATTCAAAAGGATAAGTATTTTGGGAGTTACACAAATCTCCTCACTAGACTACTGAATCTATGGATATTATTCTTGATGCTGAAGTAAATCAAGAATGTGAAGTTGAAACAATTGCATCTAATTCATTGCTGCCTATATATAGTCCGCTACTGTCTAGATATAATTCACAAATGTTTGTGTTGAATTTTATTTTTTTTCATTGGATGAAGAGTTTCATCTTTCATTTATATGAGTCTTTACCTCCCAAAAGACATGTCTCCTAGCTGGCTGACTAGGCATAGTTGGCCAACTAGCATATAACAGATTTATTTTACTTCTAACAGATCCCTAGGGAAGTCACGTGAATTTACAATGAATTTACATTTTCATTGCCAATGAATTTACATTTTCATTACTTGAAAATAGTTTACATTAATTGTTATTCTAGAATCGATCATTAACTTGGCCCTCCCTCTTCTCTACCTCTAACACATGCATCCAACCACAAATAAGCCTCTTCAAGGCCAGTTGTAACCACCAACTAACTGGAAGATTCTATTGACAGTTAGCTACTTGTTGAGTTTGGTTGTCTAGTTGACAACTAGTTTTCAACTTCGACAACATTCTTCCTCTAAGGCATTTATATTATTGTCTTGAACCTTTTAAAGTTTTATCCAATTTTTATCCAACTTTAGCACTCTAAGTGCTTTTAACATCAAACTTAAGGCTCTATTGGCGATTTACAATTATTATGGACCTTTATAGATCATTGTTCAAATCCTACTAACCTAGGATAGACTTGTTCTTCCCTAGAGACCCCTAGGTACCCTTATCCCTAATCAATGCCATTTAATGGCTTACAAAGCATGGTCCCTCACAAAGGACTTAAAACATTACAAAACATTATTAGAAGACCTTTAACGTCCATTACAATATCAAATGACCTTGGATGGTCATGTTGTTCTCATCTTCACCCAAGGATCTATTAGTGACCCTGGTATGCCACCTTGGTATATGTGTCCTAATTAACATTACTTTAAGGTATATGTGTCCCAAATCCTTCTTCATTTATGATTCTCGCATCAATTTCCTAACTTAATCTTAGGTGGTCTTCCCATAGCTCTCTTTAATGTAGTACAAAATGCAACTAAAGGCTTTACTTGCAGAGATTTACATGACAGATTTGGATCTATGGGAGTAGTATTTTGTATTTTCATTCACTGATTATAATTTCCACAAAATGGAACATACATATTGTCACAATGAAATACTAAATTTCTCATTTTCAATCTCTAGTAATCTTGTGATAGAAGTTATTATAAACAATCATAATACTTTTAGTTGTTTTTGAGGGAAGTCATTAAAAGAAGTATAGATGACAGTCTTCATATGGGTTAGAGCAATCTTTTGAATATATAAAAGACTTAAGAAAATGTGACAAGGTTAGTCTTAAGTACAAGTGGAATGAAAGGGTAGTTAGTTAGCTTATAAATATATTCATTAAGCAAAATAAAACATCCCAAAGCATGAGTAGAAATTCATAAAAAAATGTGGCATGATCAACAAAAAGTGATACCACAGTCATGAGACCTTATGTCAATGAGCACTATGAGGAATGGATTTCACAATGAAAGAGTATGCAAGCAACAAAGATAATGAAATATCATGAGCTATGCAAGGAGATAGTCAAATATAGATGATATGCATCCTCTTATGTCACTATGCAAAGAACATAAATAATATTTCAGGTCAGTTCAAAGGATAATGGTTACAAGGAGAGGTTCAAATTAAGATTCATAAGTGTAAGAATGCCAAACAAGTGACAATTCCATAGGTTCTTTTGAGAGGAATGTGATTTGTATCATACTAGGTTATTTTAAGATAACAAATACATTACTTTGTAGACTTCATGAAGTGTAATGTTGGTGACAGTGTCATAGAAATAAGATTCTTCATAGGTCAAGATGTAAGATGAATGGTCAGTAATGAGTAAGATATTAGAGGCATTCATGAGGGTGCACTCTTAAAAGATACAAAAATATGGCATAGATGCCCTTTATTTTCTCCAATGCCATCCTAATAAGCCAAGCACCTTAAAAGCATATTTTTCACATGGTCTATATGTATAAAGACCAAGTTGGGATAGTTTAGAAGTAATGATTATTTTTTGACAGAAACAAGCATCTAATGAGAAGATAAAAGAGTTGGAAGATGTTTCATTGTAACTTGAAGGTATTAGTGAACGTATGAATAAGCATGTTTACTTATATTTAGCATGCTACCAGTCCATTTGATCAATTTTCAGAGGTCATGTGATGATGAAGATAAATTTTCAATAATGTGATCATAAGTTAAACAACTTTTTCCTGGAAATAGATAAAATTATGTATAAACTAGAAAGTGGAATAATTACATAAAGATTCCCTAGCTTCATGTAATGTGAAGAACATAATAAGTACCTCATGAATGTAATAGCAGCAATGTATATAAATAGAGATCAAAATCTCAAGCACTTATATAGTGATAAAAAAAAGTGCCAGCAAATACACAATACATGATGCCCTAGAACATTGCTCACGGGCCCTAAGTAGGTAACCAACAAGTACCAATAGCATAGAAGCATAAAACAATGCTAGAAAAATGCTTCCCAATCACTTGATCTTATGGAATGTGGTGGACTGTGGATCTATGTCATTGATCGCCTCAAGAATCTTTGCTAGAGTAAACATCTTTTGGAAGTACAAATTGAGTATTGTAGATGCCATCTACATAACTAGGAGTATAGGGAAAGATGATCAAATTTGAGTGGTAGGAGCATCTATTGCAAGCAAGGGATGGGACAGGGACAAAGTCACATAAGTGTAAGAATTCTTAGGTGAAAGAAAATCTGTAAGTGGCTTGGTGGAAGTATAAGAGAGATATTGTCATGGAATACATCTCTCTTTATAAAGATTACTTGGATGAACAATTATATAAATGATAGTCCTTGGAATCATCATTCTATTTGATGGAATACACTTCCAACTTAGATGCTAGCTTGTGATGAATTTTATAAGGAATGTATGCCTAGGCATCATTTACGAACACTAGAGATGAGAAATATTTGACTTTTCTTTCATCAAACCTTCATATGGAGTACACCCTTTGAGAACTCAAGTCACTACTTACTATTTAGTTGATGATGTGTATGACATAGGCAGCCACTTATCCTTGGAACTTAACATCCACATACTTGACATGAATTATGCATCTAGCTATTTACATAATGGCATTGTACTTTCTTCTAGTAAATATTGGAAAATGTCCTGATGGTCTTGGTAAGGACCATATGACCAAATTCATGTAATAGGGAAACATGATGCATAGGTTTTTTAGTTAGGATTTTAGAGATTTTGATGATGTAATAAGGTCACAAAATGACCCATGCTAAAGTTATAGGTCTATAGGAGTTTATTTGAATATAGTTTAAAAAATTCAAATATGTAAATCCTAACGACTAGTGTCAATTAGAAGGGAAAGCTTGTTGAAAGGCTTAAATGCATTTGTAAACAAAGGGAACTAATTGGAATTTGTTGGAAAAGTTTTCATACACCTTATATAGCCTGGTCAAGGCATAAGGAAAGAACAGTACATACGAGGAAGCATTTTGTACAAACTGTGTTGTTTGGAAACAATAAAAGTAACCAATTTATGAAAATTTCCTTATGGTAGTTTGATTTTCTATATTTCATAGTTCTTGAATGGTTAATGAACATTAATAAGTGTCAATGGAAGAAAATTGCATGATTTAAGAAACTATTGTAGATTATTTTTTCTCTAAATTTGCTAACATCATATTAAATCTGAGTTTTTCCTTAACTGTTTTGAGTTTCATGATGATCCCATGATCATTTCATGGATGTAAAGAATTGGTACTCATGTAATGATCATGTTGTAACATATATGATATGAAAATAATCTTAAATTTAGAGGAGTGTTGAATTTTGGTGATCACTATATGCATATTGGTTGAAGGAACACCAAAATTGGAGGCTAATGATTGCAGTAGATAATCTACCATAAGGAGGGTACCTTTTTACAGTTTAAATAGTTAGTATATGTTGGATATATGGTAAACCAACATTTTTTTGGTTGATATTGGGTTTAGAAGGCTTACATTGAGTAGGCCCTAGTTTAAGGAGGGTTTAGACGACAATTTGGGGATTTTGTATGTAGGAATCCTATAGAAACAAATTTGATTGTATTTTCCTCTCATTATTAAATTGTGAAATGTATCAAATTTTACATTGTAACATGATGCGGTGATTCATAAGGAATTGTTGAGACTCTTTGTTGACATACTTGCTTCTCTTGCCTGATCAAAGATATTTGAAATTTTTGAATGTCAAAAACACTTCATCCTTGCTTTTGATTTGGTAGAACCAAAGTAATTGAGAGCGATCATCGAAGAAGGTGAGAAAAGGCTTTATTAATTGGAAAGGCTTCTCAATGGATTTTTCCTACGATGCAATCTTCTTAGACCCAACTTGGAGGATTCTCACAAGAGATTCCTCTAATTGTGCTGTGAAATTCTCACATCAACCCATAGTCTACTTTAGGTTTTAAAGTTGTTTGTAAAAAAATAGGTGGATTTTTTTTGTGCTTCAGGTTTAGCATTAAGAAATTAAGGGTTTTGCAAGTTTTTGTTGAGTCACTTAGTTTGAATCAAATGTATATAAATAGAGATCAAAATCTCAAACACTTATACAGTGATAAAAAATGTGCTAGCAAATACACAATACATGATGCCCTGGCACATTGCTCATGGGCCCTAAGTAGATAACCAACAAGTACCAATAGCATAGAAGAATAAAAAAATGTTAGACAAATGTAGAGTAAGGAAATACTTATAGGTGGTCCTCCTTTTACACCAAATAATAGTGGCAACCCTCATAGGCGGTCCTCCTTTTACACCAAAATAATAGTGGCAACCCTTGTAGGTGGTCGTCCTTTTACACCAAATAATAGTGGCAACCCTCGCAGGCGGTCCTCCTTTTACACCAGATAACAGTGGAAACCCTTGCAGGTGGTCCTCCTTTTACACCAAATAACAGTGGAAACCCTCACAAGCGCTCCTCCTTCTACACCAAATAATAGTTAAAAAAATTGCAGGTGCTCCTCTTTCGCACACTCCAAGTTAAAACCAAATAATGAAATGAGATATGAATTCTTTTTTCTTTTTAAATTTATGTCCGTGTTGGTCAAAATTTTGACCTACATGGTATTAGTCAAAATTTTGACCAACACGGGCTTGGATTAAAAAAAAAAAAAGTTTTCCTTCTATAATCTAACCAACCTAAACCTTTTTAATTGATGGTCAAAAATTTTGGTAGAAAAATGAGGTCAAATGTACTAGTGTAGGTTCTCTTGTTATCTCCTTTCCCAAATCCTCTTCATCAATCAATAGATATGGTACTCTCCTAGATAGAAAATGTCTTACCAGTTAAGGTTTGACATCAATGACAATATAACAATTGTTTCAATTGTAGTTTCCAACATGTTCAATGTACACTTTTTCTTCAAAATTTCTATTTAAAAATGCAGACTTAACATCCATCTGATAAACTTTGAATCCTTTATAAGTAGTAAATGCAAGTAATGTCCTTACACCCTCTAATCTAGCAACATGGTAAAATGTCTCACCATAGTCAATGCCTTCTTCTTGTGCATACCCTTTGCAGACCAATCTTGTTTTGTTTCTTATCACATCTCCATTCTCCTTGAGTTTATTTTTGAAAATCCACTTTGTTCCAATCACATTCTTATCCTTAAGTTTTTGTACCAATGACCAAGTGTTCTTTTCAATCTGATCAATTTATTTTTTCCTTGCAGTAAACCAATCTTTATTTCCAAGTGCATCCTTCACTAATCTTGGCTCAAATTTAGAAATCAAACATGTGTTATCCTTCAACTTACTTCTTGTCACGACTCTTACGTTCTTGTCACCAATAATCTTTCTTGGTGAGTGATGTCTTCTTACAAATTTTTCTAATATAGGCTCGATAGACTGATCATGAGTGTTTTCATCTCTCGGTGGAGTCTCATCTTGATCCTCAGTTCCTTGTTATTGCAGCTCAGTTGCATCAACCAAATTACCTTCCTATACATAAACAAATCTTTTATAATCCTCAGGTTCCTTTTTGCTATCTTTTTCATTCCTTTCTGCAAATTCATCAATCCTCACATTTGCACTTTCAACAATTTTGTTAGTGGCCTTGATCAAACATTAATATACTTTTCTCTTTGATGAATAACCTAAGAATATACCTTCATCTCATTTTGAGTCAAACTTTCCATTTCTAGCATCTTTCAATATGTAACATCTACTTCTAAAGATTTTAAAATAACTTACATTTGGTGTATGTCCATACCAGAGTTCATAAGGTGCCTTGTTTGTGTCTTTCTTTAATTGTACTCAGTTGAGTGTGTAGACAACACTGCTTATGGCTTCTCTCCAGAATGTTTGTGCAACTTCTTTGTCAATCAATAATGTTTAGGCACAATCAACTATAGATCTATTCCTTCTCTCAGCTATACCATTTTTTTGTGGAGTCCTTAGTGCAAATACTTGTCTTTTCATTCCATTTTCATTGCAGAAGACAGTGAATTTATCAGAGACAAATTCACCCTCTATTATCTCAAATAATTCAGCTATTTTCTTGTTTCCTTTTCAAATCTAGCTTTATACCACTTGAACATTTGGAATACATCAAACTTCTCTTTTAGAAATATAACAAACATCATTCTTGAATAGTCATCAACAAAAAAAATGAAATATCGATCTCCATAATAGCTTTGAACTCTCACGGGACCACAAAGGCCAGTATAAACTAATTCCAAGGTACCATTGCTAGAGTAAGATTTACTTGAGAAACTTGACTTGGTCATCTTACCAATCTAACATTCTTTACATATCACTTTATTAGGTTTTCTTAATTTTGGTAGACCTTTGACTCTTATTTTTTCTCACCTTCATCATGTTATCAAAATTTAGATGACAGATTATTTTATGCCATAATCATACATCTTCAACTTTAACAAATAAGCAACTCTTTGCAGTAGTATCAAGATAAAATAAAATATCTTTTGATTGTTCACCAGTTCCAATTAGATCTCCATCAGTACCATAAATATTCACCTTTCTATTCTAAAATTTCAATCGGTGGCCAATATTTTTCAATTGTGCAACACTCAACAGATTATAGTTTAAACATTTAACCCAATATGCATCATTACATTTCATCTTTTTATTCAATACATTAATGGATCCTTTACCTTTCACAAGACATGGAGCATCATTGCCAAATATGAAAAATCCTCCATCATACTCTTCTAGATTCTCAAACTTATCAATATCACCAGTCATATGATGTGAACATCCACTATCAATAATCCATGGGTCAGCTTTACTTACATGAGAAATAAGTATTTTTTCATCTTCATACTTTTCTTCATCTGAGTCTTCTTTTACAACAACATAGAAAACTGTTGGAACTAGGAGAGAGAGGTACTGAGAGGGGAGGAGTGAATCAGTGCCTTCAAAACTTTGCTTGTAAAACATTTCAAATCTAAAACTATAAACAGTGATAACTGACCAATATAACTTGAATGTAATTGCATGAATCATTTATCCACTTAACATAAGTAAGTAAACAACATGAAATCCATAACACAATCACATGACACAAGTATTTTGGTAACGCAGAAACCCTTGTTAGAAGGTAAAAACTATGGTGGGGATGACACCCACAAATTCTTCACTATTGCAGATATAAAAGGTTTGCCTGTTAGGACTACAAGTTTTGATCACTTCTGGTGATCTCACCCTATTAGGAGTGACATGTTAGATTAGTTAGATCTACCTAGTTATTGGATTTTAGCAACACTAATGAAGTGTGCACTCGGTTAAAATATTTACATAAGACAGTTAAGTCTATTCTGTTAAGAGATTTTATCCAAAAACTCTATTACAATTGTCAAAAAGCAATAGGTATTTATCTTCTATTTGACACTCAATTGTCTGTTACAGATCTATAAGCTTTGATAAAATATCACCTTACTTGTGATGAATATCTTCTTTGAACTGCTTGATAGCCTCTGCTAATTCTACTCAAATTGAATTCTACTATACTCGAGTCTGTTTTGTTAAATGATAGACTTGAAGATAGGCAAAATGCTTCAAGTGCTCCGTGATTCATATATCATCTCACACCAAAAATGATGCGTACACATAAATATATAGTGTTCTATTTTGCCGCTTTAACACAATTAGGTTACACACTATAATCATAACCCTAAGATCTATGGTGTACAATAATAATGTAGATCATCTATTACAAAAGATATGCATTCTATTTAATGAATATCATTACATTAAATGTTCCTCGATCTTGGTAAAATGTTTTATAAACTGTCGCAACCATTTACATAAAAGAATGTGTCGTTCTTGATTACTATGCCATTTCCTGTGATCCTTGGTAAACACTGTGTAAACTAATCGGTGTATACTGCGATGCTTGGTGTTTATTGTCTATCGATGTCAATGTCTGCTGGTACTCAATAAACTGTCTACTGCTCGGTGTATAGGCTTTACCGACTAGTCTACTCTACTTTATGTTACCGATTAGCTCATTGTAAGTAACCGACCGATATCTTTACACACCTTTGGTACTAATGACAACCTTAGAAGGCTCAATAGAGATAACAATCTCCCCCTTTGGCATTAGTATCAAAACATCGAATGTATAAAGACAAAAATTTCTATGTGACTTATATCTCCTTATATCTCCACCATATACATATACACATCAAAAATTTTCTAAGTACTAAGTACTCCCCCTCGGTGCATGCTCCCGATAATATAGTATACATAGCATCCATGTACATAATATTTGGCATAATAACATCTGATACATTATTTTCCCCCTTTTTGAAAGTAATGCCAAATACAAAATTGAGGTAGTATACTCATAGCTTGTCAAAGATTGACTGATGGGTTTTCTTCAGTGACTCCAAGAGGCTTTCCCATTCCTCTTTCAAGTTGGTGAGAGCAATGTGCTCAAGACCGACTTGTGCATGCATGTCAAAGATGTTTTCTAACACCAAAATGTTTGGTGTTGCAACTAATAGCTCAACTTTGACAATATGTGCTTCAAAAAATTTTAGGTATGGAATGAGTTTGGTTTGCAACTCAGTAACCTGATCTGTTAGGTGCGCTTCTTGTTTCTTCAAATCTGCTATCAACCATTGGAGTTCCTGAACTCAGTGCATATGATTTAGGAAAGCATGTGGTTCAATGATAGCTACATTGGAACTGAACTGTATTTCTGCTTCCAAACCTTTGATCTTTTCATTAACTTCAATAGTGAAGGTGTCTAGAGTACAAAGCTTCAATAAGTATTGAGAAATTGTCTGGGTGATGGATTTTGTTTCAGTAATTACCTCAGATAATTTGACCTTAAGTAATGCCACTTCTTGGCTGATTTTCTCAGCTAATTTGTGTTGTATTCTGGATTCTGCCCTTTCTTCAATTAGTCTATCTGCATCAGTGTTTGAGGCATTGATCTTCTCAGCAAGTGTAGCAAGTTGATCTATAATAGGCATATCCTCATCAATCTGTATCTCAGGTACTACCTATTGGAGGATATCCCGCACATCATTTAATACTTCTTTTCATTTGTTCTCTTGCTTTAGCTTCTCTTGCGCTACCTTCCTTGAACATAACTCCCCATATTTACTCAAGTCCTCAGGTCACACTCAAGTATAATGATCACTTCATCTAGGGTGACTGGCCCGTTTCCTTTCTTCTTCTTCTTCTGTGCTAGGGGTGATTTATTCTCAATGATAGCAATAGATCTATCTCCAATATTTAGAGTGGCCTTCCTTGTTAGCACTTGTTCTTCCTTCTTCTACTCCTTGATAGTGGTGGTCTCGGTTGTTGTAGTAGGAGTCTCGGTTGTGGTGTTCAGTAGGATCACCTCTGTTGCCTTTGGTTCTTGTGTGTCCTTTGCTTCATCTGTTTCCTTTGGTTTGGTGGAAGGTGACTTTGTATGTGTAGGCTCATCTGTCTCTGTAGGTTTCTCTATGTTTTGATCTCCTATGGTATGTTTGTTTTTCCTAGGATCTGAGCCATTGGGTTGTACTTGGGAAAGAATTTTAGCTGCTTCAGCAAGTACAAAAAGTTCACCCGATAGTGATGTAAATAGACTGTCAGTGTCTAGTGCTTCATCTTTGTTTGGTGCAATATTTACATCTTCATCATCTTGGTCATCAGGATCACCATGTGTGATGTCTACAATGAGTATATCGTCATCATTTTTCTTCTCCAGTTGGATTTCAACTTTATCCGGTGCATCCTGTGAAACTTTTATTTATTACTTGTCCTCAGTTATATCAATTGCCTCGGTAACTAATATACCCATACTCTTTGATTTCTTTGCTGGTCCTTCATTAATGTAAATACCTTTACCTTTAGAATTTTGTCTCTTCTTAGACAGGTTCAAAAATGCTTGTTGCTCAGCTTTTTCTTTGGCTTTTAGAATTGATGTCCATATAGAATCAGTAGTGATATCCATATCTGCTACATTGTCATCCATGATCATTAAGGCTCTATTCTTAATCATAAAGTTTGCTTGGTACTTGGTCAAGTATTCACTAACTTGTCCAAAGCTTAAGTATGTGGCTACCTAAACTAGAGAGCGTTCTCTCTTTCTCTTCTCGGTTTCTAATGCAATAGCCCATTTCTCAATAATTATATCATCCAATTTCTTTGGTAATGCACAAGAAAACTCCATTGGAACTTTCTTGAATTTTATCATCATTTGGATGAGAGCCTCTTCAATTTTAGTTTGATCTTCTTTTGACATTTTGTCAAATCTATCTAGCAAGGGATCAGCGAGGTCTCCATGTTCAATTATGTCCTCAATAACTTCATCTATTGTTTTGGCCTTGTTACTAACCACTTTGAATTGATTTACATCATCCTCTATCTCTGTATCCTCTAGATCTTCCTTATTTCTTATGTATTTTCTCCTTTTCTTTGGTGCCTCAGCTACAACCTTGTTCTTTCTCTTAATGTATTTCTTTGTCAGTGTAGCTACTCTTCTTTTTGTTACTTTTACTGCTTCTTTCTCAGTAGGTGGTGCTGCAATTGATGAACGTGTCTTCATACCTTCATGTATAGGTGACTGCTTCTTTGTAGGAATTTCAGGTGGAGGAACCTGTGTAGGATCTACTTCTTTGTCAGACTCAGTCTCCTCACTATCATATGGTTTGTCGGCTAACTATAGCTGACCTTCGGTTGCCTATTCAACCGGTATCCCTTCAGATGTTTCAGACTTATCTCAATATTTAGCAGTGAGATCTTTCTTCATCTTCTTTACCTTTCTAGTTATTTTACCGATCTTAATATTTGTAGATATTCTAGATTTGGCTTCTTCATATACTCCAAACCTAGTGGCTATGGGATCCTTCGGTACTGCAAGCAATGCATTAATAGATTTCAGTGTGAAATCATGGTCTATTTCATATCCCATCAGTGCCAACCATTTTATCAAGGTATAATTGATGTTGAACACAAAACATATGTCATCTTCAAATTTCTAAACTAATTCCCTCGGAATTCTGCTTCTCTTTCGCATTTTAGATTGAAATTCAGTGAAGTATGCATTAAACTCTACATTCAACTTATCTCCTAACTTGTTCATCATTTCACCAATTTGTTTTGTTATCGGTACATCTGGTATCCAATTTACTTTACTTGTGCCAGGCACATACTTTTGTAAATATAGGAATATGCATGCAAGTAGAGATTCGTACTTACATGTGTTAGATTTCTTTTTCCTTATGGTCTTCATATTCTCTTGAAGTTGATGAAATAGTACCTCGGAAAGATGAACTTGGTGACCTTTCACTACAATTTTGTGCACCATGTCTACTATGCTACAAGGTACATTGTTGATTCTGCTCGATTGAAATAGCTTGTACCCGATCACATGTGCTGCAAATTTTACTGCTGGGTCCTTGATTGTTGAAATTTTCAATGCTCGACCATCCCATTGTGCTCCAATGTATTTCTCAACATCCAGTCATGAAGAACTTCAGAAAGGCTTAGCTTTGTCATTTGTAGGGAGCCCAGTAACCCTACTAATTATTTTCTTGTTGACCTCAATCGGTTTATCCAACCAAAACTTGTCATCGTGATATTTGCTCAAAATGATTCTAATCCAATCTGATTTGAATGATTGTGGCAAGTGTGTAAAATATGATAAACCTGATTCCTCAATCTTCTTGTAGTCTGATTTCATTTTTCCATTGGGGCCACAGAGTGGTTGATATGCTGCAATAGTTTCAAAGTCCCCAACTTCTCTGATTTTGCAGTGAATATAAGACCTTACATCTTATGTCAGTAAAACCCTTTCTTGTATGCTTGAAAATGTGCCCATTGTATCTGTCTATGCTACGACCTTAGGATGTGGCTTAAACTTTGGTTCAATGAAATTTGCCTTAATGATTAGATTAACTTCCTCTTCAACACTTTGAGTTTTGCTTGCAGACGATGTCGATGCCATAAATTAATTCTAGGGTTTCGGCAAGCAACAGGATAGGAAGTGTTTGATCACAAATGAACTTACTCAGTATTGTGAAGAGTGATATCAGTTTGATCTAGCGTAGACTTGAATCCTTCAGAAAATCTTTTAGCTCGAACTCTACTCTTTGAATTCTCCACTCTTCAAAATCGCATTGTAGAAATGAAATTTGTTCTTGTGTATTTATAGACTTTCGATGTTCCCGCTCAAACTTTTATGTAATAAATGCTCCATCTAACTTTTGTTACAACATAGCTATCAGCTTGGTGACTACTAAAACTTTCATCCACTAGGTTAACATAGGCTTTCTTCATCGGTTGATACATAGGCTCGGTTAACCTTAGATAGTGATTACCGATAGGTAACCAACTCTCGATCTCTCTTTTATCGACTGTATAACATTGTTAGCTCATGACAACTAAACCATAGTGCATCTTTATTCATGTTGATTTGGTATAAGAACATTATGCATAAGGAACTATATATAAAATGTGATCTTTTGAAATATCAGTCCCATACATACCTATTTCACTTTAAGTGGAGGTACCGATGTCACCCAATCCAGTGGATGAGGTTTCATCGAAAACATTACTTGACTAAGCATTCTCATTAGATGCCTTCTTCCACATAGTGTTCCTTAACTTCATGATATCAGCAATAGTATATCCAATTTCAAATATATGGTTCTCTTCTGGTGCTTGGCCTCTGCAGTTCTTAGTTAAATGACCGACCTTATGGAAGTGCATACAAGCCATCCTAGAGTTTGTCTTCTTGATTGTCCAATCTGACTCTTTCTATAACAGTTTGCTACAATCTGTCCATATCTACCACATACAACATAGTTAGTCCATGTATTATAATCCCAAACATAAGAGTTGCCTTGTCTCTTCGGTTGATGTGGTCTGCGTTGTGGTTTCTCCTTAGGTGTCCAAACTTGCTTCATTTTTTCCTTGTAGTCTCGTGCAATGTGTCCATGCTTGTTACAAGTATAGCATATTTTCTCCATAGTGGTATTATTAGCAAGATCATTTTGCTTAGCTCTACACTCATAAGCAGGATGTCCAGACTTAGGAGTGATAGGAGGTTTACCTTGTGCTTTGCTTCTGCACACATTAGATGTATGTCCTGGTTTGCCACAGTGATAACATGTCAACACTTTAGGTTTCTAATTTTGACTGATGTTGACTTGTTTAGCTTGTTGTGATGTTTCTCCTTCACTGGTGTACTCTATACTGACTTTGTTTCCAAATCTTCTCTGATTAGTTAAGAAGTCATCAATCTTCTTGGAGCTGTCCTTAGCAAGTTTCTTCATTTCATTTTATTGCTGTTGATTTTTCACTTCATTTCTCAGCTTCTCATTTTCTTCTCTGATTCTTGCAACATCTTCTAGTTTTCTTGACAATTTTGCATTCACTCGGTTTACCTCTTGATTCACAGTCATCACTTGATTAGTTACTTGGAAATGTTGGTCAGTGAGTCTTTGTATCTCACTTTCATTGGTTTGAAGTTGTTCACTCATCTGTCTTCGGTCATCGATTGTTAGATTTCTTTCTTTCTCAGCTTGATTTTCTTTGTTCATTGTTTCTATCATTCTCACCATCTAAGATTCTTGACTAATTTGTAGTGCTTTCACTTGATCAGTTAAATATTGATTCTTTTCAGATAGATCAGTGATTATGCTTGTAGATCCATCGGAGATGCTTCCAGAACTAGATCCAATATGCTTGAATATGTCATCAATAGGTTCTTCATGATAATCGATCTCATTCTATAGTCTAGCTAGGTTCTTCCTTTCATCCAGTAATTTCTTCAGTCCTTCCTTGGTTTGCTTATACTATTCCATGAACATTTGCATTTGTATCTTCTGATTCTCAATAGTCTTGTCAAGCTTGTATCTCTCCATGACTTAGATCTTTACCCTTCAGTGGTTAAATTGTTCAATAAGAAAACTACGCTATGATAACAATTGTTGGGATTAGGAGAGAGAGGTACTGAGAGGGGAGGGGTGAATCAGTGCCTTCAAAACTTTACTTGTAATACCTTTCAGATCTAAAACTATAAACAGTGATAACCGACCAATATAACTTGAATCTAATCGCATGAATCATTTATCCACTTAACATAAGTAAGTAAACAACATGAAATCCATAACACAATCACATGACACAAGTATTTTGGTAACACAGAAACCCTTGTTAGAAGGTCAAAACTACGGTGGGGATGACACCCACAAATTCTTCACTACTGTAGATAGAAAAGGTTTGCCTGTTAGGGCTACAAGTTTTGATCACTTCTGGTGATCTCACCCTGTTAGGAGTGAAATGTTAGATTAGCTAGATCTACCTAGTTATAGGATTTTATCAACACTAATGAAGTGTGCACTCGGTTAAGAGATTTACATAAGACTATTAAGTCTACTCTATTAAGAGATTTTATCCAAAAAATCTATTATAATTGTCAGAAAGCAATAGGTATTTATCTGCTATTTGATACTCAATTGTTTGTTATAGATCTATAAGCTTTGATAAAATATCACCTTACTTGTGATGAATATCTACTCTGAACTGCTCGGTAGCCTCTGCTAATTCTGCTCAAACTGAATTCTACTGTACTTGGTTTTGTTCTGTTAACTGATAGACTTGAAGATAGGCAAAATGCTTCAAGTGCTTTGTGATTCATATATCATCTCACACCAAAAATGATGCAAACACATAAATATAGAGTTCTATTTTTCCCCTTTAACACAATTAGGTTACACACTATAATCATAACCCTAAGATCTACGGTGTACAATAATAACCTAGATCATCTATTACAAAAGATATACATTGTATTTAATGAAAATCATTACATTAAATGTTCCTCGATCTTGGTAAAATGTTTTATAAATTGTTGTAACCATTTACTGTCTATCGGTGTCAGTGTTTGGTGGTACTTGGTAAATTGTCTGCTGCTCAGTGTATAGGCTTTACCGACTAGTCTGTTCTACTTTATGTTACCGATTAGCTCATTGTAAGTAACCGACTGATATCTTTACACACCTTTGGTACTAATGACAACATTAGAAGGCTCAATAGACAACAACAACTTCATATCCTTCTTCAATATCATCAGATTCATCATCGGTTACACCTTCCTCAGCTAGGTAGCAAGACTTATTACCTTTGTCACTGTAGTCTCTAAATCTTTGGTATTGGTTCTCCTTCTTATTACTTTTATCATTTATGTCACTAGTACATTTTGCACCATTTTTTGACGCACTATTGGTTGAAGTTTCTACCCAACACGGTCAAATAGTCGACCAACTAGTTTGTAGCTATTATCTATGTCAAAATATCAACCCATTCTTGAAAGCATCGAATGATCGATGCCAATATTGGTAAAAAATGAGGGCAATCTAGGCTAAAAATAACATTGGCATGTGTTGGTGTATTGGTCGATCTTTCAATCAATATAAATTAATATTGGTCAAAAACTTTGGTCACTCTAACCAGGATGCCAAACTCGCGATGATCATATTTCGACCACATTTGGTTAAAATATTTAGCGGCTCCGACCAGGATGCCAAACCCACGATGGCACATTTTGACATAGAATGATTTATTTTAGGCCATACTTTCAATGCAAGTGGGTCAAAATATCGATGAAACGCGCAGTGTTTAAAAAACATTGAAGATAAATATCCAAACTAATCACCAACGACATCTTGATCAGTGATTAGTCTAGATATTTATCTTCAAGTATCCACACTCATTCTACTACTTCTTTCTAGCAGGTCCCTACTCATTCTATTTTCCAGACTACTTTGGGCTCTAGCAATCCATCTACTCTGCTCTGCGTGAAACTGTGGGTTTTTTCATTTTGTTTGAACTATTTGAGAGATAGGATCTAACTGGTGATCCGTGAATTGGTAGAGCTTCCTCTTAGATGCCAAAAACTCTTCAAATCTATTGGTGTGAAGCCCCCAAAGGGTATTCTACTCTATGGGCCTCATGGTTCAGGAAAAACTTTAATTGCTAGGGTAGTGGAAAATGAAACCGGTGCCTTCTTTTTTTGTATCAATGGACCTGAGATCATGCCAAAGTTGGCAGGAGAAAGTGCAAGCAATCTATGGAAGGATTTTGAGGAGGCTGAGAAGAATGCCCTGTCCATTATATTTATTGATGAGATATTACAGAGATTTGTCAGTGGGCTTGCAAGTATGCTATTAGAGAAAATATTGAGAAGGTGAGTTTCAATTATGGCGGCTTTTGCAAACTAGATTTGGTTATGAGTTTCTTAATGGTTTTTTTTTAATTGGTTTGTTAGAATTTTGCATTTTTTGATTCAATTTTCCTCAACTTGTATCTTATTTTTTCTATTTTTCATGTTTTCTTTCCTCTGCACTTTTATAGGATAATATTGAACGTGAAAGAAAAAGAAGTGAGAACCCTGAGGCAATGGATGAGGATGCTAGTGATGAGGTAGCTGAAATAAAGGCTTCTAATTTTGAGGAGTCAATGAAATATGCCTGAAGAAGTGTCAGTGATGCTGATATTTGGAAGTATCAAGCCTTTGCACAAACACTACAACAATCTTGAGGCTTTTGTTTTGAATTTTGATTTCACGGTGCTTCGGATGTATTTGATACAACATATAATAAAGATGATGATGACTTATACAGTTAGGAAAATTAGTACACAATTGTCATCTTAATGAAGTGACAAATGTGTCTGTTCTAGCAGGGACCTTCTGCTAACAAATAGCCAATGCTATTCAATTTGGCTCCGGCTTTTTCTTGTATGAGTTTTATCTATTCATATGTTTAAAAATTTATTTAGTTTATCAGCCCTTTAGCTGAGGACTTACTAACTTTTAAGTCTTTAGAGAAATATTAACTATGGAAAGGAAATTTAGCTATGGAAACTTTTTCTCAAGTGGTAGATAATGCTATGAAAACCTTGCTTTTAAAAAAAAAATCCTACTGGAAAATATTCTATACTAAATCAATTCTACAACATATAAAGTATAGTTCAACTAATTCTGACCGGTGATCCGTGAATTGGTAGAGCTTCCTCTTAGATGCCCACAACTCTTCAAATCTATTGGTGTGAAGCCCCCAAAGGGTATTTTTCTCTATGGGCCTCCTAGTTCTGGGAAAACTTTAATTGCTAGGGCAGTGGCAAATGAAACCGATGCCTTCTTTTTCTATATCAATGGAATTGAGATCATGTCAAAGTTGGTTGTTGAAAGTGAAAGCAATCTCCAGAAGGCTTTTGAGGAGTTTGAGAAGAATGCCCTGTCCATTATATTTACTGATGAGATATTACAGAGATTTGTCAGCGGGATCTAGCAATCCATCTTCTCTTCTCTGCGTGAAACTGTCAATTTTTTCATTTTGTTTGAACTATTTGAGAGATAGGCTCTGACTGGTGATGCATAATTGGTTTGCATGTTTGCAGCATGGAAGCAGTGTTGGGGATGTTGGTGGTACTACGGACAGAGTCCTTAACCAGTTGTTGAGGGAGATGGATGGTATGACAACCAAGAAAATTGTTTTCATTATACCTAATGCCATTGGCCTATTATACCATAGGATTCAATGGAGCCGATATTACATATATTTGTCAGCGGGCTTGCAAGTATCCTATTAGAGAAAATATTGAGAAGGTGAGTTTCAATTGCGATGAATTTTGCAAACTAGATTTGGTTATGAATTTCTTAATGGTTTTTTTTGAACTGGTTTGTTAGAATTTTATATTTTTTGATTCAATTTTCCTCAACTTGTATCTTATTATTTCAATTTGTCATGTTCTCTTTCCTCTACACTTTTACAAGATATTGAACGTGAAAGAAAAAGAAGTGAGAAACCCAAGGCAATGGATGAGGATGATAGTGATGAGGTAGCTAAAATAAAGGCTGCTCATTTTGAGGAGTTAATGAAATATGCCTGAAAAGTGTCAATGATGTATTTGTTGCTGCTGCTACTTCTGTGGCTGATTCAGATGTATTTGCTAAGATGATTTCCCCAGCCAAGATGATGTGCATCCATTTTATGGAGATCTGCTAAATGTTTTACATGATAAAGATCACTATAAGTTGGCCCTTGGCCAGATCAATATTGCTCGCAATCTCATTGCCAAAGTGGCCAAAGACTATGTTAGGCTGATAAAATATGGGGATTCTCTTTATCGCTACAAATCTTTGAAGGTTGTTGCACTTGGACGGATATGTACATTGTTAAGAGAATTGGACCGGGTTTGGCTTACCTCAAACAGGTGAGGCAACATATTGTTACGTTCTTTTTTCTATCTATCTAGTTTTCACTACCTATCGTTCCTTGGGATATCTTGCAAGGGTTCTATAAATTGATGGTCTATATTTTGGTGGGTCTCTTGTATGGGCCTATGAACTTTTTTATCTTGTCTTTTTTTTCAATCCTACAACTAGATTTTGATATGTGGATTGCTTGTAAGGAACTTTGATACCACCATTTCAGTAGTTCTTCATATGATAGTTTCCTATGCAGTCCCTAATCTAGGCTTTATTTGTAGATTTTTAATCTCAATAGTAAAAGAATTAATTTAATTAAATAAAGCTTTATGTCCCAAACATAATGACAACTAGGATGTGAATTTAATCTTTCTAACAACTTAAGAGTCAAAAAAGATAATAGATGGTTCAATATAACATACAACTTTGTCCATGGAAGAGTTGAACTCTAAAATTTATGGTATGAAGACCTGCAACTTGCAGCTAAGAATATGATATTGAATAATTATGACATATTTTAAAAATTTAGGAAAACTTAACCATTTCTGTAGCGATTACTTAAAAAAAAGTATACTTGATCGATGACTCAATATTTGTAACCTCTTAGAAACTTTTCCTTTCCACTTCAATATCTTTCATTAATAATTCTTGATCTCCTCAGAACCACTAGGAAAAAAACAATGACAATAGAACTTGCTACTTTAGAAAATTGCATCAATACTTAACTTAAACATTAAAGTCATGAAGGGTGTAACAAAATCTGATATGCTAATAGAAAAACTCATTTTGCACAAAATGGCATTAAGCATGGATTTTGGTTTATATGTGGTACATCAATTCCTTCATCGAAGACATTATCTATTACATTTATAATTGTTTATCTAGGTTCCATAGCACTAGGATATACACAAAAAGAATCTGTATTAAAATAAAACATGGACACTACATATATATAAATAACCTATTAAAAAAAAGAGGCCACTGAGGACAATTACACAGGTCTCCAAAAACAACATTACCCAACTCTTTCTCTCAAACCAAAGACTCAATGTGTTCAATTGCCCAGACTAGCAGTCAATTCTATGTTGAGTATATCTGTTAGGCCATCCTGTAGTTTGAACGAATTAAGAATAGAAGATAGGGACTAATTTAACACTTCATGTACTCAAAAACACAAACCAATGAAATAATCCACATTAGGCCAAAAGAGGTTGACACATTTAATACGAGATTACTTACACAAAATGGAGTTGAATCATGCCAGACAATGACAATGAGAAGTTGACTATTGGCCCTTCTAGTTTTTTATTTGATAGTTGCCTGACAATGACACATTCAAAATGCACTTATGAGCAAAGACCTAGAATGAATGAAATTGATTAAATAATGAAGGTATGTTAGTTTGAGCTTCACTTGGTTTCAAGAATACTTTAATATTATCTACTTAACAAGGCCAACCATGTGAAGGTGGAAGCTCATTTGGCCTCATCCCCCCTCCCCCTAACATCAATCTAAATTCCCCATTAACACATAACAATATTCATTAACATGACATATAATTCAATATTAATACACAACATTCATAGATAATTACTTAAAACAACGTTCATGGAGTTATTATGATAGTTTTACTAATATTTTTGTCACAATTTGACGTTCGGGATAGGGGAAAAGCACCTACAACAACAGAGGCAATAGTTGTAGATAGAAATGATGATATCCCAGAAATCCCTAATATAATAAATACGGTGAAGAAAAAACTAAATAGAGTCAATGCAAAAATTATTACTATTTTGCATGATGCTACTACCGGCCTCACCGCGATGTCCATGACTAGGTAATTGAGCAAGCACAAAATCCTGTAACAAGAACAAATACATATTTTAGATCACGACATAAAAGAGTATAAAATATAAACCTTTATTGAACTTTTGTTATAACTAAAGATTCATTACTGCTTACTTAAAAATGATGTGCTCATGCCATCAATTCATCTATCCTCTTCAGCATCTCCTCGGTTGGATTTGCATCTTCCAAAATAGTAATAATTTTTTCATTACTCTTTTTCTTCACCGTATTTATTATATTAGGGATTTGGGATATCCTCATCTGTATCTACATCTATTGCCTCTGTTGTTGTAGGTGATTTTCCCCTATCTAATATTTATCTTTAGGTGTCCACACTCATTCTATTGCTTGTTGCTAGTGGGTCACAATTAGTGATTGGGAGAGCCCTATTTTGGCACCAATCATGTAGTACAAGCACTAGAATTGAGTTTTTCAGCATGGCTGGGAAATTTTTGTATATGAACACGTGATAGATTTTTTTGCCCAAACTCTATTGCATGTTGATATACAAAAATTTCCCATCTCATGCCAAAAAACTCAATTCTAGTGCTTGTACTGAGACCTTAAATTATTGAGCTTCTCTTTGTTTCAAGAATAGTTTAACATTCTCTACTTAATAGGGCCAACCACGTGAAGGTGGAAGCTCATCTGGCCCCTCCTAGGAGCCTCTTATGACCCTTTACGACATTTTAAGACCTCTATGATGTATTCATAGGGGTCATAAAGGGTCATAAGGGGTCTTGGGACATAACAACTGAGAAACATAATTGTAGGCATCATGGTCACATTTTTTTGGAGACAACGTAATTGAGTGGTATACCCAGATGATGGAGAGCAACTTCTGCACCTCCGATTCCAAGTTTTTATCCATCCGTAGTGTCAACTTGGAATCGGAGGTGCAGAATTTGCACTCCATCTAGGTATACAACTCAACTATGTTGTCTCCAAAAAAATGTGACCATGATGCCTACAATTATGTTTGTCAGCTATTGTGAAATCCTTGTCACCCTTAGTTGCCATCCTAAGCCCTTCTTCCCTCTCCAATTCTTCAAGCCTCTAGAAGATATCTGGATCAATAAAGTATGCAACATTATGTCCATCCATGATCTCATGAATATCATCTTCTTTCCACTCTTCATTTTCCAAAATATACCACTTCTTCAAGCTTGTAGAGTAGTCTCTAGTGGTTGCAAATAAATCTTATTACAAACTACAATAAGAGGCTTAGTAAGTCTAATTTAATTTGTCCATGGACTGAGACCTTAAATTATTGAGCTTCTCTTTATTTTGAGAATAGTTTAATTAACATTCTCTACTTAACAAGGCCAACCACGTGATGGTGAAAGCTCATCTGGCCCCTCCTAGGAGCCTCTTATGACACTTTGCGACATTTTAAGACCTCTAAGATGTAGTCTTAGAAGTCGTAAATGGTCATAAGTGTAAGGAAACTCAGGTGTGGAAACAGCTTCCTACGCTAATCTCTATAGGAGATTATTGTGCAAATTATTATAAATCCTTACAATTTCAGATTCGTTAACTACTTTAACAAAGATATTGCAACCACATACAATGCATACAAAAAATAGAGAATGACACAATGATATACCCTGGGGAAAACCTTTCGGTAAAAAACCCCAGCACTCCAAAACCTGCATAATGTATTATCTTCAACACAAAGATTACAATACACTTGCAATGCAAGTTCTTTCAGGAAGTGAGAGACAAAGCCAACAAGACTTAAATTTTGTTATATCTCTCCCATAGGAGCAGCATCATATATATAGACTCCTCTGGACCCAAAAATAGGCACAACCACCAAGACCCATGCACAAAGCCACATGTACACAGTTGTTACATGCAATCCCAAGAATAGGCGTCCATCCCTAGAATAGACTATGACAGCTTGTCATAGAATTTGCCAAAAATAATAGTCACAAGAGAAGTGTAAGAGAATCTATCATACCAACCTATTTTTGGCAAATTCTCTTACACACACCAACCACTTCTTCTTGGGGGCCCAAATAGGCCCAAGTCATAAGATGCTCTTACAACTGTCATAGCACATTCCTTAAATAGTTCTTACGTGTCATAGGAATCCGTCATGACCGTTTTAGTCATGATCTCCTTATGCACAAGATGCTGACACATCAAGTGGAGTGACACATCAACATGCCAACTAGACATGTACACTCACACTTAATTACATTATTTGCCAAAAATACATTTACAAAACAAATAATAAGAATAGGAATTATCCAAGGTTGAGACACCTTATTCCTAACAATAAGGGGTCTCGAGAATAACAATTGAGAAACATAATTGTAGGCAACATGGTCACATTTTTTTGGGGACAAAGTAATTGAGTGGTATACCCAGACAATGAAGAGCAACTTCTACTCCTCTGGTTCCAAGTTGAGACTATGGGATCCCAAGACCATAGATAAGGAATAAATTTAGAGAGCAGAGGAGGGCCATAATGAAAAAAATAATATAGGACAAACCTCAAGTTAAATGAGGCAACTGCAAACATTTTCATAAAATTTTATTATTAAATAATGAAATTTGCATAGAGGGGGCTTAGAACACTAGTATATGAAAATTTCATTATTTAATAATAAAAATGTATTAAAATGTTTGCAGTTGCCTCATTTAACTTGAGGTTCATCCTGTATTATTTTGGTCATTATGGCCCTCATCCACTCTCTAAATTTATTCCTTATCTATGGTCTTTAGATCCCGCATTGTCAACTTGGAATCAGAGGAGCAGTAGTTGCTCTCCATCGTCTAGGTATACAACTCAATTATGTTGTCCCCTAAAAATTGTGACCATGATGCCTAAAATTATGTTTGTCAACTATTGTGAAATCTTTTACAGTCTGGCCTTTGTTGCCTTTGATGTGTCCTATAACCTATGAAAATTTTGAAATATGTTACATGATATAGCTATAAATATCACTAATTAGTGCATTATTACATTCTACTAGTAGTTAATACTATTGCATACCTTCTTCTCTCATTTGCTGGTGTAATTCCTCTTTGAGTATCCCCTTTCTCCTTTGCATCCAAAATGAAATCATTCCAATCCCTCACTGGAATAAAGGGAGGACACTCGTACTTTGGGTTCTAGATGAGACTCCTTCTATATGAGTCCCTCATAGTCTTAAGATGTTTGACACTTTTTCTAAAATTTTCTAAATTTTTCTTTTGCTAATAATTTTTGTATTAACTCTTTTTAGTTTTTTCTTCAACATATTTATTAGATTAGGGATTTCTGGGATATCCTCACCTGTATCTACAACTATTGTCTCTATTGTTGTAGGTGCTTTTCCCCTATCCTGAACATCAAATTGTGACAGGAATATCAATAAAACTATCATAATAACTCTAAAACCCTAAATAAAATAACATAGTAATATAACATTTTTCAACTATCTAATTTGTACAATTTCAAAAAGGCTTACCATTGTTGATGAATGGGTGGGAGGAGTATCCCTACGGCCTCTATCATGTGGGGGATCTATGTCACTTGCTCTTGTACTTCTTTCATAGTTTGTGTAAATCCTCTGCATGTTCACTCTTCATTTGTTTGTGGATGGTAAGCCGAGCTAAATAATAGGTTAGTTCCAAGTCTTTTCCATAAGGTTTGCCAAAAATGGCTCATGAACTTACTATCCCTATCTGATACAATGCTTAGTGGGAGTCCATGTATCCTTACAACCTCCTTAAAGAAAAGATGTGCAATGTAACTAGCATCATGGGTAGTTCTACATGGAATAAAATGGCTCATTTTAGAAAATTTGTCTACCACCACATAGACATTTCAAAAGAATATGAATGAAGAAATGTTTCGAGAAATATTTGAATTTAATTTTGATAGTAACATGAGGAGCGATATATTTCAAACTTCAACATGACTTCATACCATGCAGTGTTCGTAGATTACGTTCAATGCGTTATTTATGCTTGTATTGGTGGGAAAACTCTTGAAAATGCGTAAAAGAGATTGCATTCAACCATGTTGTTTACATGACACATGTAGTTTACCTCCAGTCTAAATCAGCATTGCATACAAATCTACGAACGGTGCATGGTATGAAGCCTCGCTCGAGCTTGAAAATGATAGCCAATCCATAGTCAATGTCTATTTAAACTTTAGGATGATACTTATATGATGGCTTAAGTAAATTGTTCTTACCTTGAGACTAGTACACCATGGGATTACAGGATGGTTGTTATAATAGCAACTGTGTGTCTGTGGGATACTTTTATATTTTGTATTAAATGATGATACATATTTGTTTCTTCCTTTTACAATAGTTTATATTCTGATAATTATAGCCTATCATTCTGATACCTTGTATTCAACAGATGTTGGCAAGACCATCTCACCTTCCCCCATCTCATCATCCTCATCACCCTTAGCTGCCATTCAAAGCCCTTCTTCCCTCTCTAGTTCTTCAAGCCTCTGCAAGATATCTACATCAATAAAGTCTAAAACATTGTGTCCATCCATGATCTCTAGAATATCATCTTCTTTCCACTCTTCTTGCCTCTCTTTCCCATCTCGTAGCTTGGGCATTGCAACATGAATCCTATTTTCCACAACCATTGATGGATCCTTAGGTGTAGTTGAAATTACCAAGTGGCCTTCAAAGGTCAAGGAACAAATGGAATAACCAAGAAAACACTATACGTTAAATCATGTGATTGATAGAAAATTGGGGCTCACCTAAGTCATAAATATGAAGAATTATTCTAAAAAAAGATGTAAACCATATATATGCGCACTTGAGGAAAAGAGAAGTTATGTCATATCCATATTAAAATATTAGTTACAATATGAAAATACTAAACTAGCTAATTCCCGAGTTAATCTCTGCATATGGTCACAACAAAGATATGCAATTACAATACAAAGAAGGCATCATAAAAATATAATTTCAAAATTTTCCCTAGCCTGACACGTTTTGCACTCAAATCCTTCATCGAGGATAAGTGGAGATGGGTGGATAGATGCAGATGAGTTGTCATCAACCCAACCAAAGTATCCACAACCATTATTTCCCTATGATGCCCAATCTACATTAGTTTTTATAATATGATGAATAGTATTTACATTACAAACATTAAATATATACACATTAGAAACCTTTTTTCTATTTGGGTAGGACCAAAATTTTTGTCCAAGGTTGCTCTGTATCCATGAAGTCTTCAACACACACTGCCCACCACCACATTGATAGTTTGGTACATTGACAAGAGCCATTGAGCCTATATCAATAATGCACCACACCATTAAGACTATAGAAAAATCATTAACACTAGAAAATCAAGTTCTAGAAAAATCATTACGACTATAGAAAAATCATTTAGACTAGAAAATCAAGTCCTAGAAATGGACAGTTCTGGTGCTTTTCCATTACAACAATTAAGCATTCATCATTTGGTACTTCTTGGCATATTCCATTTAAGTTTTTCAACTGTCATGTTTATGTGCATGTTCTTTATGTGTTTGGCTTCTCTCCCTCACAAGGGATACGCTGATAGGTAATTGATTTGAAAGCATAATGATTTGATAGTCTTTTTTCAGGATAGGTGTAATCATCCTGCCAACCTTAATTAGAAATATTTGTGATATATGTCAAGTACTTATAATCAATATGCCCAACAAACAGAGACTTAGTAGTAAAAGCATGTCCTTTAGTTTACTAGTTTACTTATAATTAGTATGTCTCTTTGGTTTACTAGTTTAATCTGGTTTAAGAATGGTTTGTTTCATGTTTGAATGTACCATTGAATGAAGCTTGGCTATATTAAGTACAATCTTAAGACTCGCGACTCTTCAAATTCTCTTGTTTCCCTTAGACCTCCAAACATGTGTACTATGATATTTCCTCCAACAAATGGACTTGTGATGATTTTCACAATAGTACATGTGTTGGAGGACTACTCAAAGTACTACTTAGGCAAATATGAATGTTCATCACCTATGCATATAAGAGTTGATCATAGAAGGTATATGCATAGGTGAAAAACATGCATATTTGACCAAGCAATACTAGGAGCTAGACCCAACAACAAATAGATTTGTGGTGATTTTCACAATAGTACATGTGTTGTTGGGTAAGCTCCCAATTGTGCTCAAGAAAATATGCATGTTCATCACCTGTGCATATGAAGTGGCTCTAATGGAAGATACAATCACTAAATTCTGCATACTCCTTATTTTATTCTAGGTTGATATTGTCAGACATGGTCTTTCTTGAATGGAATGACTCGTTACTTGTACATTGACTAGAATGTTGGTGGAAGAAGGATGATTTGTTTGCAACCATTTTTTCAACTCTAATTTTCTCAACACAAAGAGACATTTATCATAGCCATAGAAACATGATTATTTTAAAATGGAATACACCAAGGAGTACCATCAAAAATATTGACTATTTACATTCATGAATAGTTAACCTTGATCAAATAGCTCATTTTTTTATCAGCATGTGTAGTCTTTGTGTATATGAAAAATGAATGAAATATCAAGCTGAAATAAAATAGTGAACAAAAATTCAAATTCAAGGCCTAATTTATCAAGAGAAACAAAAATTAGGATGAAATAAAAATCATTAAGACTATAGAAAAATCATTAGGACTATAGAAAAATCATTAAGACTATAAAATCAAGTTCTAGAAAAATCATTACGACTATAGAAAAATCATTTAGACTAGAAAATTAAGTTCTAGAAATGGATGGTTCCGATGCTTTTCCATTACAAAAATGAGCATTCATCATTTGATATTGTGTATTCCATTTAAGTATGTCAACAATGTTCAAAAAATAAGAAAAATCATTAGGGCTATAGAAAAAACAAGTTCTCGAAATGGACGGTTGTGATATTGCTTTGCCATTACAATAATTGAGCATTCATCATTTGGTAATTCTTGGTGTATTCCATTTAAGTTTTTCAGCTGTCACATTTATGTGCATGTTCTTTATGTGTTTGGCTTCTCTCCCTCGCAAGGGATACGCCGATAGGTAATTGATTTGAAAGCATAATGATTTGACAGTTAGAAGGTTGGTAAATAGATTCCAGTCAGTTCTTTGTAGAGGGCAATCTATTTGGAGTACACTTAATTTCTATGCAATTTTGGAGTACACTATCCTGTAGGTACAATCGAAACACCAACGTATTGATTTGAAAGTTTAGAATGTGATCTTTGCTTGGTGGTAACGTAGGAACATTTCTAGGCATATAGTTTTTCCTTTAAGGGAAGATTGTAGGGCCCAAATGATAGCCTTCAATTATATGTACTAAGTGTTACAATGGAACTATGTTAACTTTATTTTGTAGTTGTTTAACATGAGAGTTGGTAGATTAATAGGAGTTCACATTTTTATGGGAACGTATCATTCAATTGAGCATTAATGCCCATCTATATCTAATGACATGAACATAACTCATGTACCTCATGCTAGTGTTCTTGGATTAGACTAGACATTAACCAACCGCCTGTGAGGGTTGTCACTATTATTAATTGGTGTAAAAGGAGGACCTCCTATGTGTTGTAGAACTTTATATAAATACTCACTATTTGGATAATGTCTAATCTAATGAAAAATAGTGTATACAAGGTATCCAAGCACACTAGCATGAGGTACATGAGTTATGTGCATCTCACTAGTTATAGATGGGCAACTATGGCACACTAACTCCTATTAATCTACAAAATAAAGTCAACATAGTTTTGTTAACACAACCAAAGTTAAAATTAAATAATCTAAAACAAATGGTGCCTTAGAGGGATAGAGGAAAACTTTGCTAAAGAAGTTTGACTATTGTTTGTGAAAATGCCTCCAAGGAATGCATGTACTGCCAGGGAGATCCAGGATTTGAAGGAGAAGAACACAAGGTTGCAGGAATCTTACAATGCACTTTTGGCCAGGCTTGAAGCACTGGAATCCAATCAAAGAAGAGGAAGAAACCCATAAGGAAGGGGAAGGCGAGGAAGAAGAGAAACAAATAGATCTTGAAGATCCTTTAATATCTAACTCCTATTATATCAACTCATGCCTTTATAGATTTAGTCTTATTACATGACATTCCATCAAATTCACAAAATGAACCATAAGTCAAATTACATTGATATATTCATGTTTTGATCTTTTAGATCCTATAATCTTTATGATCATTCTTCAAGAGCCATTCAAGTGACCCATTTTCATGACTTTGTTAAGGTTCCCTGCACCATACTCCCAAGGATCAATTCAATCCAAGTCCCTTGGATTGGGAGTTTCTTTCATTTCCTCCAATCTCTTTCCACTTCTTATTGAGGACCTACAAAAAAAGAGTATTCCATGTTCATGTATTCTATGCCCCTGAAATCAAACATTATGTGCTCATGCCAAGCATTAAATATGTCAACCTTCATGTTTATATTCCCATAGATGTGTGCAAAAATAGCACTTGCATGGTGAATGCTATCAAACTCCAGCAAACCTTTCATAAAAGTGCTAGAAACAAAAATAAACAAGGTTTTCTTGACCACTGGTTTCTATACAACTCTCAGAAACTTGTACACTCTCCTCATCAACAACTGCTTGAACTCTCTCAGTGAGTCCTTCATTGAGTAGTTTCTTCTCTACCATAAGCCTTTTAATAGGCCACACAACCCTCTTCCTCATCTTCTTATGCCAACTTGTGGCTTCTTGTTGCAATGTTGTCTTCAAGAGCTTTGACTCTTCACTCTCTAAGGTCCTTGTCACCTCTGAGACCTCTTTCAACTTCTCATTCCAATGCCATCCTCCTTGGCATGAAAACATGTCATCTATGGCTTTCTTCAGAACCCTATCTTCTATCTTTTCAATAGAAAATTTTAATGGACACTTGACTATCCCAACTTGGATTCCTTCATCCATGCACTCAACTAGTTCATCAAAAACCTGTGCAATTCCCTTCTCTATCTCTGTTATCTCAACTTCTTAAGCATTTTCCTTTTGTGGCACACACATCATCATTGTCTTCTCAATCCTGTCATCTTCATGAGTATCCTCATACTCTGACTTCTCTCTATTCATCTTCACATGCATCTCTGTTCGAAAACACTTTATATGGTGTTCTACTAATTGTTCAATGTCATCATTAGCATTGTCACCAATCTTCTATTCTATCCTTTTGTCTGTTGTCTTCCCTTCACTCCCCAAGAGTCCATTCCACTCCAAAATACCAACACTCCTTGTCAATGTCCATGAAACTTCTTCATCTTTCAAGGGCTGCAACACAACTCTCCTTCCTATATCCAAGAATATGTAAGTGTTCTTTGCTCCATCATGGAGGGTATGTTTACTTATCTTCCATGCTCTCCCAAGGATCAAATGAAAATCCACTATGGGAATGATGTCACATCATAGGCTGTCCTCATATGGCCCAATGCTAAAGTGCACTTGTGATTGCTCTGTCACCTCAACTTGGTCTTCCACATTAATCCCGTGTGCCCTATATGGCCTCTCATGTAGTATCCTTCGCAAATTCAACTTCTGAACCATCTCAATGGAAATTTTTTTTGAAAACACACGATTTGAAACTATAAATTTACAAACATTGTTTCTGCACTTACAATGTGTCTTGAATATGCATGGCTCCACAATGTACCTTGCATCCAAATCTGCATTAATGATCACCATCTTTTTTATATCCCTTTGATGTCAACAAAAATTTTCTCCACACTTCATCTACAATCTAGGATTCATTCAAATTTGAACCACCACCTTGGAATGGTCTTTAAAGGATAATTCAACTTTAAGGGTTCAACAAGGGATTCTAGGTCTTCAAAATCTCAGATTGTCTTCTCCCACTCTTCTCCCAAATAGATCCTGATGAGCAGAGGACAATCAGGATATTCAAGGCTATGAAGAATGAGCAACATAAGGTGAGGGGAAATATTCCTATCCATGATGGAAGTCTAAAAGAACATGAGCTTTTGGACAGAATAGCAGCAATAGAGAAGGTTCTTCAATAAGGGGAAGAGGAGGAAGGAAAAATCAGGTTTGGGAAGAAAAGGACAAAGCATTGAATAGGAAAATGTTGCACAGTCCTAGAAATGCAGACTTTTGAGACTTGAACTATGTTCAAATAGGTACAATCAAGTGTCTTATTAAAGAGCAGCTAGTAAACAACCATGTTCAGATGTGGACATCTAGTGGGAAGAAAGAACCAATTGTCAAGGCACCATATTCCTAAAGTACAGGTTCAAACTCAGACATCTAATGCCAGGACTGATTCTTGGGACAAGAATCCTTTCAAAGGTGGTGAACATGGTGCAGGGGTACCTAGAACATCCAAAGACTACCAGGATCCCATACTAACAACCATGCACCTAATGACATCTAAAGACATCAATTGGAATGTATTGGCACCTATAATGGCCTATAAGGTCATTCCATGCAATGCAAATGGAAAATATGTAATAAGTCTTAAAAGGCCTAATAGGCCTTAGGACCAAAATAAGAGCCTAGGATGGTATTTGGTGTTACAAGTTTGTAATAGTTTAGATTTGATATTAATAATACTTAATAAGTTCATTCAGGTCACATTTCAAAGTCTTAAGGCTTCATTATCTTTAAAAGTTTCAAAAACTCTAAATTTGTAATGTTGCAAAAAAAAAATTTGAAATGCAACGGTTATTAGAAAATGGAGGGCATTGGATTTTGTAATGTTTTAGTGCAAACTAATTCATTTAATCGATTGGGATTGGTTGGGGTAGTTTCTAGGAGTCCATCAAATATGCCAAGGTTTCATTGTACGATAGAAGAGTCCTGGTGTACGGACTGTACTGAGTTTTTGATAAATAAACTTCTTTCAAATGCAATTTCCTTGAGTTCTTAGAGTGATTTTGGATTCATTTTGTCACTGTCTTACATTTCAATGCATTTGGAATAGTTAGATATTGATCCTAGACCACATCTATGCATTTGTGAGGTCTGTATTTGTGTATTCCAAACCAAGCCAAGCAATTAATAACTAACTATTACCGGTTACATGGAGGTTGTAAACCAGTTGGAGAGGCTTATTAGAGCATGGATGTGTATGTTTGAGACACAGGGGAGTAAGGGAAGATAGAAGAATTAATAAATGCCAAAGAAACAATGTAACATACTCGGGTTTTTAATGAAATGTAAATTATTCTCCAATTGACCCTATCACTACCCATGAGGGTACAGTCAGAATCCTTATTGATTTATTTCTTCTTTCATGAATGGTATGAATATAGATGGATTGGTGTAGTATGGTTATATATTTATACTGAGTTTTTTATAAATAAACTTCTTTCAAATGCAATTTCCTTGAGTTCTTAGAGTCATTTTGGATTCATTTTGTCATTGTCTTACATTTCAATGCATTTGGAATAGTTAGATATTGATCCTAGACCACATCTATGCATTTGTGAGGTCTGTATTTTTATTTTTACTCAATTAATTCTAACTGGTAGAGTAGTTTCAGCCATTCCTTTGACAATTTTGTGAGTTTCCAATTGAATATGGCTATTCCATGATCTTTGACCACTCTAACACATGGAATGACTGAGTATTAACATGTACTATATTTCCCTAATCCATTAACGTAATGAGAAGGAAGAATGTTTGCGTGATCACCATAATTTATAGAGGAAACTTAATCAATTTGCTTGGTATGCTACAACAGTAGCCATTTGGTCTGAAGGAGGAACATAGATTATGATTTGGATCATATTATAATGATCATCTAATGGTGAAACAACTACCTATTGGACCTAGAAGTGATCGGAGATAGGAGATTTAAGAAACCCTTGGATTAAGGGTTTAGAAGTGCTAAATTTGGGGATTTTGGGGTTCTCCATGGACTGAGCCCTATTCCTTTGAGGTTTGTTCATTTTTAGACATTATTAAAGATTGATGAAGATTTAGAGTCTTGGGAGTTCAAGGAGTATATGGTTGCTTTTTTATTTGGGGTCTTTTTAAGCACTTCTGAAGCCAAAGTGTGTAGACAGTCACACCTGGTCTAAAAGAGTCCATAGAAAGACAACTGTAGAAAGATGACTACCCTAGTTTTATGTCAAAAATGGTCTATAGATGACTATCACATGATTTCTTTCAGATTTATCCACCAAATGATCTCAGACTGGTCACAATTGAAAGCTATGACTCCAGGTAGACTTCCTATGGAGTTAGATTTGACATTCCAATCCACACGAAGTCGATAGAAAACAAATACCAGTAAAAAAAATGTTAAAAACATAGTTTTCTCAATCTTGTTTGCAATATTTCCTCTTCCAACCTTACAATCATAAACCTAACACTAGTACATTACAATGTAACATGATGCGGTGATTCAAAAATTTAGGGTTTTGCAAATTCATCTCTGCAAGTTCATCTCTGAATTAAATGTATATAAATAATGATAAAAAATGTGTCAGCAAATACTAAATACATGATGCCCTAGAACATTACTCACGGGCCCTAAGTAGGTAACCGATAAAATAATGCCAGACAAATGTAGAGTAAGGAAATCCTTACAGGGGTCCTCCTTTTACACCAAATCATAGTGGCAACCCTCGCAGGCAGGCGGTCCTCCTTTTACTCTCACCAAATAACAATTCAAAAAATCACAGGCTCCAACTCCTTCGTGTGCTCCAAATTAAAACCAAACAATGAAATGAGACACATAATCTTTTTTCTTTTTAAAGTTATGCCCATGTTGGTCAAAATTTTGACCTACATTGTATTGGTCAAAATTTTGACTAACACGCACATGGATTAAAAAAAAAAGGAAGTTTTCCTTCTATAATCCAACCAACCTAAACCTTTTTAATTGATTGTCAAAAATTTTGGTAGAAAAATAAGGTCAAATGTAGTAGTGTGTCATTTTCAGGACATCTAGATGCAATGTGACCAATCTTATTGTAGTTAAAATATTTTAGAGGTAATTTACCTTTATACTTTCCTTTACCTCTCAATAGTCTCTTAGGAAACAATGATTCCAACTCTTCTTGTTCTTTCTCTTTGGTTATGATACTATCATATTCATTTCCATATGAACTACTATGATTTTCTCTTTCTCTTCTTGATGTTCCAATGCTCAAAGATAATTTGAACATAGTTTCAATGGTCGGTAGACTATTATCATAATTACTTAGCTCAAATGAATTTAGCTTACCGATTAGGGATTCAAGAGTAACACCATTATTTGGTATAGATCTCAATTCCTAAATATTAGATACTCTAATAACATACCGGGAAGAAAGAGTTCTCAAAATTTTACTTACCACTTCTTCATTATTCAATGTTCCAACAGCACCTCTTATGGAACTTACAACTTCCTTGATTGTACAACTATATTGAGTAATGGTCTCTTCATCCTTTATTCTCATTTCATCATACTTTCCTCTGAGACTTTCAACCTTAGCCTTCTATACATGTTGATATCCTCCATATATAAGTGTAAGCCTAACCCATATCTCTCTTGAGTTAAGACAATCCTTAACATTATTGAATTCAACATCAGTTAGGGAAGAAGCAATCTAAATTATTATCGAGTTGTGTTCCTGGTTTTCTCTCATCTGATCAAATGTCATGGGTCCGGGAGGTGGTGAAGTGTAGTCATTATCCAAAAGATTCAGTGAAGATTCTCCAATCCTAGATAGATACAACTTCATCCTACTTTACCATGTTGAAAAACTTTCCTTGTTTAGCTTAGGTACTTCTATCCTATACATCTTCAGATCTTTTACTCAAGTCTTTCAAATTTATCTCTTCAAAGTACTTAGCTCTGATACCAATTGTTGGATTACAAAGAGTGGGGGGGGGGGGGGGGGTGAATTAGTGATCCTTAATTCTAAATACCAAAAAATAAATTCACTAATTGACTTGGTTAAACATAATTCACTATTTACCGATAATAGTAAATAAACTTTAAAAATCAGTAAATCAATCACATAAATCATTCATCACATGTAACACTAGTATTTAACGTGGAAACCCAGCTTTGGGAAAAACCACCATGTGAATTGTCACCCACTCAAAAAATACTCTTTTGAAGTACGTTCGATTAAGAGCCAATCCAATCAAAGATTACAATACACACTATTAGGTGTGACCCGGTCAAGGGATTTACCTCAAATCTATTAGTATCTTCACCCTGTTAGGAGTGGCCTAGTAAAAAGACTTTAAACACTCTTTAGAATGTTACATTTTGCAAAGATTTTACAATAAGACTGTTAAGTCCACTCGGTTAAGAGATTTCTCTATTACAAATGCTGATAAGAAACAATAAATATATTGAACTGTAAATTCACAACTATCTTTGCATAACCAGATCCTTTGTGCGCTCTTCTATCTTCACTTCAATTCTTCACTTTCCACTAGCTTCAACACTTCATTAGATCCTTCTTTCTGACTCAGAATCTCTTTGTTCCTTCTTCATTGTATCAGTGGGTGACTCTTCAACCTTTCAATTTTGCTAGCCATTTGTTCATACAAATCCATGCTTTATATAGACATGTTTTTCTTCTTAATCTCCTTTGTTACATTTTCCTTTGATTCTATATCATCGGAAAATGGAAGTACTTCCATTTAGGACCAGTTTAGCCCTCCGAGTAAGTAGTCTGGGGTCATGTCAAATGCCTTTAATGGGTCTTTAACTTGGATCTAGATTTTTCCCCCTGTACTGCTTCTCTTTCCACCTTTTTCCAACCTGTTTCTAGCACTTGATCTTGAGAAATTGAGATTTTTGACCTCAGGGTCAAGGTTGACCTTTTGGGGCCAGGTCAACCTCGACCCTAACCCTGGGTTCAGATTTCAAGTTTTGGAAGTTTATGAATGTTGAGTCTCAAAATGTTTATTTTCTTACTTTTGAGCCGGCCGTTTTGGGCTTCGAAACAATAAAATATTAAATGATATTTAAATTGGGTCCACTTCTGAGAGTAAAGGCTTAAATTGAAATTTGATTCTCCTATGTAGGCATCTCTAGAAGTTTGTGCCCTAACTTGTATAAAAGGAAGCCTTCTCCTCCCATGTTCACATCCATTATCAAGTATCAAGTGATCAATCATCCATTTATTCACACAAGCACTCAAGAAAGCAAAATCAAGCAATCAAGAAAGCAAGAAAGAAGGAGAAAGAAAGCATTCATTCATCTTCAAGCATTCAAGCATTCAAACATTCAAGATCCAATTCATCAAGAAGATCCATTGGAAGCCATTGAAGGAGTCAATCTCTATGGAGCCCCTTTGTTGAAGATTTCTCCATCCATTTCTATTCAAGCTTCTTCTATTTCAAGATCCATTCAAGATTGGTGTTTAAGATCTAATGCAATTGATTTCAGACATCCTACTTAAAATTCTACATTCACTTGGAGCATCCATACTTGTGGATTCAAGGATTTGAATCCTCCACAAGGGTTTCAACATAAGTAAGGTGAATTGTTCCATTTACTTTGTTTATTGCTGCAATTTCAAATACATTTCAAGGTTGATTCCAAAACTGGGGTTTGACCAAGGCAAACCCCTCATCCAACAAAAAAAACCTTATTTGTTGCAGGTACATGTGCGAGACAATAAATTATAGATTAGATCTAAGTACCCTTTTCGGTGAACTTTCAAGATCCGCGAAAGGAATTTCCATCGGAACAGTGCAGGTCAAGGTCGACATAAAGGGGTAAGATTGTGCCCCAGGGTAAGATCTTACCCCTGTGTTGGGTCAAGGTAGACCTTTCTTAAAATAGTAGAAGGTTTATGGGTTTTCTCTATTTCTATGTTTCCAGGCCAGATTCGGTTGTAGAACTTCCTGAAACTGAATACAGACACTAGAAAACAACATTTTCCAAATCTGTCCTATTTTGAGGTTAGTACTTTTCTTCAATTCAATTAAGATTTCGGTACTTCCTTTCCATAATGGAATATAAGGTTTTCTCCTTTTTTTGTATTCTCCATCGATTGATTCATTTATGTATTGACCATCTTCTTGTGGTTAATCAATTTGGATATTTCCTTTGGGAATTTGGGGTTAAGAAGAGGTTCTTATCTTCTCCAATCATATACATCTCATTACATCCACACATTCTCATCATTTTCATATATTAAAAAGATATAAAAATATATCAAAACACACACATATCAAAACACATATTTTTATATATTACAGATTCATCTCAACCGTCTAATTCATTATATCTTGAATCTGGATCTTGGTAACACATTTTTTTACCTAGGAACTTGAATTTTCTTGAAATTTGTTCCTTTTGTTTTAACCATCTAGATCTAAGCCATAGATCATCACCTTGAATTTTCCTGATCGTAGATCTCTCTAACTTTTCATCGTGATCATCCAGCTCATCATAGCTAATCATTAAATGTCATTCCAATCCTTATATTTAATTATTGTTTCTTGCTTGGTGAATAACTCTGTATTTCAGTTAAATTTTCTTGGTGCCTAAAAATTCCCTTCTTGGTGTGCTTAGTTCCTTTGCCTTTACCAAGTGACATTTTCTATTCGGTAGCCAAAACTGTTTTGCTTGTCAACTTGACAAGTCTTTATTACCATACTTTACCGACTTAAAATAATCATATGTTAGGTAGGAAATAATTATATCAACATAACCTTACCATTGTTCGGTCTGTATCAGTTGTCCAATTAAGTTCTTCAACTTCACAACATCTCATTTCTTCTTATCCTTAACTCATTCCACTTATATCATATACTGAATGATATGGAAACATAATATAAACTAGAAATCAATTACTTGATATCAATGAAAAGATAATAACTGTTCTAACCTTTTTACTATCTTGTATTCCTTTGATTATGGTCAGTTTTCATCATCATCACCATCAGTTATAGTAACATACCTCTCAACCTCGTGGAAACTTGTGCTTCTACTCGCACCGTGTTGAGGAGATAACATCAAATCCCACTCAGATAGCAATACCACTCAATCAAGTAAACTAAGAAAGGGTCCTAGAAGCTCCTATCTCAAGGGTACAACTCATAAGTCAAGTATACATAATAACCCAAAGGCAACCAACACATGTAGGAAACCTAGAATTAAATCAGGGAAGTGTCATCACATATGTCAACACCTTGGAGCAATTTCACTAGACTACAATTTCCAATTGTGATCATATGCAGAACTTGAAATCCCCTCATGAAGACAAGGATAACTAATCATGCCAGACTCACCATCACTACTACATGAGAAAACATCTTCTCCCACTCCTAGCCTTAGCCTATACTAGCACTCAAGGCATGGGCGAGGAACCATTATCTTATTAAGTCATTTTAATCCCCATTTAATTTAATATTATCACTTGATTAAGTAACCTCCTAACGATACCTAGGTAGCTACTTTTGGGCTCCAATGCCTCCAAAGTAAGCCACTTCCCTTTTAACACCTAGATAACCTACCTTAGGCTGAATAATCTCAAATCATGACTCTAAGTTAACATAGTCTCATAATATCCAAAACTGGTTCCAAGAAGTAACAGGAACACACAATGCAATTTCCATCATAAATTCAACTCCATAAGATTGGGTCACATTTTGATAAAAAACCAATCATGTATGTAAAACAAACAAATACAAACAATAGTTTCTAATCTCGCATCTTGTAATAGTCCTACTAGGCTCACATACTAATCCCCTTTAATCCCAAATGCAAAAGGCAAAGAAATAGACAAATAATAGAATTTAGTACAATAAACTAATTTGTAAATTTTATCATGAAATTAATTTACTTAATAATTATTAACATACTATAATTACATTTAAAACAATTAAATTCTAACCCTAACAAATCAATTTATTTCATTAACACAATAAATTGATTATAGCAATTAAAATTACTAACACAATATAATTTTATAGTCTAAATAAATTAACAGGTTAAATAAACAAATAGTACGTCATAATCATTTAAATAATTCAACCAATTAGAAAAAATAAACGTTAAATAAATACATCCAATGCCCAATTAAAAATATACACACGCTAAGAAAAAAACCCATATTTTCCTATTTTAATATATACAAATATATATTAAACTGTTATTTTAATACTTTAAAGAAAAATAACTTTATTTAATTATTTACATTCTAATAATTTATAATTTAATAAATTTAAAATTCATTATATCCTTTCTTTAAAAATACATAAATTTTAAATAAAATTAAAATTTAAAAAAATGAAACAACTTTATTGGGGGGACCCATGGGCCCACCCCTTGGCCATCCCCATGAAAACCCCAAGGGTTGTCTTGTGGAAGCCTTGGGATGGCCGTCGACAGTCCCAAGGACTACCATGCGACAACCTCGAGTTGGCCACCGACAGTCCCAAGGACTGTCGTGCGACAACCTTGAGGTTGCCGCCGACAACCGTGTTGTCGTAGGCTATGAAGGGAGAGGGGAAGGATGGGTGGCCCCACCTTCTCCTCTTATATATATGTGTGTGTGTGTGTGTAAATATGTTTTCACCAGAAAATTAATGTTCCTCGAGCATCGAGCCCTCTTTTAAAAAAAAAAGAATTTGTAAATACAAAATAGAGAATATATATATATCCATTACAGAATGCAAATTTGATCAATTAAATATTTTCTCTTATTTTAGCCAAGAAATAAAACTAGTCAAATTGAAAGCCTAAAATATACAAATCCTTTTAGGTATTTTCCAATTTGTTTTCTAAGGGTTTCAATGGAATTTCCTTTCAAACATAATACCAGATCTGAGTTTTTCTCCAAATATATTTATCATAAAATTGAACCTAGGGTTTCCAGATAAAATGTTCCCTCACATAATTTCAACAATAATTATTTTTAAATTCTACCAATTCCATAAATTCAAAACCCTAATTGAAAACAAACAAAATTTAAACCAAGGATTACATGCATACCAAAATTTCCTACAATCAATTTTAGAAATCAACATAAAGAGAAATATCCAACAATCCAAAATATCCAGATCTGACAGGCACAAAGAAAACACTCCTTCTAGAAATACAGAAAATACAATCACAAGGGTCACTAACCCTAACTCAAACACCAAATAGATAAATTCGATGATGACCATAAATGAAGACAAATCCAAGCTTTCAAAAATTTTCTCCAAATTGAATCCTTCACCAAAATTCTCCAAACTTCTGTGTTGAGAATAATGGCCAAATCTTCACTATATAGGAAATTGAATTCCACATGCAAAATTTGGAACTCAACTCCATTCAGAGCCTTGTTTCCATCAATTCCTTAATTCCTCTAATTACAATTGTGAACTCAAGTCTATTTTTCTAATTTGTTCCTGTTAAACCACTTAACTCAAAATTGACTAATTCTTTTTATTTTATTTATTTTAATTTGATTGTGCAACTTAATGCATTCAAATTAAATTAAATTAAATAATAACATTTAGTCTGTTGTTATTTTCTACATGTTATTTAATTTTTCATTTAATAAATATATTTTATTCAAAAAATTAAATTTACAGATAACTAAAATCTAAAATGAATGTATTTAATTAATTTTCACTAATTAAATATCTTTATTTTCACAATAAGCATTTTAATTAAAAATCATTAAATTTAATAAATATATTTAATTAATTTCTATTAATTAAATACTCTAATATTTAAATAGCTAAAAATAGAAAAATTTAATTTATTTAAATTTCTTAATTAATCTAAATAAATTATCTAATTATAGGAAACACATCAATTAACCAAAAATCAACTGAACTTAAAAAACCATAACCATGCTCAAGGAAGGAACTATAAACTCATGTTATCTGGATGAGTTTGGAAAGGGTAAAATATCAAAAATTTGTCCACTATTTCAAGACAATAGAATTGGCTTAGGTTGGGATTTGGATCTAATATTATCTCCCCTCTTTTGCCATTGAGACTTATGATAGGGCATGCTCATCCTGACAATTCAGGGAAGTCGATGCTCGTTACCTGTAAACCTACATAAAAGACCAACACATACATACATATATATAAAACAAGTAATGGTGGGGATTCAAGATATCGTGTGGATCCCACAATAAGGTAACTATGACTTCGTCCCTCAACCATATCAAACATGTCAAACTAGAAAGTAAAAACTTACATGATAACCATACACATGCAAGTATGGGGCAAGTATAATATAATCATAAGCATCATTTAAAACATGTAAATCATCATTATTAAAATAACTAAACATCAAATAACTAGATCCATATAACATCCATAATCATTCATTTATTAAAATCACCATGTAATGTCATACATCCAAAACTATATAATAACTGAAATATCAACACACACATAAAAGTGGCCTAAAAGAGTTTAGCAATAGAAAACTGAAAAGAAAACTATGGGTGGGCACTACACCCACCCCCCTAGAATTAGGCTTACTCCTGGAAGCCTATGAACAAATAGGGATATAAATCTTCTAATCTCAATCCGTCCTCCCAAGTCACCGTCGACTCATCAGTAGGGTCCCATTGGACCATTTCCTTCTCAATGGTGTGATTCTTGAGCGTTAGATCTCATCATTGAAGACTATGAATGGGCTCCAAAGCTAGCTTCCCATCCTCTACCTATGAAGCATTCCAGTCAAATACATGTGCAACATCTAGTATATATTGTCTAAGTACTGAAATATGGAAAATATCATGAATGCGAGACAAGCTGGGCAGAAAAGAAAGATGGTAAGCAACTGGTCATATCCTCTCAAGAATCTCAAATGGTCCTACGAAACAAGGTGCCAACTTTGAACCCTTTCCATAACAGATCATACTCTTCCATGGATGCACTCTCAAGAACACCTTAACACCAACAAAAAATTGTTTGTCCACTCTGCAAGCATATGCATATTTCTTCTGCCTATCCAGAGCTATGGTCACATGCTCACAGATGCGCTCTACCTGTTGCTCCATATCTTGAATAATCTTAGGACCTAACAAAATATGATTCTCTATCCTATCCCAATTCAAAGGTGTATGACAAGGACAACCATACAAATCCTGAAAAGGAGACATGCCAATAGAACTGTGATATCCATTATTGTAGGTAAACTCAACCAAATACAAATAGTCCTCCCAATGAGTCTATCTGTCCATGACATACATCCTTAGCATATCCTCAAGCACTTGATTAATCTGCTCTATCTAACCTTCAATCTCGAGGTGATATGTTGAACTGAAATTTAGTTGTGCTCCAATATCATGCTGCAAAGAAGTCCAAAATGCAAACATGAATACTGGATCCCTATTTGATATATTCATGTTGGGCATACCATGTAACCTCATAATATCCTGCATGAAGACCCTAGCCATTGAATTTTTTGTATAGGATGCTCTCATAGGAGAGAAGTTTCCCACCTTGGTCAACCGGTCAATGGTAACCATAATGGTATCATGTATGCCGGGTGTCAAAGGCAAACCCACGATGAAATCCATCAAAATGATATCCCATTTCCATGAAGGAATGATATTGGGTTGTAAAAGACTTATTGGATGTTGGTGGTCTTCCTTAACCCTTTGACACTCTAAAAATCTAGTCATAAAATCAATAATGTCACCTTTCATGTCGGACCAATAATACAATTGTTGAAGGTTTGCATGCATCTTCTTGACACCTGGTTGTGCCAAGTAAGGTGCACAATGAGCCTCAAATAAGATCAAGGTATGAAGATCATATGATGGGGGTACATATATCCAACTCATGTAACACAAAGTATTATCGAACTCCAAAAGATACCTTAAAAATCTTCCCTCCAAAGGTCTCTCTATCTCAATCTCCACTCTCACTTCTTTGTACCAAGTATCTGAAGGAAGTGCCTGGAGTATACGACTCCGCAAATCTATACCAAGATTCAAAGTTAATATCTCATGTCTCCTATGAATCAAAGTGTCAGCCACCACATTTTCCTTATCCTAGATGTACTTGACCTCAAAGTCATATTAACAAAGAAAATCCATCCATCTTCTCTATCTGGCATTCAGATTAGGCTGGGTAAAGATATACTAGAAGCTCCGATGATCACTATGAAGCTCAAATAGGTGTCCCAATAGAAAGTTTCTCCATTAAAATAATGCATGAACTATGGCTGCCAACTCAAGGTCATGTGTAGGATAATTCAATTCATGCTCCTTGAGTTTATGTGATTCATAAGCAACCACCCTTACTTCCTACATAAGGACCACTTCTAGACCCTCCAAAGAAGCATCAAAATACATGATAAAATCAATAGGGTTTGGAATTGCTAAGATGGGTGTGCTGGTCAAACACTTCTTGAGGTTTTGGAAAGCCTCCTCACACTTCTTTGTCTAGACATACTTCTTCCCTTTCCTTTGGAGAGAAGTAATCTATTGTGCAACTCTAGAGAAGTCTTTGATAAACCTGTGATACTATCCTTCCAAATCCATGAAACTATGGAGTTCAGATACATTTGTGGGGGTTGTCCAATTAACTATAGTCTAAATATTGGAAGAATCCACTGAAAACCCTCACCTAAGACTACACCCCCCAAATATTGAACTTCATACTGAAAGAAGTCACACTTCATTGCATTAGCATACAACTGATTGTCATGAAAACACTGCAAGACCAGTCATAGATGTTCCTCATGTTCTTCCATGTTTTTAAAGTATATCAATATGTCATCCAAGAAGACAAAACAAAATCATCAAGGTAAGTACAAAATAATCTGTTCATTAAGAACATGAAGAGAGATGAAGCATTTGTCAAACCAAAAGGAACAACTATGAACTCATAATGTCCATAGTGAGTGCAAAAAGATGTCTTGTGAATGTCTGCATACTAAATGTGCAACTGATGGTATCCTAACTTGAAATCAATCTTGGAGTATACCTTAGCTCCTTTTATCTGATCAGAGAGATCATCAATCCTTGGAATAGGGTACCTATTCTTGATCGTTACCTTGTTCAATATAAATGGATTTCCAAGACTGGGAAAACAAACCGAAAGATATTCAATTAATTTTTCTTTTCTGAGAGTAGAAGTCTCCATCGTCGGTCAAGAATGTGTAAGAGTCATTTTGTATATTGGGCTTGTACTAAAGCTTAATGAAATATATGGTGTTCTATGTTGTAAAATCAAGATCATCCTATAGAGAATATATATGAGTGTTGTACTGAAATAGATTACCATTGTGATTGATCTTTTCACTAGCCATCGATATGCATTTATATCCTTAGAATAGTCATGTCTTGAAGAGCCATGAACATACATGGCTTATGCTATGTAGGGTCATGACCCTTCATAACCGATTGTTAATATTAACTGCATTGTAATATATAGAATTATCAAATGATCTTAATATATATATATATATATATATATATATATATATATATATATATATATATATATATATATATATATATATATATATATATATATATATTACCATATCTGATCATAGCTATATTTTAACACTCCCTCTTAGCAAGAGAGGATCTAACTAGGTGTCATCACAATCCTTGACTTATTCAAAACTATATTTTAGTGATAACTAAAACATAACTTCATATCAAGATATCCAACACAGCTTGGGACATTAATATAATGTACTCATCTTGATAGAAGAGTTATCACAATCCCCGACCAATTCGGAACTAGATTTAGCGATAAAAATCATGATATCTGACACATTCCAGGACAACAACTTAATTTAGTCTAATCTTGATTCATATGTTGTTATAATCCATGACCAATTCGGAACTAGATTTAACAACTCCAAAAATTTAGTGTCAGGACTAGTGACTACAATACATAGTCATACCTGACACTAGGTTAAGCTATTGTCTAAGTCATCACCTAGCAATAGTAACCCAACACATATGAAATATCGTCACCTTTCATAATATAACACAAAATGAATGGGCCCATAAAGTCACACATATGACATCCACCTTGACTCTTTTCAGAGGGTGGATCCACCACGACTCATCCCAGAGAGTGGAAACCAAGACTTCCACCTTAGACTTGTCTATCAAAGACAAGAATCATTTAAGATAAAAAATGATGGATCACTAAAGCTGAAACCTTCTTTTAGTTAAGGCTTTACTCCTCAACATACCAAGGTTATCTGAAAGTACACAATCTTCTTTCTATCAAGGGGTTTGGTAAGAATATCGACCATTTGTTCTCCACTGAATTTCATTTGTTTGTGCTATCTCATAGTCTTGGTGAATTTGAGCTTACAAAGTATACACCATCTTGACATGGTACACTCCCTCTAAATTTGAATGACCAAGATCCTAGGGTGCCAAATTAATTTGATCTTTTATCTTCTCCCTCTGACATATAGCCTTCTCACATGGTAATAATCATAATTCTTTGCTATAGGTTCTTGAATAGTAGAGAACCAACAAAAAATGGTCTACTCCCTCTGAATCAAGATCCTCAAATGTCCACTAATGCATATCCTTTAGCTTCTCCCTCTATCACGAAGGCATACCTTGTTTATATAGTCAACTCAATTTCACTGCAGGATGTCACTATTGTCACTAGGGATCGCACCCAAATATGGCTAAGTGTGAACTTAGCAATCCCATGAAATATGGGACTACTTTCAAGCTATGGGTAACCTATCAGAAAGTAGACCTCCAGATTAGGGGTCAGCTTCCCCTTGAATCACCTTGAAACTTGACTGATTTTGAGAGAAAAGAGGGAGAGAATGCATGAAATTAAAATAACTGAAACTAAACCTAGATGATTCACCAAATTTGGATAGATCCACAAATTGAAGCAATACTCACAATGACACTTGAAATAACTTTGTAATTCACAACTTGACCCTATTGCCTTGATACTTTTTGAAATAAAGAGGTACTTGGAGGAAAAGAAGGGAAAGAGCTTCCACAACTTAAAACCCAACTATACACATATTCAAACAGCAATAGCAAAACAATTTCCTAAACATTCAATTTGAATAAACATGCAAAGTAAAAAAAAACAAAATCACAATAACTTTGACATGAATTTTAATGGAAAATTTAGAAAATGAACAAGGACAAGAAGGAATGCTATTTTATATTCAGTGAAAAGGAGCAAAGTACCATAATCTACTTCTCTAGATCTACAACATTCACCTCCAAGTGAGAAAGAATGAAGAACTAACCTCAATCACCTAAGTGAGAGGTATATAAACTAAACCCAAGAATCTGCATTCAAGACCCTCAACCTCACAAAAAATGGAAGAAATCTGCATATAGGGCCCGTGAAGATGCCTCTCAAATCCGGATGTCAGATTCCTCGATATGTAGGGGTAGGGGGGAAAAGTGAAAATCTTAAAAAAGATAAGCTATTAAAGTCTACCCTACCCCCTCTAAATCATGCTCTATAAATGATATTTTGACAAATGGTTTATAAAAACACCATTTGTCCATATCTTACAATAATACAAGCAATGATTTTTATATTTACAATCTTTATTACCCCCTTATGCCATGATTCTATATCTATGTGGATTTTAATTGTATTTTATGAATAGTTCTCAAACCCATTTATATTAATTAAAAAGGGGAAAACATATTAAAAAATATCTACATCTTTTTAAATTAAATCCACCATGTAAAATACCCTAGCATCAAATATTAAATATTTAATTAATAAAGTTTCTCAACCCAAAAGAAGGGAAAAACTTATCAATTAAACACTATTAGTCTTGAGAAAACTGATCCAAAAAGAAAGATGCTAAAAGTATATCCTTTACTGCTGCTCATTGGGGAAACTTGCCATCCACATTGGCTTTTTGTTGTAAACTCGGTCTTGAATTTGGAAACACTTGGTTTTTTCCCTCTTCATAGCATTGATCAAGGTAGGCACTTTGGTTTTCACCTTTTTGCTTCTTATTCCTCAGCATTCGATGAGCATTGTTATCATGTTCTCTGTATTTTCAAGGGCACAATGATGGCATTTTTGTTGTGATATTTGAAAGCTTGAATCGTACAGATTAACTACTAGCTTCATTTATTTGCTATGGACTTGATGTTCTTGATTCCATAGCATAATTTCCATTGACAAACCATGTATTTAACTATGGTGTTACAAGTAGTAGTTACCGTTGCACCAAAAGATCGACCTGTTAATGCTCGATACAACCACTAGACTTATAGAAGACATAGGAGGTGGTTAAGCCATGTCACGAATCCCAAGGGGAGCACTGACCATTTTTCCAACAATATCCCCCTCAATGTTACTCGAGGGGATTCAAACCTATGACCAAGCTCTGATACCACTTGTTACAAGTAGTAGTTGTCGTTGCACCAAAAGATCAACCTGTTAATGCTCAATACAACCACTAGACTTATAAAAGACATAGGAGGTGGTTAAGCCATGTCACGAATCTCGAGGGGAGCACTAACCATTTTGCCAACATATGGCTCAATGACCCATAGATTAGGGCATCACATTTTGTTTAAATGAATTCACTTCTTGAAATGTTGAGAGCCTGTGAAAAACCAGGGCATCGAGTTCTCTTGGTTTGACTATGCCTTTGATTTTCTTTAGATGGCCCCATGTATTTGACTATTGATTCATAGATATCATGTGTTGCTACTAGGTTTTTTCTAGTTTACTGTTGCTAACATGTGAATGATCTATTTTATTGCTTATCCATGGTGCCATTAAATTTGATGTTATTGCCTTGATAAACCGTGAGCCAGGGCATCATTTATTTGATTGCATATGCTTGTTGTATGACATCACATTTTTTTTTTGGTCACTATTTTTTCCACCATGTACAGCTCGTGAGTAAGCTATAGGGCATGATGCCATGGTACCTTGCTATTAAATATTGTTTGATGATAATGCCAGCTTGTAAACTTAATCCCTCTTTCATTTGTTTTAATCCTTCATTGAAGCTGGTATTTGAGGGCATCATGCCTTTTGTATTTGTATTCACTACTTGGGGGAACTCGATGACCCACGACTAGGGCATTAATACATTGCTTTTATTGCTGGCACATTTTTGTTGATACTTGCTACTGCTCTTTGCTATCCTTATCACGGTAGCTTGGTGTTCATTTGGACCTAAGGGCACGTGAGCCTCTTAGAACTAATGACATTGATGCTTGGAAACCCATGAGCCTTATGGCACTACTTGATTTATATTATTGTATCATTGATCCTTTGCCTTTTAGTTGGCACCATGATTTCTCCATTAAATTTTTGCTTGCATCAATGTTTACATCATGTATCTATGACTATTTTATTGTTCCATGCTTGAGCTCCATTTGATGACACACTTTTCGGTGCTCATTTATTTGACACATTCACCACTGGCTAATTCATGTTTATTGTGATATCAGATGTCATTGTTTACTGGTTCCATGTCGTGTCCTCTATCTTGACTACAATTTTTCATGTTGTTGCTCCATCATTTGATTATGTTTTGTTCATTTTTTTAAGTGTAGCTATTATTAATGCATTTATCCTTCGTTATAATGATTAGAATTTCATTAGCTCAAAGCACATAAAATATGGAAGCCCAATTAGATTTGTACCACTCTGTATCATGCAATCATTCTTTTATCTATAGCTTCTTTCCTTAGCTCAAAATACAGATTTAAACATACTTCATGCCATGAATATGAGATAGAACTATGCAAAATTGTGTACCTTTTCTCCATTCTTTCCTCACTACATGAAATAGCCCTCTTTTCATTTGTGCACCATGCAATGATGTACTTTTCCTTTAATATGCATACTCTTATTCTCTGTTCTAACATGTTGATGGGCATGGTGGATGACTGTTGTGGGTGCATCATTTGGAAATGATGTCACATTCACACCAGATGAAACAAAAACATCTGGTGTTGTTGTTGCACAGTTTGGATGATGCAGACACAACAATGGTTCACCAGGTATCCATGCAGCCATCTACTTCCCTTTTCTATATTGATCTCTTTTCTGCACTTCCGTGCTTTAATGCTTCATTATTGTACCTTCATGGTCTTTGAATGCCCCATTGATACTATTGTTAGCAAGTTGACTGTACTATTGTATATGACTAGATATAGTGTTGTCATTATGGAAAAAAAGTCAAATAGAGTTTTGGAGTTAGTGCACATTATCATAAGGTCAAAATATGGCTAAGTATAGAAGAATGGACAGTTAGTAGAGCACCAGAAGATTAGAGCATCAGCACATGTGTGTATGACCAAGCTATGGTATGTGCCCTTGAAGTTAAGTTGGTAAGTGTGTATTCATGCTAAGTCTAAGAGTGCATGATCAGATGAGACAGTATGACGAAGATACAATCAGTTGAAGTGGTACAGATAGTGCATGCCAGAACAAAACAGAGTATGCAGCCGACTGTTAGTATTTTGATTAGCGGTTATAATAATGTTTTGTAAAGGCTATCCACCTAATGTAATTAGGTTGTAGACATGTAAACATCTTTGTTTGTAAACATGATTGAGCCAATTCACTTGGACGCATTGTATGCAATCAGTTATAGGCTGACCTAGTTAATTGTTTTGTTAGCGCATATAAATTTAAGATAGGCCTTTGTAATAAAGGATGGAAGTGTATATAGAGATAAGATAAGCATATCAGAGACATGAAAAGTGAAGATAGAATAAGTTAGATCTTTACAAGGGGCTAAATCATCAGTGCACAAAAGGATCTGATCAGACAAGCACTGTCACAACACCAATTCATCCAGTAGATATAGTGTGTATTTGAGATCAGAAGGTTGTAGCCTTCACCACTTGAGTAGTGAGCTCTAGGAAAGTGTGTCCCCACCCCTAATAGGGTTATTGTAAAAGACTCCTAATAGGGTCCGACCTTTGACCAGGTCACTATACTAAAATCATTGTAAAGAAAAACTCCTAATAGGGTTGTAGATCTTCTAACAAGGATCATAAAACACTAGTGCAGTTCTTAGTGGGTGTCAATTCCCACTGGGGTTTTTACCTATTTGGGTTTCCCCGTAACCATATTGGTGTTATGTATTGTTATTGTTTATCTTGTTTACATTTATGTTCATATCAATACTGAATCAATCAAGTTAAGATTCAAGAGTTAAGAAATTGTAAGATATAGTAAACATTAATTCACCACCCCCCCCCCCCCTCTCAGTGTTCCCATTCCGAACAATTGGTATCAGAGCTCTGGTTCTTTGAAGAAGAAAAGAATTTGAAGAAGAATCTTATGGAAGCTCTTGAAGACCTTGATAGATCTAAGAAAGAAGTTGAAGAGCTAAAATTGAAAGTCAGTGGTGCACAAGTATTCATCAAGAAACTGAGACAAGATTTGAAAAATTATACAAACAATGATTTGGGAATAATGGTTAAGAAGCTGAATGAGGAGAACACATCTCTCAAATATCAGATTGAAGAGCTGGATGAAAAGATAACTAACAATCAAGAATTTTATGATGAACATATCAAAGAGAACCTTCAACTGAATGAAGAATTGAGGCAAGCAAACATGGAAATCTTACAGCTAAGAAACAACAAAGAAAAGTTGGAATCTGAGTTGAAAGAGGCAAAGAATCACATTGAGAAATTACACACCTGTTCTAATTTGATAGAGTCACAGTTGTATGCGTGGAAGCTTAAAGGATATACCAGTGGTATTGGATTCAATGAAGCAAAAAATCAGATTGATGACATGCGAGCAAAGATGAAAGCACCAGAAGACACTACAAATGCTAAGGAAACTGGAAATTAGACTAAAGATAATGTTGAACCATCTAAGGATGAGTGCAATCTAGTAGACCAAACTTGTTATGCATGTAACAAGTATGGACATATAACAAGTGATTGTAAAGAAGTAAGACCTTTTAATGGTTACTGTTATTCATGCAATAAATTTGGTCATAGAGGTATGAATTGTAGAACAAGTCAGAAGAACAAGACTCGGCATAATCAGAGAAATAAGAATCAACCAAATGTAAGAAGTTATCAGAGTATTACATGTCAGATACATAATTATAATGGTCACTTAGCTAGACAGTGTAAAATGGTAATCCATATCAATCCGCTGAGGAATTTAAGGCCTCTAGTTATTTGTCACTCTTGTAACAAGGCTAGAAACATCTCAAAGTTTTGTAGATCAAGAACGCAAAGTCGGGAAAACCCTAAAAAGCTAGTAGTATCAATATTGATAGAAAAAGGAGAACTCAAGTTTGTGAGAGCTATAGAGGATGTGAGCTTGATTTGGTCAGAGGCAAAGAAGGATAAAGTTGATAAGCATGTATTGGATGCATTCACAATGGATGCATCCTCTACATCTGGATGAATGACCCTCAAGGTCATAGGGGGAGCTAATTTAGCTCTAGACCCCTGCGCGACGGGTATACTCACCCTTAGAGTATGCACCTTTGGATTTAACATTTTGGAGACTATTTGATGCTATGTGCAAGAGCGCACTATCTGATCGATTGCAAGATGGAAGTTGGAAATTCTCAGTCAAATTCTAGTTTATGCGGCAAGCATTAATGGTAGAAATTTCACTTTATAGTATACAAAGACTTACAAATCACTCATTGTATTTGAGATAGAGCAATTGGAGACCACATAAGCCCTAGCAGTTGGATTTTGAAGTGTTGGACCTTGATTTACTAGGGAAGAAGTGTGATTGATCAGTTGCGAAGCCCTAGTCTGACACGATGATTCAAAAGTCTTTGAAAACTGATTTGAAGCATTAACCAAGTAATTCATGGCTACACCTATTGTATTTGATGCCGTAGAAAGGAAGAGATATGTTTTAAAAAGGTACCCTTTTAAGTCCACCTTAGATGACCTAGAAGGTGCATTTTCAAGAACCCCTATGGGAATCATGCATGTTGAAGACATTCGTGCATATTTATACTGTAACAAGGAACCAGCTGGACTTGATAGGATAAGGTCTCACCTTGAGTCCATGATGAAACCAGACAAAACATTCCTAGATGAGTTCACACATTTGGAAAACCATCCCATTGTTGAGTATGCTACGACATATGATTTTTATGAATCTGAGTGGATCAAGATATTACTAAGTAGGATTTATGATGACCTATTCTAGATAGGTGAAGTGCCAGTTAGAATCACAAGAGAACTCATTCATGAAATTACAGGCCTCTCTAAGATAGGCGCCATTCTTCCAATGGGCAAGGATGTGAGGAAATTAGTTGAACAAGCATGTAAGTCCAGAAGTGATAGGCGTAGTATGACAATTGAGCCTATTGAAGAGAAAGACATCAAATTGATGTCTATGATACTAGGTTATAGGTTTTAGCACTCCAACAGGGTGAATAGTGTGTCCATAGCCATTATTCTTGCAACAATTAGACTTTTTAGAGAAAATGGAGAGTTCAATATGTGTGAGATCTTGTGTCAACAATTGATTGATAACATTAGAGCCATCATGCATGATAAGACCAAAATATTCAAGTTTGGATCTCTAATCATTTACATGTACTTCCATATACTTGGAAAGGTCTCATATTTGTACTTAGACAAAAGTATGCCTACAATACCTCAAATATCTCTTAAGGCATCTACTGAGAGCACATTGAAGTATTACAGGGAGCTAGAATTGAAGACATTCTGGATCAAAATGTAGATGAGGTACATGATACTAGAAAGTATTGTTGAGAAATATAAAGACAACATTTTTTATATGGTAGAAACTGACATGACATGTATGGAAGTAGTTGAGCCTAGAACAAAGTGGATCCATCCACTTGGTTATGAGGTAGAAGAACCAATCTTGGAAGCTTATGCACAAGTACTAGTTTCAGCACCTAAGGACTCTAATGAACCTAGATCGGGAACTTATGAAGAAAAGACAAGGGAGGTTGATGCAGTTCTAAACAGTGCATCAACTAAGAGGAAAGCCTCTAAGATTACATCTAAGATACTTAGAATTCATGGTGTAACATAGGAAGATCTTGACAAAACAAGAGAAGCAAAGATAACCTTGGAGATTGAGAGTGCATCCACAGTGGAAGCTAAAATTGATGATCCTAAAATGAAGAAAGTCAAGATTGAGAAGACTGATGATCCAAAGGATAAATAGGATAAAATAGAAGTTATCCCTCCTATGCCCAAAGATATAATTGATCTAACATCACCTCTTGAGTATAAGACAGTGACCAAGAGGAATAAGGAGACCTTGCAAGCCACCCATCCTTGCCGACAACCAGAATTCAGAAAAAGAACACTCAAGCACCTTAGCAAGTAGCTTTCAAACCTAGTCTTCAAGTGTTGAAAATGAGGATTTTTGAGGAAGGCATAATTGATCAAATAGGGAAATTATATAAGAAATACAGTGAGATTGATAAATCATAAATTCATGGAATGATAATTAAACACATGCTCAAGTTTAAGAAGACAGTCTTAGAACTTAAGACAGTAATTCTAAGCAAATTGTGGAACATCTTGGAATAATTGAAAAGATAGGTTATTGAGGAGGATCTAAGAATAAGAGAAAAGATTCTAAGCAAATCTGATTCATGCACCAGCACAAGACTTGCAGCCCATTGCGCCACCTTGGCCATTTTCATGTTGGGGCTTTGACCTTGTCGGCTTAATCACTCCCCTTTCCTTGGATGGACACAAGTACATAATAACTGCCATAGAATACTTCACCAAATGGGTTGAAGTGATTTCGCTCACCCTAACTACTGGCATCCAAATATCCAAGTTCATCCTTTACCACATCATCTGCCACTTCGGCATACCATCTACCATTTTCACAGACCATGGCACACCTTTTGAAAACCAGCATGTGCATGATCTGTGTGCCAGACTCCACATCCATCACCATTTCTCCAATCCATATTTCCCTCAAGGAAATGGCCAAGCTGAGGCAACCAACAAAACTATCTTGAAAATCCTCAAGAAGGTTGTCAATTATTCTGGTCGTGACTGGCACCTCCAAATCAATCCTGCCCTTTGGGCCTATCGCACTTCCTATCGCACTCCCACAGGCACCACCCCATATTCCCTTGTATATGGTGCTGAAGCTATTCTGCCGATCGACATCGAGCTCCCATCATTACGAGTCTCCATGAAGAACTACACCATTGATGAAGATTATCGTGTAGTCCGTCTCACACAGCTAGACCTGTTAGATGAAAAGAGACAGCAAGCATATGATCACCTGGTTGCATACCAGAATCGACTCAAAAGGAGTTATAACAAGAAGGTCCATCCTAGATAGTTCCAAGTCGGTGACATGGTTCTCAAAGAAAATCAGAAGGTCCAAGCAAATCATGAAAAGAAAAGCAAGTTTGAGCCTACTTGGCTGGGCCCCTATGTGGTCACCTCATGCTTTGGCTCTAGAGCTTATTAGCTATCTACACCAGAAGGAGAGCCTTTGAATGATCCAATCAACATCATACATCTGAAGAGGTTCTATGCCTGAACCAGACCCTACATATTCAAAACATCCATAAAAATTGGAAAAAAGTAGCAAAATACAAAAAAATCAAAAAAATCAAAAAAAGAAAAAAAAGAAGAAGAAAAGAAAATAATCGTCCAATGGTGAAAACTTGGAAATTCAGGCACCTTGGACAAGTATGTTGGTGAAAACCTGGCAAACATGCACCATACATAATGGACCGAGTCATTATCTATCAAACTCCCATCCCCCATCCCACCATCTCAGTCCTTTTTCTCCCATCCCCATCCACCATCCCCTAGCATTCCTTTTTCCATCCACCTTCAGCAACACCACAATTCCTCTTGCACATATCTTGTACCATATCTTGCACATATCTTGTACCATATCTTGTATCCACTCTTGCATATCTTGTACACTCCCCTATGTCGTGCCATCCTTCCTGTATAGCGAGATCTTCCTATCCCCAATCCTAAGCTTCTGTACATATCCGTTGTAAATATCCTTGCATCTTGTTGTACATATCCTCGTTAGTCTTGCAGCAACATTTGATCAGAACATCTTGTCCTACCCAGCCTCGCACTTCAGCAACATCAATTGTCGACTATCCTTGATCATCGTGACTATCTTTGAACTACATCATTTGCCAATCAGCATCACAACATTCTCCCCATCAGCATCGAGTCCGCATAGATGTATGCTTTTGTTTTGTCTGACCTAAGCCTAATCACGGGTCCCCTCAGTTGTATCCTCCCTGTCTGACTTAATCTTCCACCAAGCACACTAGGTCCGTGTCGATGTATCCTTCCACACATTCAGACCAATCTTCCCGCCATCAATCAAATCAAATCTCTCTCCTTGGCAAAGGTTATCTTTTGGAGTTATCATTTTGGCCTTGGATTTTGTCCTTTGGGTCCTGTTAATCTTTTACAGCTTCTCGTTGTTCTCTACTCAAAGTCGCCATGATCCTTTATATCATGGTGCACTACGAATGAGGATAATCTGGGGCAAGGTCTTTTGATCTTTTACTTCTGCCTATGAGTCAGTTGTGTGTTTGTGGTTTCTTCAGCATCGTTTCCACCATGCTTCCTCTTGGGTTCATGCGTGATGCTGGGGCAACCCTGCGTGTCTTTTTAGCGTTGGTCCTATGCAACGCTGGTGACAAGGCCTCGTGATCCCAGTATCCTTGGCAGGTCTCTAGCATTGCTATATTAAACTAGGTTGTGCTCTCCACATTTGCACTTGGAGCTTCCCTATCTCCCCTGCATCCTGCATCATATAGATTAATCTTGCATCCTCATATAGCTGCATCCTGCATTTTGCATTCCATCTCATCTTGCATTCACCCATATTTGCTCTTGGACGCTTGGTTATTTATCTCCCCTTCTTCCTAGGCCCTTCCTTCTTTGTTTCCTTTCGAGAAAATTTCACAACGTTTACTCCTTGCGTTATTTTCTCGAGGGGGCACACCCCTCATTCTTCCAAATTCTAGCCTTGGGCATCTTATTTTCTTGTCTTTGACGCCATGCCACTTGCGGCATCACATCAAAGAGGGGCAAAATGTAGACACCTAAAAATCCTTTAGAAAATAAAGTATTTTTATTTTCTGAAAATCCCCGATGACATCATCATTTATTAATTAATTAATTATTTAATTAATTTATTTATTTTTATGTCATTAAATCCCTTTTTCTTAATTAAAAATATTTAATTAAGAAATCCCTTCCAAAAATGTTTAAATCTTATTTAAACATTATCTCCTTATTTATTAATTATTTTAATTAATAAATTGACCAAAAATCCCAAAATAAATAATTAATTTATTTTTTGCCCAAAACTTGGCCAATTTTCTTAACACCACTAACCTCTTCCAAAATCTTCTAATTCCTTCTTAATCTCGATTAAAAGGCTAATCCCATCTTTTCTAACCCTAATCCCAAGGCTAAATATTTAATTAAGATTAAATATTTAAATTTCATATTTATTAAAAATATTTCAATAAATATTCTCAAAACTTAAGCTTTTGGAATGAATAAACTTTTATTCCATAAAACCAAGGAGAATTCTAGACTCTTCTAGAATCTTCTCAAACCCAACCTCTTCACCCATCCTAATCCTAAGATTATCCTAATTCCTCCCTTAACCTTGTCACATTCCCTAAACAAGGTTAGCCAAACTCTTAAGCTTACCCCAAAGTCAACAAAGAGGGCTTCCCTTTTTGAAATGCATTGAAGGCATTTAAGGCCTCCTTATCCCTCTTACATGCATTTATGGTGCATTTAAGAAGCCCCTCACCCCTTTCTTACACCCTTTGACCTTAGGCACATTTCCCAAATTGTGCACATTCCTTCCATCTTTCAACCCAATGCCCTTGTGACACTTGTCACAAGGAGGTGATCCCTAAACTAGCACAATCCATGTGCTCCCCTTTAAGTGAATCTTGGCCTCTCTTAAGGATTTCAATCCTGGCCACTCATTCTTCCTTCCAAATTCTATAAATACCCCTCCTTTCAAGAGCAAAATCAATTAGCTTACTTTCATTCTCATGCACTGTTATAATGCCATTTTCATGTTAGATCTTAGCAAATCATTCTAATTTAGTTTACTTTCAAGCATTTTAGCTCATCATAGCTTAGTAATAATGGATTAATATAGTTTTTATTGTGGTTTTGCATAGCATAGCATCATATCACATCTTTATTTGGTCTAAAATCAATCCTAGATTACTTATCATGTAGCTTAATCTTAAAGCATTTTTGGATCCTTGAGGCCTTAGGGGAAAATTAGGTGTTCTATACCTATTTTTGTGCCATTTTGGGGTTTTCATGGATTTCAATCCATCTTAGAACACATTGTAGTATGCTCCAAGTGCTTAGAGAGAACACCCACATCCCCCTTAGCAGAGCAAATCAAACAGTGCTTGGGTGCACCTGTTTCTGGCTCAATCTGAGGTGGCTAGCTTAGAGTTTCCTTGTTTTTGTTTTGATTGTATGCTAGATTAAACTCTTAATGTTTTATTGATTTGAGCCTTTCAAAATAGATAACAGGTACCCTCGAAAGCCTTGCTCACAGTAACACCTATAGAGGCAGTGAAGTCTGCACCCCATGACTAAGGCACAAAAAGATGACACAATCTTTATTGATAATGGAGAGATAGCAATGGTGGACATAGACAATGACTTGGATAAATTTGAGGAAGCTTTTGTAAGCACACAAGAGGTTGAAATTATATGTGGTGACAATTCGCCTAAGATACAAGAAGTGTTAATAGAAGATCTAATAGGTGAAGAAAAGTATAAAGGAGAAGAAGAGGTGAAAAGAAGTGAACCAACAGATGAGCCATCTATTGAAATACCAATCAGAATAAAGAAAGAAGTGATGGACAACACTCCTATCACTCCCATACCCTCAACATCATTTTTTTCAAGTTTGACACCAGACACCAAAAGCTTGGACTCTTGGGGAGAAGAAGACTTGATTAAGATCAGTGTCCTTGCTATGGAAAAAGAAAAAGAGAAGCAGGTGATGAGGAACCCTCTATTTGTTGAATCAATCAACATTCTAAATAGCTTGTTACCTTCAGACAAGAAAGTTTCTAAGGTTGATTCAGTTGATGATGTTAGCACCATTCTTACAAACTTCAAGATGAACTTTTCTAGCTTGGAAGAATCTACATCCCAAGTTGCAGAAGAGAAATATATGAAGAAGAGATTGAGTGAACTAGTTGGAAACTTTGCACTTGACCTCAGTTCATTGAAGGTAGGTCAAATATCCTTGAAGAGTTTCATAGCTAAGGGAAGGAAGATCATTGCAGACTGCATGAACCAAGATAAACTAACTACAGATCTATATAAGAAAATCCAAGAGGTAGAAGCAATGATTGATTATGTAATAAAATCAGTGGGAGATCCCTCCACCAATGTGAACATGTGCAACAATGTGTATAAGGGGAAATAGACAAAATAGAAAATGTTGAGAAAGAGATGTCTAAGATAAGGGAAAGGAAAACACAGCTCAGGAATGCTCTTGCACCCTCTCTAGATGTACTTAATCAGAGCATCAAGGAGATCAATGCCACTATGGTGACATATGATCAAGGTCCAAGTACAGACTTGGAAAAGATGGAGAAAATGACATATGCCTTATGCGCCCACCTATAGACTATCAATGCACTGATAGAATTTTGGAAACAAGAGATCCAAAACTTGAAAATTTCTTATACGAATGTACTTTCTTTGTAAGTACTTGTAGAAACACTTTTTTGAGCACCGTTGTCATTAATGTCAAAGGGGGAGTATATATTAGAGAATTTTGTATAAGGGTACAGTTAGTAACTTCACCATATTCCTTTGTTTCCATTAATGACAAAGGGGGAGATTGTTCGCAAGTTGACTATACTATTGTATATGACTAGATATAGTGTTGTCATTATGGCAAAAAATTCATATAGAGTTTTGGAGTCAGCGCACATTATCATAAGGTCAAAATATGGCTAAGTATAGAAGACTAGATAGTAAGCAGAGCACTAGAATTTTAGAGAATCAAGGCACGTGTGTATGGCTGATCTATGGTATGTGCCCTTGAAGTTAAGCTGGTAAGTGTGTATTCATGCTAAGTCTAAGAGTGCATGATTAGATGAGATAGTATGATGAAGATACAGTCAGTTGAAGGTTCAGATAGTGAATGCCAAAACAAAATAGAGTATGCAGCCAGCTATTAGTAATTTGATTAGCGATTATAATAATGTTTTTTAAAGGCTATGCACCTATTGTAATTAGGTTGTAGACATGTAAAAATCTTTATTTGTAAACATGCTTGAGCCAATTCACTTGGAATCATTGTATGTAATCGGTTATAGGCCGACCTAGTTAATTGTTTTGTTAGCGTATATAAATATAAGATGTGCCTTTGTAATAAAGGATGGAAGTGGATATAGAGATAAGATAAGCAAAGAAGAGAAATGCGAAGTGAAGATATAATAAGTTAGATCTTTACAAGGGGCTAAATCATTAGCGCACAAAAGGAACTAATCATACAAGAAGTGTCACAGCACCAGTTCATCTAGCAGATATAGTGTTTATCTGAGATCAGAAGGTTGTAGCCTTCACCACTTGAGCAGTGAGCTCTAGGAAAGTGTGTCCCCACCCCTAATAGGGTTATTTTAAAATAATCCTAACAGGGTCTGACCTTTGACCAGGTCACTGTACTAAAACCATTGTAAAGAAAAAATCCTAACAGGGTTGCAGATCTTCTAACAAGGATCATAAAACACTAGTATAGTTCTTAGTGGGTGTCAATTCCCACCAGGGTTTTTACCTATTTGGGTTTCCCTGTAACCATATTGGTGTTATGTGTTGTGATTATTTATCCTGTTTACATTGATGTTCATATCAGTACTTAAGACATCTAGTTAAGATTCAAGAGTTAAGAAATTGTAAGATATAGTGAACACTGATTCACCCCCCCCCCCCCCCCCCTCTCAGTGTTCCCATTCCTAAAAACTGCTTCTTTACTGATTGCTTAAATTTTTCTGCTATTGTACAGACAATAGCAACCCTTGAGGATGTCCCTCTTTTTAGGGAGGGCCATCCTCTCAGGATTTCTATTATCTAGTTGAGAGCAAGAAACAATGTTAAAGCTTCTTAAGTATCTGCACATGGAACAAACAAGTTAGTGAAAACATGGTATCTATTTATTAGATCCTCTGGATCTAACCACATCTCTCTCTTTTCTACAGGCTCTAGATCACTTGGGAGCTCACTAGATTCAACCCCGGATCAACACCTTATCTTTCCAGGCAATATTTGGTACCTTTTACTTTATGTTCATCCTTTTGTGTATGTATGTATTTATGCATGTCTTTCTAAAATTTGGCTATGCTCATAGCCTATGTGAGATCAGATGACAATAGCAACCCTTGAGGATGTCTCTCTTTTTAGGGAGGTCCATCCTCTTGGGATTTTTATTATCTAGTTAAGGGAAAGCAACAATGTTAAAGCTTCTTAAGTATCTGCACATGGAACAAACAAGTTAGTGAAAACATGGTATCTATTTATTAGATCCTCTGGATCTAACCACATCTCTCTCTTTTCTACAGGCTCTAGATCACTTGGGAGCTCACTAGATTCAACCCCAGATCAACACCTTATCTTTCCAGGCAATGTTTGGTACCTTTTACTTTATGTTCATCCTTTTGTGTATGTATGTATTTATGCATGTCTTTCTAAAATTTGGCTATGCTCACAGCCTATGTGAGATCAGATGATATTATCTTTCAGTTTCTTTCCTTTGTACAGTACAAACAAGACATTAGCATATATACATGTAATCTCTAGATGCAGAATTTTATTTTCCTTTACATGTATCCTTCTGAAATGAACACAAATCTAAAAAGATCATCTAATAATGCAAACTAGGGTATTGTAGCTTCATCTAGTAATTAGGTCACCAATCCAAAAAATGAGTAAAAATATAGTAACAGTCACTTCATACCTTTCTTCCTGAGATATTACATCAGCTAGCATAAGATGCATTTTGGTTTTTTTTAAGGCCACAACATCAACCTCAGAAGGTATTCTTATGTATATCATGTCTATATTCTTATATATATTGTGGTTTTATTTATTCATGTGTGTGTGTGTGTGTGTGTGTGTGTGTGTGAATATGCTTAGGATCATTCAACATACTTAAACATGAATGAAGCTATAATTCAACTCTCCCTCTTAGTAAGAGAGGGTTTAAGATGTATTGTAGAAATTCATAGTATGCTATGATTACCGACACAATTTGGGACAACATTAAGAAGCCTTAGTCATGATATATACTTAGACATTTAAATATCATGATATCTAGCACAATCTAGGACAACCCATTACACTGTCTGTTAGCACCTGTAAAATTTTTGACTTTGTAGCTTTTCTTTGGCCTTTGTAGTGTTTTTCCTTGCCCCTGGCCTCAAACCCAAGTTCAAATTTTCAAAATTGTAGCCGTTGGTGAAAAGAAGCCCTAATTTATCCTGGCCTGATTCTATTTGAGTGTTACCTTTTTCGGTCACTAAAGTCCTCATTAACCCATGTGCTAAAAGGTTGTGTCCCCTTTGCATGTTATGCAGTTAGGTTTTATTATTGGGGCCCCCTTTAATATTTTCTATCTATGCCTAGGTCTCCCATTGTTTTTTCCTAAGTTCTGCATTTTATTTTGTGTGGCTGTCACTGTTTCACAATGCTTCTTGTTGTTAGAGTTTCTGACATGTGGTATACTGACAAGATGCCACTTGTCCCGGTGGGCCCATCCTCAAAGTTTACTATCAGATAGATGTTGAGTTGTCCAATGATTATTGGTTGCAGAGTGATGAGTTGGAAGTGTTGTCAGGCGGGCCCAATATCTCAATCTTAGATTCAAGATCTGCGGCGGGTGTATGATCTCATGGAATCTTTTCAGGCCATGAGATCATGCGATGATCATCTGATCTTCCACAGGGTAAAGGCTTGACAGTGGGTCTAGTGCCAGGTCATGGCACCATGTTCATTTCTAATTGGTTGACATGGATTGTGAGGTGGAAGTATGTCAGATGGACCTGTATGCGATAAAAGTGTTTTGTCCACCTACTAGATTTTGTGATGTGGCATTTTCTTATTGGCTGGTGGGTCTGATGATTTGGAAAGTGTCAGTGGGACTTGGTTGCCAACATGTCTTTGAGGGTCCTAACATCTGCAGAAGATCTATGGTTGGCGTGAGTTCTCATGGGTTTTTTCAGAGCCATGAGATCTTACACCAACCGTTGATCTTACCTTTTCTCATGCGACAAGGGAGGGTGGGTCCTCTGATAGTCAGAGCTGACATGCATTGTTTTGATTGGCTGAGTGGGAAGGTGATGAGGACATGTCAGTGGGCTTGAACCTTTCAAAGGGTGGCAGTGTGGCAGGATCTACGGTGGTTGTATGATCGCACAGAATCTTTCCATGCTATGCGATCATAATCCAATTATTCGATTTAAAGGTTTCTAAGTTGTGGGTCCACTGTCAGATGGTGTTGACTTGCTCGATTTTCATTGGTTGAGGTGTGCTGATGTGGCCGAAGACTTTTCAAATGGCTTTGTGAATGTTGTAGAAATTAATGAGGACCACCCAATCTGTCAGGAAAACATAGGAATCGATGGTCACATTTTAAGCCTTGTCAATTGACCATTGCATTTCAAATTTGAATCTTTTGAAGGGTTTTCAGTGATAGGAAGGACTGAGATTAATTGTTTTAGCTGCTAGATTTTGTGGAACTGGTGGTGCCTGTTACTGCAGTGTGGTCCAAGGAGGTTGATGATTAATTGCAGGGGTTTGTACCATGATTTTCTTGCTCAAAGGCATGTTGCACGTGGCCGAATAGGTTGATAAATATGGGCAAATCCATGGTTTTTAGTACTTTCTAAGGGAATTACCATGATTAAAGATCTTTCTTGGATCTATTTTCTCCAAGCTACTTGGTTTTCCCCCAATTGGAATAAATTGTGATTGATCTTAGTTGGTTTGATGGGTAAAACCCTAACCCTAATCATTCGTAGCTTGTTGCATCCTATTTTGGGATCCCAAGATGATTAGTGGTATATATGGTTGAATTTTTTATTTTGCAAAGTGTTGTTGATGGTTTATGTTGAAAGTCAATGTCAAGACTGAACAAGGAGAGCTTGGATTCCAGGGTTTGTTTCCTAACATTTTGTTATTCTGATAATGTATTGATTTTGAAGATTTTAATGAGAATACACTTTGATTCCAATCTCAGATTCTTGTTTGTCTTCTTATTCTGATCTTGGGCTCATATATGTTAATGTCACAAAGTGAGTTATCATATGGTAAATAAAGAGTATTGTGGAGTTGTCTTTGAGTTCCTAACAAAGTTAGGATTAAAGTCTTTAAGGTGATTTAAGTGAGTTCATGGTTGGGTAAGAATTTGATCATCAGGTTTGGGAGTGAGAGGGATAATAGACAAAGCACTTATCCTGATTTCATGAGTATTTGATTTAGGATTCTTAGTTGATATGTGTTATTGGGTGACTCTATGCCCTAGGTTAAGGCACTAATCCTTTCTCTGGAAGTAGTTCATCATCATCCACCATACATATAAATGATAAAATCTTTAAACTAGTTTGTAAATGATATAAATGCTTAATATTTTGTGATTCCTTTCAAGAAGTGAATCAAAGGTACACCCGCCTGAGCATCTAGGCTCAAAGTGTAGGAGGATCTCTTTGATCCTTGATAATTGGCCCTTTTCCTTGTAGAATTTGGAGTGGTGATAGAGTCAGTGACATTAAGTTGTCAATCATAGTGTAAACCTACAAGTAGAAAGAAAAGACAACCAACAAAATGGTGACTCTATTGGGAAGAGTCTAGAGATAAAGTTTTTAAGTGGACTCTTGTTTTTCCTATTGTATTCAGTTAAAAGATTTCCCACTGTGGTGGGTGATCACTCAAAAAGGTTAGAACCAGTGCTATAAACTATGAATCATGGAAAAAAGAAGGGATACTAGGTCCTTTGTCAAGAAAAATATGGAGGTTACTCTGGAACAGTTACCTAGACTAGAAAAGAAGAGTTGGATCAGAAGAATTGGTGAGTCTACTAGTGCTCCCATGAGAGAACAAAGAAATACTAGAAGTAGAGAACTACATGCATCCTCTCATGAGGAAGATTCACAACACAAGAGCTCTAAATCAGATAGTGGATGCTCTGAAGATAAATTTTATGATACCCTAGAGGAAGTATTTCAAGATAAGGGTTCATTACCTATAGGTCATGATGAACAAGCTAGAGAAAGGGGTTTTGAACCAAATTTAGATCTTGATGAAGATATGTTCAGAGGCAACCCATGAGACTGAGACACGTCCATTTCCCATATCAAAATATCATTGATATGGGTGTGTCATCAAGTTCTGATGATATTATGATAGACCTAGATGATTTAAGTGCACTAAGGTTATAGTTGGCAGAGCAGGATGCCATATATAAGAGGTTACAAAAGGAGAGAGAATCTTAAAAAGTGAATGCTCTGATAGAAGGAGAGTCTCTTCTTAGAAAGATTAGTGAATTGAAGGAGAGAAACAAGATGCTTGCTTTTTCTCCTAAGACTTTGCAGCATGATGTCTTTGGTGATCTTGATGCTTTGAGAAGTGAGCAGGAGCACCTGATGCAAGACCATGAGTTAGATAAAGAGGGCCCTGTGGTTAGATAGGTTCAAAGTTATGCTTCCCTCCCTAAAGATAAAGATGGTCATGAGATCACTAGGCCTTCTGTTGCTGTTGGCGAAAAAGGAAAGAAAAAGATGGTGAGACATCAGACAAATAAATCATTGACAATACCAAGGGTCCCACCATCCAATTCAAATAAGGATACAAAGATGGAAAGGAGAAGAAAAGAAGATGAGGACCTAGCAAGAGAATTAGAGAAGGTTGAAGTTGAAGCTTCCATTGTAGAAAAAAGAAGAAAGATCCAGTTCTTGAAGACTTCATCTGCAAATGCTCTTGGCCCATTTGTACTAAACTAGGTATGCCATCTATGACTACTATGTTGGCATTAAGCAGAATTGCCACTAGTGACAACATTTATTTGCATTCTGAGTGCAAACCGAGCAGAACAGTGCAAACCGAGTAGAACAGTGCAAACCGAGAAGAATAGTGCAAACCGAGCAGAACAGTGCAAACTGAGTAGAACAATGCAAACCAAGCAGAACAGTGCAAACCGAGCAGGACAGTGCAAACCGAGCAAGACAGTGCAAACTGAGCAAGACTGTGCAAACCGAACAAGATAGTGCAAACCGAGCAGGACAGTGTAAACCGAGTAACATTATGTCTACCAAGTCACCAGTATTTACTGAGTTCAAAACCTACTGAGTGGTTAGTATGAACCGTGCCTCCACTTCTACCGAGTGCATGACGATGCCGAGTAATGCAGTGGACGCCGAGTATCAAAAAGTCACCGAGTTAGTTTGCAGGAACCGTGTAACCATACTTGGGCCAACTTAGTGGCACTTATGTTTATTTGTCAAGCCAACTTTGTAATTGTAATTAATTGTTTAGACTTGTATATAAGCAATGTTGTAACAATGTCAAGATGTAAGAAATGAGTATGAATGTGAAAAAGAAAGAAAGGCAGAGATAAGCGAATTACAAAGGGCTACAGCAGTATAGGGAATAGCAAAGACAAATTCATCACAGAAGGTGATCAGTACATCAGCGAATCTCAATCAGCAATCCAGTTGCAAAGCAAGAGATCTACTGTTTCATCCTAACAGGTGAATCAGTACTAAAATCCTCTAACCAGGTAGACTTAACAGTCTTTTGTAAAATCTCTTTACCAAGTGCATACTTCATTGTATGTTTGTAAATCCTTTAACAGGGTGGATTTAGCAATCCTTATTGCTCCTAGCAGGGCAGATCATCAGAAGTGATCAAATTGTAAGCCTTAACTGGCCAACTTTATTCTGCAGTACGAAAGCTTTGTGGGTTTCATCCCCACCCCAGTTTTACTTTCTTTTTGGAAGGTTTCTAGGTAACCAAATCTATGTGTCATTATTGTGAATACTTTTAAGTTTTATTATTTCTATATGCATAAGGAAAAAGTAAATTATATGTTAATTGAAGAAAAATTGGAGTTACTGATTCACCCCTCCCCTCTCAGTAACTCGGTTAATTCTTGAATATTTCCAACAATTGGTATCAGAGCAGAGTTGGTTCTCAAGATAAAGCTTAACTAGCTTGAGCAAAGATCCAGGACAATGGAGGTATTCAAACTGAACAAGGTGATTGAAAATGAAAAGCTAGATCTGGAAATGGCCACAGCTAAACTTAAAGAAGCAAAATAACATCTTTCCCAATCCCTAAGAAGAAGGAAGGAACTTGCAAATCAGATGAATGATCAGAATTACATTGAAGAAAAGATTGAAGATCTTTTTCCCTCAAATAGCTCAGATGAAGCAAACAATGCTGTCAAAGAACTCCTAGAAAAGAATGGGTCTCTGCAGGAAGAAGTGAGAAAATTAAAAAGAGAACAAGAGCTTCACTCAACAAGATTTTGTGAGATCTTAGAACAAAGAAACAAGTTGAAAGATGAATTAGATGGAAGGAACAATGAAGTTCAAAATAAAACCGTTCAGCTAGAAAACCTAATTGATCAGATCTCCCATACAAATGAGGAAATTCTGAATCTAAGATCAGAAATAGAAAACACAAGAGAAGAACTAAGATCTGAAAAGGAAATCAATCTAAGATTGGTGGATGACCTAAACGCTGAAAAACAAATCAATGAAGGAATGCTGAAAAGCCAAGAAGACTTGAATCAGCTGTATGAGCAAAATCTTCATAGGCAGAAAGGAAAAGCAGGACTTGGATACAAAGGAGAAGGTGAATCTTCTAAGCAAGGTACTCAAAGAAATCAGAAACCTACTTCTAATCATTGTGGTAAAATAGGACACACTTCAAATAAATGTTGGAGCAATGAAAAAGTAGAATTCAATGGAAAATGCTACAACTGCAATCAACATGGTCACAAAGCAAATGAATGCAGGGAAAAACCAAGATTCAGAGGTAATTGTCACAAATGCAACAAAACAAGGTCACAAAGCATCCGAGTGCAGATCGAAGACATTCAATCCAGCAGAACAAATTATGAAAGCAATGTTTGGATGGGACTACAACACCTGGTGTAGATGTCATTACTATGGAGAATATGGACACATTGGCATGAACTGCATAAAACATCATCTAAGGAAAAGAGATACTACCGTAAGATGCTTCAAATGCACTAAAATCGGTCACATAGCCAGAAACTGCATGAATGCTAGTGAAGTTGAAGATGGAAAGAAGAATGAAGCAACTAAGGTCAGGAAACAGGTGAGACAAAAGTGGATTCCTAAATCTACCAAGCAAACTAGTCCAAGTAATGGAATGGTGGGTCTACCGACTCAAACTAAAATTCCAAGAAAGCACTGGAACTGTATTCTCATAGACAAACTTCAAGCAGTTCCAGAACCGAATTAAAAGAAAGATCTAAATCAGCATACAAGATGCAGTAAGATCACAAGGAGGTCGGTATCAGTCTTTACTGAGCAAGGTCGGTATTAGTTTTCACCGAGCGAGGTCAGTACCAGTCTTTACCGAGCGAGGTTGGAGCAATATGAATTCTTGAGTTCACCGAGTTGTGAAGTCTTTACTGAGAAATTAATTCTTAGTGGGTGACAGTCTGTCAGAAATCATACCCCAATTTTTACCGAGCATTAATGACAGAGTTGTAAACAAAAGGCAAGAAATCAAACTCATTCTTCACAACGAATTTTAGCACTTTGAGAGAAAAAAATTTCAAGAGCAATCCAGCGATTCAAATACTTTTTGTGAAAAGAATTTTCTGTGAGCTACCATGGCATCATCTAGCACTTCAGTGAAGAAAGCATCAGAAATGTTAGTCCAAGGGGAATGGAGAGCACTAGATTTCAAGATCATGCCCGCAATTGCAGCAGCCCTAGACCTGAACGGAGCTCAATCTCAGATTCCTCCTAAGGTACTACTTATTAATGATATTCGCAATCATTTCAACTGTGCAATTCATGAAATGGGAAACCTAGAGCTAGATATTGTGCGTGAAGAACTGTGTGTGGATGGTATTCTAAAACCCAAGCACAAACATCTGGAAGATAAGGGATTAGTTCACATTGTACATTTACCTCGAAACTTTTAGGAGAAATGGGTTAGATACATTCTCAGCTGTATACATGATGGCAAGATTTGGCTTGAGCAACCCATAGAGATCACCAAGAAGATGATTCATCAAATCACCGGTCTTCCCATGTTGAACAAAGCAAAAACTACAAAAACCCTAGGTCGGTCGAAACTGGAGAAGAAAACCCTAGCCGAGTGGGACGGTAGAGGCATGAAAGTTAGCAGCATTATCGATGCTAAACTAAAGTTTGGTACACACATAATTGCCCATAAAATATATAGTTCAAGTCGACAGAATAGTGTCTCCTGTGAAGCTATTGACCTAGCATACAAAGTGGTCAAGAACAACTTATCATTTGACCTTGCAGATTTATTGTTAAAACAGTTTAACAAGAACATGGAAAGCATTCAAACTTCCAAAAACAATCCATGTAAGTTTGGATCCCTACTGGTCTATTTATTCTTCTATGTTCAGAAATTCTTCCCTTCCAAAGGAAAAGTTGTATGGAGAAAAGATGTGCCAGTCCTTTATGAGATAAATGAATACATCTCAGAAATGGGTGAAAATTTTGAAAGCATCATGGATAGTTATTTTGAGTCTTTCAAAGAGAAAATGAATGACAGATTCTGGATTCCACAGAAGTCGATGGAAGATTACAAGGATGACATTTGTTTTATGGTGGACTATGACAATGTATATATTCAAGCAGCTAAACCAAGGATTGTATATGTAAAACCTCTTCCTTATGAGGTAAATATTGATGAAACCAAGAATATCATTGAAGCCCTTCTCAATCAGCCTGTTAATCCCAAAGCTCCATATTTTGGAACATATGATGAAGCAAAGGTGAGAATTGAATTAAGCATAAAACCTCCACAGGCGGTAAACAAAGGAAAGAAGAGGATAGCCAAAATGCAAATGCTAACCGAGGACAAAGGAGAAAATGATGAAGAAGAAGAGGAAAAGGAGGAGAAAATAGAGGAACCAAAACCTGCAAAGAAGAAAGGAAAGGTTTTCATCACTAAGGCACCTAAGCCTCCCACTGCTGTATTTACAAGGAGAAGTGCAAGAGGTAAGGCAGACAAGGCAGACAAAGATATAGTATTCAAAAGGCCTCCTCTAAACTTTCAAGAGAGGATCAAACTTTTTAGAGATGGATCAGGATCTGGAGTAAGTAACATAAAATCTTTTAAATATGAAACTAGATCGGAAACAAAATAGAAGGAAATAGAAGATGTTGTTATTGAAAAGATGGGACAGTGGAAATACTCTCCTGATGTATTAGCCCCACAGGTTCCAGCAGTCTTATTAGATCCAATAAAAATGAGATGGAGCAATGCAAAGCAAACTGTAATAGACATATTTGATCAAACCCTGAGACAATTAATGCCGAGCTTGAAAAATGATGAAATAAAGAAGGTATTAAAGGAAAATGAAAGTAAGATGACACTAAAGTTCAATACTTATTTGATTCTGATCAACAATATTGAATCGGTTGTGAAGGCCGCATATGCCACATGGAAGAACATATACCATCTTCACCAACCAAGTATTGAAACAGTAATAATAAAAGATATTGAAGATGATAGTGATGAACAAGAAGAAGCCACTGAGGTAGATGATACTGTGAGGATAGCAACAGAAGTCATTGCATCACTTCCTACCTCTCCAGTAAAAGTTTCTACATCTAGCCCGGAGACACCTTCAAGCATGGTTGTGACAACTTCAACTTTTGTCCAATCACCTATAGAAACAACAGAAGCAACCACCATTTCTTCTACCGAGTTGCAGTCTCCCACTTCATCAAGTTTTCCAGCAGTAAGTATTCCAGTTTTTGATTCTACAAGTGTAAATATTTTAAGTTCTCCAGTAGACAGTGTGCCAGTCTCTATAGCTAGTCCTACTATGTCTATTGTCACTACTACTAAGGCATTAAGTACAGATAAGCCTAACGCTCTACCGAGTATAAAATTTTTGGGTAAGAATATAGTAGAGGATATAGACCTAGATGAAGAAATAGAGATTCCAACATTAGACTTTGCAAATCTATCAACGGACCAAATGCAAAATATAGGAGAAATCCTCCAAAGGAAAGCAAAGCAAAAGAAGCTTAAAGAGGAGAGAGACAATGAAAAGTTAGTTGAAAGAGCCGAGAAGAGATTCAACAATAAAGTGCTTGAGCACATTGCTCAGCACATAGCTATTAATCAAGTGGAATTGTCTTCAGATTTGTCAAACATTGAATCTACCTATTCGAATGTCACCTCTCTTTTGGCCAGACTGTGCAATATTGCCGAGTTCACAAAGGATGTCAAGGATAAAATGAATAAAATGGATGAGGATATGAAGATTAGCATACAGAAGCTGCAACTTGAACCAAGTTCAAGCTCTGCTCATCACATGAAAATCTCATACCTATCAAATATGCAGTCAGATCTACTGAAAGAAGACACAAGGATCCGGTCCACACTGCTAGACATCCAGAACATGATCCTTCCCATCATGAATACAATGTATAAGCACATTGAACATTCCAAAACATTGATTCATGACAATCAGTTCTCTATAGTAGATCACATGATTGAACTCTCTGCAGAAGTCCAAATTGCAATCCAAACATGCAAGATTCTGCAAGAAAATTGGGACAGAACCCTGGCACTATTAATGAAGGTACATTCTGATTTTCTATCAAATTTTGGATTCTCTCTGTAAATCACTTGTATATACACCTTTGGCATTATCGTCAAAAAGGGGAAGATATGTATAGAAGGAGATATGTATAGAAGAAGATTTGTATAGAAGAAAAAGTTAGCACATTGAAAGGGGGAGATAATGTATAAAGCCCTATGACAAAGAAAAATTTTGAAAAAAAAAAATCAAAAATAAATCTCAGCATGATTCATGTATATAAGTTTTGGGCAATAAGTGTTTTTGTCACTAATGCCAAAGGGGGAGATTGTTAGCATTAAGCAGAATTGCCACTAGTGACAACACTTATTTGCATTCTGAGTGCAAACCGAGCAGAACAGTGCAAATCGAGTAGAACAGTGAAAATAGAGCAGAACAGTGCAAACCGACTAGAACAGTGCAAACCGAGTAGAACAATGCAAACCGAGTAGAATAATGCAAACCGAGCAGAACAGTGCAAACCGAGCAGCACAGTGCAAATCGAGCAAGACAGTGCAAACCGAGCAAGACAGTGCAAACTGAACAAGATAGTGCAAACCGAGCAGGACAGTGTAAACCGAGTAACATTATGTCTACTGAGTCACCAGTATTTACCGAGTTCAAAACCTACCGAGTGGTTAGTATGAACCGTGCCTCCACTTCTACCAAGTGCATGATGATGCTGAGTAATGCAGTGGACGCCGAGTATCAAAAAGTCACCGAGTTAGTTTGCAAGAACCGTGTAACCATACTTGGGCCAACTTAGTGGCACTTATGTTTATTTGTCAAGCCGACTTTGTAATTGTAATTAATTGTTTAGACTTGTATATAAGCAATGTTGTAACAATGTCAAGATGTAAGAAATGAGTATGAATGTGAAAAAGAAAGAAAGGCAGAGATAAGCGAATTACAAAGGGCTACAGCAGTACAGGGAATAGCAAAGACAAATTCATCACAGAAGGTGATCAGTACATCAGCGAATCTCAATCAGCAATCCAGTTGCAAAGCAAGAGATCTACTGTTTCATCCTAACAGGTGAATCAATACTAAAATCCTCTAACCAGGTAGACTTAACAGTCTTTTGTAAAATCTCTTTACCGAGTGCATACTTCATTGTATGTTTGTAAATCCTTTAACAGGGTGGATTTAGCAATCCTTATTGCTCCTAGCAGGGCAGATCATCAGAAGTGATCAAATTGTAAGCCTTAACTGGCTAACTTTATTCTGCAATACTAAAGCTTTGTGGGTTTCATCCCCACCCCAGTTTTACTTTCTTTTTGGAAGGTTTCTGGGTAACCAAATCTATGTGTCATTATTGTGAATGCTTTTAAGTTTTATGCTTTCTATATGCATAAGGAAAAAGTAAATTATATGTTAATTGAAGAAAAATTGGAGTTACTGATTCACCCCTCCCCTCTCATTAACTCGGTTAATTCCTGAATATTTCCAACATACTATTGTTCCACTTAGTAATGCTACTACTAGTTCAATTCCTTCTTCATCTGCTAAGATAGGTGTTGATCCCAGGCAACAGTCAAATGCACAAGTAGATGGGTATGTAAATGTAAATGTTGATCCTAGGGTGAACACTAGTTCAATTTTTCAAAGAAGACCTATGCAACTAGAAGGCTATAGGAAAATTAGTTTTGATGGAATACCTGGCTACCCGAATGCTTTTCCAACTGATATAAGAGATAAGATACCTAAATTTTCTGGTAATAATGCTATTAGTTGTGAAGAGCACCTTAGGTTATTTGTTGATGTATTAAATGATTATGAGGTAGAGCATGAGGATGTAGTCATGAAATTATTTGTTCAATCTTTGGTGGAGGATGCTAGAGATTGGTTTAAGAGACTCCCTGACAGATGTATTGATACATGGGATTCTTTTGAGAGATGTTTCAAAGGACAGTATGGTGATAGGCCTCATGCTAGCTTCATGTTGAACAAGTTCAACACTATAAGGAAAAATCAGAATGAATCTGCAGCTGAGTTCAATATGAGATTTCAGAAGGGTATGCATAAGCTATTTCAAGTTATGCGGTTAGATGACAATGTTCATTTGACCACATACTTCAATGCATTTGATGGAAAGATGAGATATTTGTTGAGGGAAAAAGAACTAAGAACTCTTAGAGATACTTTTAGGATTGCTGTCAATATTGAAAACAATATGAAAATATCAGGAAAGTTGGGTGGAAAAAGAGATGATCCAAAGTTGTTTGGAGATAAAAAATATAAAAAGGATAATGAAAGGAATGTTGGAAATAAGAAACAAGAGGAAGATAAATTGGATAAGGTGTTGAATGCATTGAAGGATTTAAAAGAACCTGCTAATAGAATTAATAATGCTCCTACCAATGAAAAACCTCAATTCAATAACAATTTCAGTAGGCAGAATAGATTGTAGAATTATCCCTACAACATCCAATGGAAGGATGGCAAGCCTATTGTCCCTACTGCAAGAGGAAGTAATGATAAAGTTGTCCCTGATCCTCTATAAATGTCATAGAGGATACACCATGGTGTATAGCATGTCAGTCCCCTCATTTTGCGGAGCATTGTGTAGTTGCACAATCCATGTCAACATATCAAGATGATAACAATGAGGAGTTAGATCAAGAAGAAAATCATGATGCATTGGATGCAACATGGCAACTTCATATTTAGGATATGAAGATGATTCTAATATTGATGAAGAAGGAGATGTGTGTTTGAAAAGACACAATAGGGTCTTGTTCCATTAGGAGGTTTTTTCTAATAATGATGACATTGATGAAAAGACATGTAACATGAATTCTTCCTCAGAAATAGTAAATTTGAGAAGACCTTTAAAGGAGGAAATGGATAGAATTACTACAGAAATGATAGCCCAAGTGCAAACTAGAGGCATGGTGGCAAGGGATACAAATGAGAAAGCTGCAGGAATGTTTATAAAAAACAACAACTTTGGGGAATTTAGTGGAAATAGATCAAAGGATGATCATTCAGCAAGGTTCAAAAATGTAAAAGGTAAGAAGTGGGAACCTAAGGGGGTTGGAATTGAAAAATTTCCTAATGAAATAGAAAAGCCAGTTGGCACAATGGCTAAAGTTCAAAAAGTAAAGGTCACAGCTACAACCAATGTATCAGATAAATGAAAGGACACTAAGGAAGAATAGATTGAGTTTCCTCCCTTTGCTCCTATTGATATGTTGGTTGTATTATCTCAGATAACTGTCAAGGTTCCATTGTCAGAATTGTTGAGGATCCCTGAACATAAAGATAGGGCTAATGCATGGGTAGATAATGTTCATAATAATGATATTGCATGCAATGAACCTCAGGATAAAGTTTTGAAAGAGGTGGAGGTCCAAGGATTGGTATCTCACATACCACCTATATACTTGGATAAATCTATCAATGCTAGCCTTGAGAATATAGATCCATTCTTCTTGAGTATTCTTGTGAATGGGATGAAATTAAGAAATTGCATGATTGATTATGGTGCTTCAATTACTATTATGCCTTTTAAGATCATGGAAAAGTTAGGCCTCAAGGTTGATATAGATCAAGGCAGATGTTGTGCAATGGATCAGAGGGAAGTACCTATCATTGGGACTATAAATGCAATGCCATACAGATTGGTAGCCTATCCATAGAAATAATTGACTATGAGTGTCTTGGTTGTGGACATTCCACCCCATTGTGGTATGTTATTATCTAGGAAATGGAGTGCTTCCATGGGTGGATGTTTGCAGTGTGATCTCTCTTCTGCAACTTTCAAGATTGATGATTAGTTTGTTAAGATTGAAAGAGAACCAAGGGTAACCTATATTATTGAAAAGAATATTGATAATGAGGTTACCTGCTTTATAGATACTAATGTCAATGCTTTCAGAGCTGAGGTCACTATACTTGAAAAGGAGCCTATATTGCCATGTATTGCTGAAGAGATAGGTTCTAAGGCTATGAAGGGTGATTTGTGGGTGATGTACTTTGATTGTGCTAGCTGCAAAGATGGACTAGGAGTAGGTATTTTACTCATTTCTCCTAAGGGGAACACCTACAAGTTCTCTTTCACATTGAATTTCTTTTGTACCAATAATAGAGCAAAGTATGAAGAATTATTGCTAGGATTGAGATTGACACAAAAGCATGGAATTAAATGTATAAAAGTTATTGGGGACTCTGAATTGGTGGTGTCCCAAAGGTCAGTATATGCTTCCAAGAACAAGAGGTTAAAGCAATACAGAAATCTTGTTTGGGATTTGATTGAGTGTTTTGATGCCTTCAATATTGAGTGGAAGAATAGAAGTAATAACAAGATGGCTGATTTGTTAGCCAATATTGTGATCAATCCCAGTGATATTACTTTTGCTGGCCTCTCCAAAGTTGAAATTCAGACTAGGCCTAGTATACCAGATAATGTTGAGAATTGGCAAGTTTTTGAAGATGACTAGGATATCTTGAGATTTTTGAATTGTGAAGATCAATATCATGGTCAGGAGTTAGATTTTTTAGCCTTGGTTGAGACTACAGAAGGAAATGAATTTTTCCTTGGTAATGAGGTCATTCAACTTAAAACTAACAAGGTTCCTAAGGGACTTGTTGTTCTAGAAACTATGTTTGATAATCAGGACAAGGTTCAAAAGGATATTAAAAGGGAAGATCATATAAATTTGGAAGAAATAAATCTTGGAACACAAGAAGCACTTAAGAAGGTTTACATTGGTAAGGATATGTATCACAAGGTAAGGAAGTCCTTGATTGAGCTACTAAGAAAATTTAAGCATGTTTTTGCATGGTCATATGATGACCTAAAGGTTTATAGAGAAGACTTGTTCCAACATGTTATTCCTTTGAAGGAAGATGCCAAACCCTTTAGGCAAAAACAAAGGCCTATAAATCCTACTTTGGCACCTAAAATGCAAGAAGAATTAATGAAGCTAAGAGATGCTAGAATTATCAGGCCCATTAGGCATTCTTCTTGGGTTTCAAAATTGGTTCCTGTCAGGAAGAAGTATGCTAACATCAGATTTTGTGTGGATATTAGAAATTTGAACACTAGCTCATTGAAAGATAACTATTGTCTACCCAATATGGAAGCTATGTTGCAGAGGGTGACCAGATCCGAATTAATGTCTATGATGGATGGTTTCTCTGGTTATAATCAGCTAATTGTAAAAGAATCAGAACAATTTAAGATAGCTTTCACTACACCTTGGGGGACATATGTTTATGTGAGAATGCCTTTTGGTCTCACAAATGCTGGTGCAACTTTTCAGAGGGCAATGGCTATTGCCTTTTCAAATTTTATAAATGATTTCCTTGTTGTTTATCAAGATGATTTAAGTGCCTATTCCAAGAAGGAGGATGACCATTGTACTCATCTAGAAAAAATACTTGTGAGGGCTCTGGAATATGGCATTTCATTAAATCCAAGGAAATGTGCTTTTGGTGTCATTGAGGGTAAGTTGCTTGGCCACTTGGTTGGAAAGCAAGGAGTCAGAATTGATCCTAAGAGGGTGGAATCCATTCATAAAATCCCTAAGCTAAAAAATGTTAAAGGAGTTCAGTCTTTCTTTGGTCAGGTGAATTTCTTGAGAAGATTTTTTACAAACTTTGTTGAAGTTACTAGGCCAATATCCAAGGTGTTGAAGAAAGGATCTAAGATCAAATGGGAAGGTGAGCCTGATGAAGCTTTCAAGAATATCAAGCAGGCTATCAAAGATTCACCTGTGCTTAAGGCACTTGATTATAGTGTCCCAATACATATCTTTTCTTTTGCTTCTTTTCATACTATTGTTGCAGTATTGTTGCAAAAGAATAATGAAGGTTATGAGTAGCCTATTGCATTTTTTAGTAAATCTTTGCAGGCTACTAAGTTGAAATATGATATTAATGATAAATAAGCATATGTCCTTGTGAAGGCTGTCAAGGCTTTTAGATGTTATCTGATGGGAGCGATTGTGATTGCTTTTGTGCCAAGTGCAGCAGTAAAGGATATCTTTTCACAGCAAGAGGTGTTTGGAATGAGATGTAGATGGATAAATAGAATTCAAGAATTCAATATTGATATCTAGATTACCAAGTTGGTCAGAGGACAAGGATTGGAAAAATTGATGGCTCAATCCAATCTTGATGCAAATCAGATAAATCAAGTTGAGGTTTATTACACATGTGATATGGATGATTGTATCTGGTATCAAGATGTTATATTTTACTTAAGGAACATGAAATGTCTAGCAGAAATGAATGATAATCAGAAGAGGACATTAAAGTTATAGGCCATCAAGTATGTGTTTGTAAAATGAAAATTATATAGGAAGAATTTGGATTGCATACTTTTAAAATGTGTTGATGAAAGTCAGGCTGACAAGCTATTGAAAGAAATGCATGAGGGAGTTTGTGGGGGACATTATATGGGTAAAAATACTACTCAAAAAATCTTGAGAGTAGGATTCTGGTGGCCCACAATCTTCAAGGATGCAGAATAGTTGGTAAGAAGGTGTGATGCTTGTCAAAGGATCTCTGGTAAGCTTAAGTTTTTAGGCAATATGCCCTTAAGGCCAGTAGACGTGTAAGCTCCTTTCCAACAATGGGGAATAGATTTCATAGGGGAGATACCAAACAAGTCTAGTGGAGGACACTCTTGGATCTTAGTTGCCACTGATTATTTTACAAAGTGGGTAGAGGCTATCCCCACAAGGAATTCAACTAGTAAGGTGGTGACTGATTTCTTGTTGAATAATATTGTCACAAGGTTTGGTTGTCCTGAGAGGATTTTCAGTGAGAATGCAATGTGTTTCAGGTCTGTTGAATACAAAGAAGCGGGCTAGATGAAACTAGGAGAGAATCAGTTGCAAAAAATGCCAAGTTGCAATTACAAGTTAAGAATCTGTATGACAAGAGGACTGTTGATAGGAAGTTTGAGCCTGGTGACCTAGTACTAATTTGGAATGCTAGATTGGAGAATAAGGGGAAACATGGAAAATATGACCCAATCTGGTTAGGGCCATATATAATCCGTGAGAAATGGGGCCAGGATTCTTATATGTCAAGGAATAAAATGGTGATATTCAAGAATTGCTAGTTCATGGACAATTCTTGAAGAAATACTTCAATTGAAGGTATCCTTCTTTCCATGAATAGTAGTTAGGTCTATTTTTCTTGTACATTTTGTATAGTGTGTGTCTGTTCCCTGTTTCTTCTATCTTAGCTTGTAGGGTTTTGTCCTTTGCTCTTTGTTGTTTGGGGTTTTTTTCCAGTTGGTGGTCTACTCTCCTAGTAATTTTGCATTCTTGCATGGGCATAGGTTGCCCATCATCCCCAAACAGAGCCACTGTTAGCACTTGTAAAAATTTTATGACTCTGTAGCTTTTCTCTGGCCCCTGTAGTGTTTTTCCTTGCCCTTGGCCTCAAACCCTAGTTCAAATTTTCAAAATTGTAGCTGTTGGTGAAAAGAAGCCCTAATTTATCCTGGCCTGATTCTATTTGAGCATTACCTTTTTCAGTCACTAAAGTTCTCAATAACCCATGTGCTAAAAGGTTGTGTCCCCTTCGCATGTTATGTGGTTAGGTTTTATTATCGGGGCCCCCTTTAATATTTTCTATCTAAGCCTAGGTCTCCCATTCATTTTTCCTAAGTTTCACCTTTTATTTTGTGTGGCTGTCATTGTTTCGCAAGGCTTCCTATTGTCAGAGTTTCTAACATGTGGTATAGCGAAAAAATGCCACTTGTCCCAGTGGACCCATCCTCAAAGTTTACTATCAGTTAGATGTTGAGTTGTCCGATGATTATTGGTTGTAGAGCGATGAGATGGAAGTGTTGTTAGGCGGGCCCAGTATCTTAGTCTCAAATTCAAGATCTACAGCAGGCATATGATCTCATGGAATCTTTTCAGGCCATGAGATCATGCGACGACTATCCAATCTTCCACAAGGTAAAGGCTTGACAATGGGTCCAATGCTAGGTCATGCCATTGTGTTCATTTCTGATTGGTTGACATGGATTGTGAGGTGGAAGTATGTCAGATGGACTTGTATGTGATAAAACTGGTTTGTCCGCCTACCAGATTTCATGATGTGGTGTTTTCTTATTGGTCGGTGGGTTTGATGATTTGGCAAGTGTTAGTGGGACCTGGTTGCCGGCGTGTCCTTAAGGGTCCTGACATCCGCAGAAGATCTATGGTTGGCATAAGTTCTCATTGGTTTTGTCAGATCCATGAGATCTTACGCTAGCTGTCGACCTTACCTTTTCTCATGTGACAAGGGAGGGTGGGTCCTTTGACAATTGGAGCTGACATGCATTGTTTTGATTGGTTGAGTGGGAAGGTGATGAGGACATGTCAGTGGGCCCAAACCTTTTGAAGGGTGGCAGTGTGGCATGATCTATGGTGGTCATATGATCACATGGAATCTTTCCATGCTATGCAATCATACATCCACCATTTGATTTAAAGGCTTCTAAGTTGTGGGTCCACTGTCAGATGGTGTTGACTTGCTCAGTTTTCATTAGTTGCGGTGTGCTAATGTGGTTGGAGACTTTTCAAATGGCTTTGTGAATGTTGAGAAAATTAACGAGGATCACCTGATCTGTCGGGAAAACATAGGAATCGATGGTCACATTTTTAACCTTGTCGACTGACCGTTGCATTTCAAATTTGAATCTTTCGAAGGGTTTTCAGCGATAGGAAGGATTGAGATTAATTGTTTTAGCAGCTGGATTTGGTGGAACTAGTGGTGCCTATTGCTATAGTGTGGTCCAGGGAGGTTGAGGATTAATTGCAGGGGTTTGTACCATAATTTTCTTGCTCAAAGGCATGTTGCACATGGCCAAACAGGTTGATAAATATGGGCAAATCCATGGTTTTTAGTACTTTCTCAGGGAATTACCATGATTACAAATCTTTCTTGAATATGTTTCCTCCAGGCTACTTGGTTTTCCCCCAATTGGAATAAATTGTGATTGATCTTAGTTGGTTTCATGGGTAAAACCCTAACTGTAATCATCCATAGCTTATTGCATCCTGTTTTGGGATCCCAAGATGATTAGTGGTATATATGGTTGAATTTTTTATTTTGCAAAGTGTTGTTGATGGTTTATGTTGAAAGTCAATGTAAAGACTAAACAAGGAGAGCTTGGATTCCAGGCTTTGTTTCCTAACATTTTGTTATTATCATAATGTATTGATTCTAAAGATTTTAATGAGAATACACTTTAATTCCAATCTCAGATTCTTGTTTGTCTTCTTTTTCTGATCTTGGGATCATATATGTTAATGTGACAAAGTGAGTTAGCATATGGTAAATAAAGAGTATTGTGGAGTTGTCTTTGAGTTCCTAACAAAGTTAGGATTAAAGTCTTTAAGGTGATTTAAGTGAGTTCATGGTTGGGTAAGAATTTGATGATTAGGTTTGGGAGTGAGAGGGATAATAGGCAAAGCACTTATCTTGAGTTTAGGAGTATTTGATTTCAGATTCTCAGTTGATATGTGTTATTGGGTGACTCTATGCCCTAGGTTAAGGCACCGATCCTTTCTCTAGAAGTAGTTCATCATCATCCACCATACATATAAATGATAAAATCTTTAAACTAGTTTGTAAATGATATAATTGCTTAATATTTTGTGATTCCTTTCAAGAAGTGAATCAAAGGTACACCCACCTAAGCATCTAGGCTCAAAGTGTAGGAGGATCTCTTTGATCCTTGTTAATTGGCCCTTTTCCTTGCAAAATTTGGAGTGGTGATAGAGTCAGTGACATCAAGTTGTCAATCATAGTGTAAACCTGCAAGTAGAAAGAAAAGACAATCAATAGTGTCAATCATGATATATGAGTTATTACACCATACAATAATAACATCCCAACATCAAGATATCCGGCACAGTCTAGGACAACCCGTTAGGGTGTCAATCTTGAAGTTTAGTTAACTATTGTCAAGATCATCACCTTGTAATAGTAACCCCAATTATTTACATAGAAGATCATCATCTTCTTGAACACAAATGAAATATTTCAATATAACTTTATTTATTAATTCATGAATACAAAGTACAAAAGTAGGAATTACTTCCCAACAAGTTTTAAGGTTTAGTCATACCAATTTTTCTCCTGAAATAATCTATCTTTAATTTTGAAATGAGATTTCCAATTCATAACATGTATTGTGTAGTGTTTGTGTCCCTAAAAGTGGATGGAGATATTATAAAAGGGTGTACATGCCCAACCCTGGCCCCAAGAGAAAAACCCTATCCCCCTTGGCCTCATGCTTCATGAGGTTGGCGTACCTAGTGGGCTTCACCATTACTGGCCTTATTGTAATTCCCTCCATACATGTGGATAATTACCCACAAGATAATGCCTTTGTTTGATGTAACTTGTCCCCATTCTACCACAGGCCTTACCTAGCACCTTTGTATGATGTAGCCCATGCCCATTCCATCGTAGGACTTACCTTATCTTGTGAGGTAATGATCTTAATGCAATAATGATACATATAATTCTCTACCTAAGTCATTTCATATGATTAATCATTAAAGACTGTAACGTATATTACAATAGAATATACAAAGCCTAATTCTTCTTATATTGCATATAAAATCACACGCAGAACTTGAGATGATAGCATGTAATGAAGAGTTTATATATTTCAAATACATATATATAAAATGAGATAAATGTTTGGTATTTATGTTAATAATCTGCATTATATATATATATATATATATATATATATATATATATATATATATATATATATATATATATAGTAATGATAAATATCTTTGATATATTTCCCTATCAGAAATATATCAAAGATATTTATCATTATTAACACTGCTATATATATATAACTCTGATTTCTTTCTTATATTGATATTTATATATATTAGATCATATAAGATTCTTATTCTTAATAGACTTCAAACATATCAGTATTTAACTTACAATATAAATTGTTGTCACCCAATGCTTGTCGACAATATAAAGATTCCTTTCCTTCCTTATTTCAAAGGCACCTGTATACTCTCATTCTTTCATAGGTAATAAATTAATTTATTATCTTCGCGACATACTAAATATTATCTTGTTTGATGATCCCTTATTCGGTGATGACTGTAGCATACTTTTCTTTTCTTTTGTCTTCTTAACAACTTACTGGTAATTAAATTACTCTTGGGTTTAGTCAGAAGTAAAGTGTTGTGCATTGGCTATTGATTTACGATCTAAAGAGTATGGAAACTCTTTCAAACATTGACTTTGTGGAAATGGATTGCTAGCAGTGTGAATACAAATTGCTGACTGTATGAGATAGTAAATGTTGATTGGGTTATTAAGTGCTGACTTGGATATGTAAATGCCAAGTCTAAACAGGTAATGTCATTCATGTTACCAAGTTTTTTTTTTGAAAATCCCCACTTCATTACTAGAAAAGGCACAATGTGTTGTTAGTTAAACCATAGTCTTGTCGCTAATGCATTTGTCTTCATTACAAGCTCAATATGTTTTTAATATGCCAATATCATTGCTAGAGTCTCTCTGTCCCATGGCTTAACCCCTTCTCTTATCTCTTCACTGGATTCACACTATATTTTCACCATTCAGATACTTTAGAATTTGATTATTATTTAATCTATCCAATATTTGCAGTCACATATATTCAGCTTGTTGGTCTCTATATTTGTGTATCTTCTGCTACTCCCAAATACGAAGAACATAATGTCAATTTCATTGGTAGTAACCAATATCCTAGAGTAATTTTGGTCTGTATATTTCCGCAAATGAATATCTCCTATTCCATTCCTATCCACATGTCCCAAACACTGAGTTGATCGATGCTTGGGATTGGAGTATCTCCCTTCCTCTTCTGCATTTCTTTCATCCCTGAATGAATCCATAATACTAACTTCAATGTTGAGTAATATCCAGGGCTCGCTGCCATTTGATCACCAATTGCTTTTGAATATATTTTATTCTCTTATAGGTTAGGCTTCGATACCATGTTGTAAAATCAAGATCCTCCTATATAGAATATATATGAGTATTGTACTGAAATAGATTACCATTGTGATTGATCTTTTCACCAGCCATCGATATGCATTTATATCCTTAGAATAGTCAAGTCTTGAAGAGCCATGACCATACGTGGCATATGCTATGTAGGGTCATGACCCTTCATAACTGATTGTTAATATGAACTACATTGTAACATATACAATTATCAAATGATCTTTATATTTATATATATATATATATATATATATATATATATATATATATATATATATATATATATATATCATAGCTATATTTTAACATTCTAGTCATTGTGTGTTGTTTTGAGTCTGGTTAAATACTATGATGTATAAATTTCAAAGAAGTTAATATAAAGATTCATTGGAAATTTGTTGCTCCAAATCTTGTCTCCTTCTGTGATATTTTATAATTTTATGTGTCTTGTGAACAAAGAGCTCAATATCATAGTTGCAATTTGTTCAAAATTGTATGTCATATTATTCTATTCTTTTGACTCAAGGAATAGGGTTTAAAGCATCAATTGATTTTCATTTGCAAGGTAAATGGATAGATCATAAATCATAGTGTGGACTGGTTTGAAATATGTCCAATGAAATAAGACACTCATCAAGGAAATAACAGTCAAGTTGATATTCATTTCTCTTCATAGTTTAAATCTAAAAATTAAATTAAAATCTTATAAATTTTAAGTTGCAGTTCTAAATTGTTAAGCCCCTAATTAGCTTATGAGTGAATTGATAATGTGATTATCTCTCATATTGTCACTTATGTTTCATAATAAAGCGAAGATTTATGGGCATTTATCTACTTTTTTAAGGATTAGGGAAAGATAATGTTAAGAACTAAATAAGTCTAATCCTAGGTTTACCTGTCTGAATTTTGCAGAGTTCAAAGTGTAGAAAACTTAATTGATTTATTAGTTGGTCCTTGTCCCTGTTTGAGTGTATTAATCATGAGATTTAGCTAGACCCTAGGTACACTTTCTTCACTTTCAAGGTGGTTTAAATTCTGTCAAATCAGAAGCCAACACATATAATGAGAGATCCAAACTTGAATGGATTTTTTTTTCTTACTCCTCTCTAGGTTGTTCAAATGTTTCTCCCTAAGTTAGTCAAACAAATAAAATTTAATACCCTCTATCACCATCTGGAAATTTGTGTGAGCAATGCTGGTAGCTGCAATACCTTGCAATTCTGGAAATAGGTGTTGCATGCAATAAATTTTATTACATTTTAAACATTGTGATTTATGATGTGTTTTATAGTCATGCTTTATTTTTTAAACTATGTGCAAGTTAGCTTAGTAACCATGTCAATCTTCACAAATTTTAGAACAAGAACTAGCTTTAAGGCTCACAATATTGCCAATGTCCTAAAGGAATCCTTGGTAGTCTTATAGGGCCTATCCAAATACATCACACAATCATGAAGTATGCTCAAAAATATTCTTATCCATATGTGGTCTTAGCTGAAATCTAGAAAACCCTTCCATATATCCAAACCATTTTCTAGAATATGCTTGTATTTGTAATAACCTAAAATTGGTCTACTAGAACTTGAGCCCCCTTTTGATCAAATCATCTCTTTGCTAAGAATCATTATGCAAAGTAACCTTTAAAATCCCCTTTGCATAATTAAATCAAAAATCTTATATCAAGATTATACTATGGTCTAATATTTTGAGCTTGCATATTTATTTAATTTCTAAAACCTTGTTTTTAATATAAAGTTTCTACACTTTTATTAAAATGACACATTCACATGTGTGCACACACTTAATCTTTATTAATTAGAAATTAAAAGGGGATTTGTGCTTTCAAAATCTATTTTGTCTTATTCTACCTAACATTTTCCTTTTGCCTCTTCCTCTCATCCATTCATTCTTTTGCCTCTTAATATCCACCCTTAATTCTTGAGGCAATTCCTTTAAAAGGAAGCTCTTCCCTTGCTCAAGGGTCGTAATTTTTCTTTCTATCTAGATCATCTTAAGTATCTTTCATTCTAGCTCTCTTGCAATCTTAGATTAATCTTGTCATTTGAATTTTTAGCTTTAGCTCTCTCATTTCTTAGCTTAACTTTATTTCTAGCTTTATCTTGTATTGTTAATCTAGTTTCTTTCTCGCATTACTTCATAAAATAGCTCTTGCATTCTCATTCTATATTACTAGTTTCTTGCATACATTCTTATCTTAATCTCTCATCTCTTAACTTTCATTCTTTCAATTTGAATCTTCCATTATGGAGTACTCAATTCACTAATCCTCTATGTCAATTTGATGAGCATTATGAGAAGGATTAAACTCGCTTCAACTAGGAAGCTATGAGCTGATTCTTGAGACTTCCTCTCCCATGGATTATCTCAAGTGTAATAGCTCATAGAAGTGTGTCACACTTTTGATCACACATCTTTGGCTCCCATTGTGGGGCTTGACATTTGTTTTTAGCTTCATTTCTTGCACTTTCAGTTGTTTGTTGTCGTAGGTTCGTCACTTTTATTTTTGCAGGCTAAAAAGTCATACGACATTTCTTATTATACCCAGGCGATATTTCATTACACTATCAGGTGAAACTTTATATATTCTAGAATATCACTCTGTGTTTATGAGAAATATTGCCCTACCTTACTGTGAAATATTTCCCAACCTTTATAAAGTATATTGCTTGAACATGGAATATCTTATGCTTCTATATGGTCTATCGTATGATTTTCTGATAGACTAATTAACTATCGCCTACATTTTACCTCTATCACAGTCCTAGTTTAGGCCAAGATTACTTGATTTTTCTTGCATTTTTTATTTCCTGGTCTTCTAACAGTGACTAACAAGAGATCTTGCATGGCTATTACTTCTATTTGCATACTTTTTATGCCCTAACTTGTGGTTTTGTAGGGCTTTCTTAACAAAATAGCTCAATATCTTCATGCCTACTAATGTTTTCTGATGTAGGATGCTTGTCAAAGAATTCATCTTGAAACTACTAATTATTTGTCTTGTAGGTTGCATTGGAGATACAAATTAACTTTGTGTTTGCTTACATTTGATTTCTAGGCACCTAGCTTAACTAAAAGGATTTTTATTTTGTGATTTTTTGGGAGGTACTATGGAGTAGGAGATTGTGCTCTTTTCCTCGTGGAAAAATCAGAAATCTAGACCTCCACTAGCTCTCCATTTCTATGACCCAAGTGGGGAACAAGAAAAGCTAGCTACTCCACCCCACTATAATCAAAATCTTATTTCAATCCAAAGAGAGAGAAGACTTGGTTACTTTCTATTCCTAATACTTCTTCACATTTAAGGCCTAGTTGCCTAAATCTTGCTAAGCAAGACTACACTTGATTGGACGCTTGTGATCTTGTTTACAAGAAATAAAAGGGGAATACATTCATTTTGTGTAGGGATAAAAGGTCTAAATATTTCTTGCGAGACTATGCATCTTGGGTGCTTGTAGGACTATAGGCCTTAATTCCGCTTGCAGAACTACAAGGGGTGGTCATGCACAAAGACCTTTACTAAAAACCTTAGGACTTAGAAGCTATCCTTTTTAGTTGTGTGCTTTCCTTTATGCAATGATTGATCCAAGTGGAATTAACCTAGATCACCCCAAGACACACACCATATGTACTCTATTGGATGCAATCCATGACAAAGCCAACATCACTTTGTGTGAGGTGAAGGGGTACCAAGTTGCGGGAAAAGGTTGGAACGCTTCCCGCTTGACCTTAGATAGTTTTCTTGATGTGTCTTCTTGTGCTAAGACTTATGGAAACATTTGTTGAACATACACTTGTTATACTTGAACATTGTTACACCTTACTAAGACCTCGCATATACTTGTATCTACAAGGTTTCTTTGTCCCTTGTTGGATTGTTTTAAGACTATTGCTTGTTCTTACTACATGCTTTCCAAAAGAACCTTGTTTAGGGAATGCTCCAAACTTAACAATCACACTTGCAATCCTTTGAACTAAACTCTTAGACTAATCTTAAACATTGTCAATATTGCTTCTCCATTTCTATACTTAGCTTATCATGTTATTGTTGGAAACAATTGTCTGAAGGAAATTGCTACTCAATTATGTATTGTCTTTGATGTCACACAATGTCATAGTCCGCAGCAATCTGCTTCTACCGAGCTCAATCGGTCTGCCAGACAGGAATATTAGTGCTTACCGAGTCCACTCGGTTATCGAAGAAAAGCAGTGTCTACCGAGTTCACTCGGTTGCCGAAGAAAGTTTAGTGTTTACCGAGTTCAGTCGGTCATCGAAGAAAGTTTAGTGTTTACCGAGTTCAGTCGGTCATCGAAGAAAGTTTAATGTTTACCGAGTTCAGTCGGTCATCGAGGAAAGTTAGTATTTACCGAGTTCAGTCGGTTATCAAAGGTAAAGGATTGTTGGTGTTTACCGAGTTCCCTCGGTCTCTGAAAAATTATAAAAAGATATGGTCACCGAGCACTGTCAGCCCTTGAAGGATTTTTGCAAATAGAGTTTACTTAATTCAGCCGACTGTTATACTAAATAATGTCGATTCGACTAATCCAAAATCATATAAATAAAAGGTCAAATGTGAAAAGTATATATACACAGCAGAAGATTTACAGAAGAAAAGAAAAAAGGTGAATGAGAATTTGTGAAGGATGTTCAGATATCCTTGAGGTGCAGCAGAGATTTATTCGATCAGAGAGGATCAGACTTATGCAGAACAGAGATCTGTAATCAGCAAGATAGTTGCATTATTATACAGGTCATTTTTATTGTTACCTTTTTATCATTGTAACAGTGAATTCTAAATCTCTTAACTGAGTTGGTTTAACAGCCATAATGTAAATCCTCTAACAAGGTGACAATTCCATTGAATTGTTTTCAAGACCTCTTACCAGGCCACTCCTAGCAGGGTGTTTTAAATCCTCTAACAAGGTCACACCTAACAGTGTGTTTTGTAACCTTTTACCGGGTTGGCTTCTAACCGGGCATCACTTCAAAAAAGTGAAAATCAGTATCTAGATACATTGGTGGTTTTTCCCATATTGGGTTTCCATGTTAAATCTTGTGTCTCTTGTGTTCTTAATTGCTTCCTCAATCATATACATGTGCTGATGAATATCTAAATATTGCTAATACTTTCTACATCTTCAAGGTTACTGCAATCTATTTACCGAGCGCTAAAACAGATAACATTGTTAAGATATCCTAAGGGATCTACAAAGAATTAATTGTGAAGTGTTTTTATGGTTGACTGATTCACCCCCCCCCCCTCTCAGTCACTTCATCCATATTCCATCAATTGGTATCAGAGCTTTTGGTGCTTGCAGGAAGGGTTTCAAAGACCTAAGCTAAAGATCAGGATGTCTTACAAGAGGGAAATTCCAAAGCTTAACAAAGATAACTTTTCAGCATGGCAAGGTCTCATGCGACTTCATCTGGCTTCCATTGGTGATTCAGGATGCAAATACATTGATGAAGAGTACACAATTCCTAATGGCGCATTAACTGTTGAAGACATTGCAGATAAAAAGACTCACAACACCATGATGATAGACATTGCATCTGCTCTCAGCTATGAAGAATTTGATGATATTAAAGACTGCACTACTGCATATGAAATGTGGGTGGCACTGAAGAAAATATATGGTGGTGATGCAAATGTGAAAAGAGCCAAAGCAGAAAGCCTAAGAGGACAGTTTGACAAGATGAATATGAAGGAAGACGAAAACATTGCAAAATATGTTGAAAGAATCAAAGCAAGTGTAAGTGCAATTAGAGCTTCTGGAGGAACAATCTCAGATGAGACTGTTATAAGTAAGGTACTCAGAACACTACTCCCTATCTATGCAATAAGAGTATCAGCTATTCAAGAAAGAAGATGTGAAGCAAACAACAATATAACTTTGGATGCTTTAGTTGGAAGATTGACAGCTTTTGAATTAGACAACTATGATAACTATGTTCCTAGTTCCAAAAATATTGAATCAGCATTTGAGGCCAAGGTGTCACTAAAGAAGAACAAGAAAATTAAAGAAGTTCAGTCAGAAAGTGAAGAAGAATCAGAAGAAAGTTCTGATAGTGATCTTGAAATTGTAGAAGCATTACTTGCAAAGAAGTACTCTAGAGGGAAAGGTAAGTATAAAGGTAAAACTCCTTTAATCTATTTTTCATGTGAAGAAATTGGACATATTGCAGCTAGGTGCCCAAACAAGCAAGTCAAAGAAGAAAAGAGAAGTCACAAGTACTATGGCAAAAAGAATTTCAAATCATACAAGGATAAAGGTAAGAAATCATGTTTTATGGCTAAAGATTCTGATGATAGTGAAGAAGAAATTGTCTTTATTGCTATAAAAGATGAATCTGATGATGATGAAGATAAGATGGCACTTATTTCTCATATAAGCAAAGATGATATATGGATAATAGATAGCGGATGTTCACACCACATGACTGGTGACAAGACAAAATTTGAATATCTAGAAGACTGTGACAATGGTAATGTAAGATTTGGAAACAATGAACCTTGTTGTATAAAAGGAAAAGGAAGAATCTCATTAACCAAAGAACTCATATGTGATAATGCTTACTGGGTTGAAGGACTAAAACATAATCTTCTAAGTGTAGCACAGCTAATCAACACTAGTTTCAAGGTTGAATTCATGAATGGTCAAGCAAGACTGCTGGATGGAAAAGGAAAACTCATTGGAACAGGCAAACAAACAAAAGGTAACTTATTTTATCTTGATCTCAATGAATATTCATGCTTTATTGCTCAAATAGAAGAAAGTTGGCTATGGCACAAAAGGTTATGTCATGTGAATTTTGATAACATGATAAAAATAAGCAAATTCAAGAAGGTTAGAGGCATTCCTACTTTGAAGAAACCTGACACTGGTCTATGTAAGAATTGTCAGATTGGCAAAATGAGTAAAACTAGTTTTAAGAGTAAGAACTATCAGTCTAAAGAAATTTTGGAAATTGTGCATACTGATTTATGTGGACCTATTGGAATACAAAGCTATATTGGAGATAAATTCTTTATTCTTTTCGTTGATGATTATTCTAGAATGATGATTGTCATGTATTTAAGAGAAAAATCAGAAGCATTTGAAAAGTTCAAATGGTAATTAGCAAGAGTAGAAAAAGAAACAGGGAAAAGATTGAAATGCTTAAGATCAGACAGAGGTGGTGAATTCATCTCCCATGATTTTAACAACTTCTGTATTGAAAGAGGAATCAAAAGACAGGTATCAGCTCCTAGAACTCCTGAGCAGAATGGAATAGCAGAAAGAAGAAATAGATCTATTATGGATTGTGCAAGGACTCTAATGATAGAAAAGAACATTGCTATAAAGTACTGGAAGGAAGCTATCAGCACTGCAGTTCATACCTTGAACCGAGTACAATTGAAGAAAGAAACATTCAAAACTCCTTATGAATTATGGTATGGCTATAAACCTAATGTAAGTTACATGAAAATATTTGGTAGCAAGTGTTATATCTTAAAAGAATCCAGAAGAAATAAATTTGATGTGAAAAGTGATGAAGGAATATTCCTAGGATATTCTAGCAAAAGCAGGGCATACAAATGTCTGAACTTATCTACTCACAAAGTCATAGAAAGTATACATGTAAAATTTGATGAGTTTGCAGAAAAAACTGAGGAAGAAAGCAAAAGGGAACCTGAGAACTACAGAAGATTCATTTACATTGAACCTGAAACACTGACAGACACAACTATCAATAAGGAAGCTATATCTACCGAGCCGAGCACAGTTACCGAGTCACAGGAAGAAGTTCAAACTGAGTCATAGGAAGAAATTCAGACCGAGTCTCAGCCTGAAGTTACCGAGAAAATATCTACCGAGCCCGAGCAACCTGAAGAAGAGATCCTAGAAGACAATAGCATGAATCATTCAAAAGGCAAGGAACCTATACTAGCCAAATATGTCAGAAGACATCATACACCAGATCAAATCATTGGAAACAAATCAGATGGTACTATGACAAGAAGCAAGCTAAAAGGTACATGTCTACTTACTGATTTTGAACCTAGAAATATCAAAGATGCATTGGAGAATGAAAGTTGGATTGAAGCAATGAATGAAGAATTAGAACAAATACAAAGGAACAAAACTTGGACTCTTGTACCTAGACCTAAAGATAAGAATGTAATTGGAACAAAATGGGTATTCAGAAATAAACTGAATGAAGATGGTCAAGTATCTAGAAACAAAGCTAGACTGGTATGTAAAGGTTATTCTCAAGAAGAAGGTATAGATTATGGAGAAACTTTTGCTCCTGTTGCAAGATTAGAAGGTGTAAGAACTCTACTTGCTTATGCAGCACACAAAGGATTTAAGGTATATCAGATGGATATAAAATCTGCATTTCTCAATGGAATTCTTGATGAAGAAGTCTACATCAAACAACCTGAAGGTTTTGTTGATCCAGACAAAAGGGACATGGTCTGCAGGTTACACAAAGCATTGTATGGTTTAAAACAAGCTCCTAGAGCATGGTATGAAAGACTCCATAACTATTTGATCCAGATTAATTTCAAAAGAGCTAATGATAACAGCAATCTGTATATTAAAGAAGGACCGGATGACAAAATTGTATTGGCAGAAATATTTGTGGATGATACTATATTTACAGGGAATGAGGATCAGTGCAAAGAATTTTCAGAGCAAATGAACAGAGAATTTGAAATGTCTATGTTTGGTTTAATAAAATTCTTTGTTGGTCTTCAAATTTAGCAAAGCAAGAATGGTATATACATTACTCAATCCAAATACACTAAGGAGATACTTAAGAAGTTTGGAATGGAAGATTCAAAACCAGTTGGTACACCCATGTGTACTGGACTGAAACTTACCAAAAATGATGATTCAAAAGAAGTTGATCAGACCCTATACTGATCTATGATTGGAAAATTGCAGTATGTAGTACATACAAGACCTGATATTGCCTTAGCAGTCGGTATAGTAGCTAGATTCTCAGCAAAACCTAAGGAAAATCACATGATGGCAATCAAAAGAATCTTAAGATACTTGAGAGGAACTGAAGAGTAGGGTTTGTGGTATAAATTTGGAGGCAATCTAGACTTGAAAGTGTTTACTGATGCTGATTGGGCAGGAAACATTGATGACAGAAAAAGCACAAGTGGTGGAGCATTTTTTCTTGGAAAAAGACTGGTATCCTGGACTAGTAAAAAGCAGAATTGTACATCTCAATCCACAGCCGAAGCAGAATATGTTGCTGCTGCAGTAAACTGTTCAAATATTGTTTGGTTTAAACAGCTATTAGAAGGTATGAAGGTTGAAATCAAAGAACCAGTTGTTATATTTTGTGACAATACCAGTGCAATAAACATTTCTAAGAATCCAGTGATGCATTCCAAAACCAAGCACATTGCTATTAAATATCACTTTGTCAGAGAATTGGTGTAGGACAAGGAAATCAGATTAGAATATATTCATACAAAAGAACAGATTGCAGACATTTTTACCAAACCATTACCTAAGGATGCATTTGTGTATCTAAGAGGTAAGTTAGGGGTCATTCCCCTCTCCGAGGCTCATTAAATACAGTTTTAGTGATGCATCAACTAGAACATGATTGAAAATCAACCTGTTGATGCAGCATATTAAGGAATCATTGCATATGAATCAGTACTTGAGGTACATTAATTTTCACCGGTAATATGTGAATTGTCTTTGGCATGTGTTGTCAAAGAGGGAGATTGTTTACTTCTGTCTTTGCTATTACTTCAAGAAATTTTCATTAGTCAGAAGGAAGAATTTTTAGGATACAGGAAGTTTGCTGACAGAGGGAGATTTGAATCCAAACCGAGCTAACTCTTTCAAATTTCTTATGCTATGACATATTGTGTTTCCATCAATGCCAAAGAGGGAGATTATTGGAAACAATTGTCTGAAGGAAATTGCTACTCAATTATGTATTGTCTTTGATGTCACACAATGTCATAGTCTGCAGCAATCTACTTCTACCGAGCTCAGTCGGTCTGCCAGACAGGAATATTAGTGCTTACCGAGTCCACTCGGTTATCGAAGAAAAGCAGTGTCTACCGAGTTCACTCGGTTGCCGAAGAAAGTTTAGTGTTTACCGAGTTCAGTCGGTCATCGAAGAAAGTTTAGTGTTTACCGAGTTCAGTCGGTCATCGAAGAAAGTTTAATGTTTACCGAGTTTAGTCGGTCATCGAGGAAAGTTAGTATTTACCGAGTTCAGTCGGTTATCAAAGGTAAAGGATTGTTGGTGTTTACCGAGTTCCCTCGGTCTCTGAAAAATTATAAAAATATATGGTCACCGAGCACTGTCAGCCCTTGAAGGATTTTTGCAAATAGAGTTTACTTAATTCAGCCGACTGTTATACTAAATAATGTCGATTCGACTAATCCAAAATCATATAAATAAAAGGTCAAATGTGAAAAGTATATATACACAGCAGAAGATTTACAGAAGAAAAGAAAAAAGGTGAATGCGAATTTGTGAAGGATGTTCAGATATCCTTGAGGTGCAGCAGAGATTTATTCGATCAGAGAGGATCAGACTTATGCAGAACAGAGATCTTTAATCAGCAAGACAGTTGCATTATTATACAGGTCATTTTTATTGTTACCTTCTTATCATTGTAACAGTGAATTCTAAATCTCTTAACCGAGTTGGTTTAACAGCCATAATGTAAATCCTCTAACAAGGTGACAATTCCATTGAATTGTTTTCAAGACCTCTTACCAGGCCACTCCTAGCAGGGTGTTTTAAATCCTCTAACAAGGTCACACCTAACAATGTGTTTTGTAACCTTTTACCGGGTTGGCTTCTAACCGGGCATCACTTCAGAAAAGTGAAAATCAGTATCTAGATACATTGGTGGTTTTTCCCATATTGGGTTTCCACGTTAAATCTTGTGTCTCTTGTGTTCTTAATTGCTTCCTCAATCATATACATGTGCTGATGAATATCTAAATATTGCTAATACTTTCTGCATCTTCAAGGTTACTGCAATCTATTTACCGAGTGCTAAAACAGATAACATTGTTAAGATATCCTAAGGGATCTACAAAGAATTAATTGTGAAGTGTTTTTATGGTTGACTGATTCACCCCCCCCCCCCCCCTCTCAGTCACTTCATCCATATTCCATCAGTTATTTGGTATATTCCAGTATGTTGGAGATTGTCTCTAGCTAGAAAAGATCACTTTGGTCTCTCGACTACATACTTGGCTAGTAGAATGCTCACTTGTCCACCATCTCTTTGATCAACTCTCTTTGATGTGCTATCTAATCTCTTTCTTGTTCACAAGTGTCATACATAGGGATATCCCCACAACTTGGACATCTAGTGGCAACTTATCTTTACTATATCTCTTACACTGTTACACTTTGGACAAGTGAACATCTTTACTTACCTAACTTGAACATCAAGTCATCCTATTTGAATTTTGACAATCTTCTTTCATGTCGGTCACGACTAGACCTTAGATCCGTGAAGGAAAACAACTCAAAGCTATCTTTGACAACTCAACTAAAGATGGTCCTATACCTTGGGGTTTCAAACAGTTGACTAACATCTCTAGTGAATCTACTCTCTACTCTCCTAGATTGGCACATAGTGTTTCTTACACTCCAATCATGGACGAACAAAACAAGAGGATTGAGGAATTCCTAAAATAATTGGGTGATAAACACTTTGGACAAATCAACCAAGAGCCTCCCAACTCTAGACAAGGTTCACAATATGTCTCTCAACACACTAGACATGTATCACATTACTCACAAGGTGGTGATTCAGACAATGAAATAACTACGACATCTTGTAGTTTCAACAAGATGAATGCTTGCAAAGGCTCATGAAGTTGTCATTAAATCAAAACAAAGATCAATACTTCTTGCATCTAGCCTGACAAGGAGTTAAGATACCACACAACTTTGATGTTGATAATCTAATTGAGAAGGAAGAACCATCTGACATAGAAATTATGAGGAAATGGATGGAAGACATGATGAAACTGTAGACACCTAAAAATCCTTTAGAAAATAAAGTATTTTTATTTTCTGAAAAATCTCTGATGACATCATCATTAATTAATTAATTATTTATTTAATTAATTAATTTATTTTTATGTTATTAAATCCCTTTTTCTTAATTAAAAATATTTAATTAAGAAATCCCTCCCAAAAATGTTTAAATCTTATTTAAACATTAATCCCCTATTTATTAATTATTTTAATTAATAAATTGACCAAAAATCCCCCAAAAAATAATTAATTTATTTTTTGATCAAAACTTGGCCAATTTCCTTAAGACCACTAACCTCTTCCAAAATCTTCTAATCCCTTCTTAATTTCGATTAAAAGGCTAATCCCACCTTTTCTAACCCTAATCTCAACTCAAAATATTTAATTAAGATTAAATATTTAATTTTCATATTTATTGAAAATATTTCAATAAATTTTCCCAAACTTAAGCTTTTGGAATGAATAAACTTTTATTCCATAAAACCTAGGAGAATTCTAGACTCTTCTAGAAACTTCTCAACCCAACCTCTTCACCCATCCTAATCCTAATCCTCCCCCTAACCTTGTCACATTCCCTAAACAAGGTTAGCCAACTCCTAAGCTTGACCCAAAGTCAACAAACTTCTAGAGGCTTCTCTTACATGCATTAAGTGCATTTAAAGCCTCTTTATCCCTCTTACATGCATTTATGATGCATTTAAGAAGCCCCTCACCCCTTTCTTACACCCTTTGACCTTAGGCACATTTCCCAAATTGTGCACATTCCTCCCATCTTTCAACCCAATGCCCTTGTGACACTTGTCACAAGGAGGTGGCCTTGAACTAGCACAATCCATGTGCTCCCCTTTGAATGAATCTTGGCCTCTCTTAAGGATTTTGATCCTAGCCACTCATTCATCCTCCCAAAAGTCTATAAATAGTCCTCATTTCCAAGAGCAAAATACCCATTCACCTTTCATTTTATGCATTGTTATCATGTCCATTTAGCTCTAGACTTAGCATAAGCAATACTAATTGTTAGTTTCTTTTTATCATCTTCAAGCTTTCTTAAAGAACATCATAGCTTAGCAATAATGGATTAACATAGATTCATTTCTTGTTTTAATCTTAGTTCATTTATTTAGCTTTGCATATTTGTGTGTTCTTGAGGCCTTTGAGGCAAAATAGGTTCCTCATACTTATTTTGTGTCATTTTGGGTCTTCTTGATCCTCAAATCATCCTACTTTGCATGCTCCAAGTGCTTGAGTTTGCACACCCACATCCCTCTATATCTAAGCATATCAAACGGTGCATGGGCGCATCCGTTTTAAGCTTAAACTGAGGTGGCTTTGATTTTAGTTTGTTAACCTTTGAATTTGATTTGATTATATGCTATGACATTTGTTTGTCTTTGACCTTCAAAACAGGTTTAGGTGCACTCTCAAATCCTAGTCTACATTCTGGCACGCCCGGTGGGACCCACTTCACGGGTTCTTTGCAAACATTCTGATGGGTTTTAGACCATTTTCAGATTTTTCAAGCTTATAGGTGGACGGAGCACTTCGATCCCTTCTTCTTCTTCTTCTTGTCTATATTCTTCTTCCTCTTCTTGTCTATATTCTTCTTCTATTCCGTCTCCTTCTTCTTCTTCTTCTAGCAAGGAGGTCATGGCCATTTTTTTTTAAAATAATAATAAAATCCATAAGGAAGCAAAATCATACACACCTTATTTTAGTGCTTAAAATGAACCCCCAAATCATTCTTGAATGCATTAAGGACTAAAATTTGCAAAATTTGTTCTAACAAACAAAACAAAAAAATTAATCAAGGCATTTGCATCCTTGCAACATCAAGGATTTTTAACAATGCATTCATGCAAAGTAGGAATGATCATATCTTTTTGGGCATAAAAAGAACATCAAATCTGCATTCAAATGAGTCAAAACAAAATCTTGAATGAAGCTAAAAGGAAGAACTTAGGTCCTAAAGCATCACTTTCCATTTGAAAAGAAAACACAATCTTGAATGCCTTAAAGATCAAAACAAAGCTTTTTTAAAAGTTCTTAATCAACACGCACACTCAATCTTGAATGCCCAAGTCAAAAAACTTGCAAACGCTCGATTTACTTTTTGGAGAAAGAAAAAGTCAAAATCTTAAACACTTGTGTCTTCAATTTCAAAGGTTCAAACACACTTAATCAAATTTGGAAAAATGAACAACTGCTTGATGTGCATTTAGGAGTTTTACTTTTTGCAAAATCCTGTTAAACTTAAGCAACGTAGAACACTTGGACTCGAACAAGTCCACTTCTTCTACTTTTAGCGAGGCCTGTCCAGGGAGAAGCGCTTCCTCTTTGGAGAACGACCTCAAACCGGTAGCCCCTCCGACCGGTATACAAACAAGTGAAGAACAAAATAATCACTTACATCTCCTAATCGTCGGGCGTTCGTGCCAAACACGTGACTGGGGATGGTAAACATTCCTCTCCCCCAGCATAATTGGCAAGGCTCTTAGGTGAGTCACGAATGATCAGCAAAACCGGGTATGGAGACTCCACGGAACTATTAAAAACCTGATAAAATAGAGGCTACCCTATCTACATCCGAAAGTATCAAAATCCTTGTGCAAGGGCCGATTCCAAGGGGTTTACCGGGTCGCCTCAAGATTACTCACCATTTGTATTCCCTTCTAGGGGATACCAAGCTGTGGGCAAGCGATTTTGATACTCACCTTCCTTAGGTAGATCTGTTTGAAGTGCTTGACAGTCAAAGACTCCGTGAAAACACTTGTTGAAACATACACTTTCAAAGCTTTGTCAGAGTCAGTTGTCTTTGTTTGTATCCCGCAGGGTTGCTTTGTCCCTTGTGGAGATTGCTTTGACTTTAACTTTTGCCATTGGAAACCTTTGCCTCAAAATCAAAAGCCTCTTTTCCAAAGTGATGCCCAGCAAGAGCAAACATCCTAAAGCGAAGTTGCCCAAATCCCAAGCCTATCAAGAGCGAAAAGTTACCAAGAAGAACGCCAAGACCTATCAATCCATTATCCAAGCAACCCAAGCAGAAGAAAAGTCTCAAGCCAGACTTGAGAACATTGCCCATAACGCCCGCATCAAACAGTTCGCCTTCCATTTTCGAGTTAACCATCACTTTGTCAACCTTGAGCCAGAAGATTAGCCAATCCTTGTTCATGTCTTGTTCCATCTTCAGATCTTGAAATCTTGTCTCCAACATGCCTTGCATCTTAGTTTCATCCTAGTTTCACCCTTTGCATCAGCATTAAAACCTTAGTTGCATTTCAGAACATCATAAAGTTGCATATGCATTCATCTTCCTACCAGCATTCTAGAATCAATCCTTGTCATTCGCGTAGAGCATTGTCCCTTCAACCTTCGATACCTTTTCCACCAGCATCCCCCCGTCAGCTTTCCATATCTTTGCAGCAGATCCACCATCCTTTGTTCCAAATCCAGAGATCCACCAACACTTAGTGTTCTACCTTTTGAATTGTTCCTATCCTATATCCAAGATCAGAGACCATCATCCTCTTTTTTGGCACAACGTGTTGTCATAAAGAAATCAAACCTTGTCCTTGCATAGCCATCATCTCGAGCAAGAGATTGGAGTGCATTGATAAGAGACTTGTTGACCGAAGATCATCAGTCTATCTTAGGTTGACCCCATCATATCTCTGATCCTCCATTTGGGAAAAATAGCAGCTCATTTGTTGACCACTCAGTAATCTTTCACCAGCTTTCCACCAGCAACCTATCTTTCCTCCACCATCTTGATCCATATCAGTTCCATCCAGCTTCCATCATCGCCATCTTGATCCATCCTTGCATTGCATCCTAGAAAGTCATCATCTTTAGAAGTTCATCAACTTTGCATCCATCAACATCTTTTAGCCAAACATCTTGCATACATTTAGCACTTGCATCTCCATGCCTGTTGAGACCAGATCTCGGAAAAGAAGAAGCATGAATCCTTATCCACCAACAACCTCATCTGATCCCAACCTTTTCACTAATGCCATGATGACCTACAATCCCCAGATCCAAGCCAGTAACCCATGTGAAGATCCAAACATCCCTTCATCCCCGTTGGCAAACCAAGCATTTGTGAATCCTCCAGAAAGCCCACCAGCAACCAATGCCCTTGTACCACAACATCAGCAAAGCACGTTTGTTCACTACCTGCCAGAAAGTACCTCCATCCCACCATCTCTCTATCCACGCATCCCCATCAAAACTATCCAAGTTCCAGCACAAGCATACTCTCCATTCCCTAATCCTATCATGCAAACACCCCAAGAGCTTTCCACCATTCCCCTTTTCTTGCAAGGAAGCCTCACCAGTCCCACAACACAAGCTGCAGCACCATCCACTCCATCTCATACCCCTTTTGCTTCATCATCTGCTATGGCTGCCCAAGCCCAAATCCAACACTTAACCCAAAGTCAGCTTCCACCTCTCACACAAGCTTTTACACCACCGCCATCCACAAGTCAAGCAACGCCTTTCACCATCAAAGGAGCACCATCACCCTTCACCCCCCAAGCACCTGTACCTTCTTCTTTTGGGTTAGCGCAATCGCTCCCCATTCCAACCTCATCCTTCTCTTGGGTGTTTCCTTCATTTTCCTCTTCACAAGCATCCGCTCAACCACAACCTCAACAAGCTCCTTTCTCCCAACCATCATTCATGTCTCAAGCTCCCATTGCTCCTACCAGTCCATCATCCGCTGCAGTGCACCCTAACACAAGCTCTCAGTGGGGCCTTACACAAGAAGAAATGAAGGCATGGGGGATCCCATCTCAATCCCCTACATCTATGGTTGCAAGTCAACAAACCGCCTTCGCCCAAGCAGCACAGCAGCAACTACCCCAAACACCGCCGGCTTCAAGCTATTCATCCCAAATCCCAAATACCTTCCAGCAAGTTCCACCACCTCAACAGCCAACTTTCCCCAGCTATCTTACCCCATCACCCTTTGCTTCTAGCTTTCCCACATCTGTTCCACCTTTAAGTAACGCAGGCATGCACCCAGCTTATATCGGTCAAACCCAAAGCCAACCTCAGCAACTACCACCATCATACCCACAAGCAGCATCGTTCCAACATCCTCCCCCACAGCAGCCACATGCCCCCTTTCAGCAAACAACCATCATTCCTCAACAACAGCAAGTCCCTTGCTATCAGCCTCAGCAACAAATCCCTATCATCCCCCAGCAACAACAAGTTCCCACCTATCAGTTACAACAACAAGTTCCAAATGACCACTATTAGCAAGCAGTCCCACAACAACCGCCAGTTCAACAACAGCAAGTAGCCCAACAACATCAAGCGGTCCCATATCAATATACCCCTATGCCACACCAGCAATATCCCCAACAACCATTGCCCCAAAATCAGTTCCAACCCATTTATCCACAGCAAACACCATATTTAGTTCCACAGCTTCCATCACAAACAGAAGTTCCAGTTCCCTCGCCACTCAATGCTGAGTGGGAAGCAATGAAAAATGCTCTAAAAGAGCTACAAAGTGGAAGAGAGAATAAAACATACAAGTTCGAAGAGGTGTGCTCATATCCCTTCGATCGGTCCATAGCAACTATCCCTTTCCCCAAGCATTTTGAGATGCCCAAGTTCGACAAGTATCGAGGGAAAGGAGATCTAGTAAACCATATCAAAGAGTTTTACATGGCATGCCAAGAAGTGGCTTACAGTGATAACTATCTCCTGCGCCTGTTTCCCAAAAGCTTGGGAGGAACTGCTATTGAGTGGTTTTACAAAATACCACATGGGACAATAAACACCTTTGCTGAACTCTCTGAGAAGTTCATTACACACTATGCCCATAATGTGGAGAATGAGTTGTCCTTGCTAGACCTATGCAACTCAAAGCAGAAAGACGAAGAAAGCCTTGCAGAATACTTGCAAAGATGGCAGAATCTTACAACCAGGTTATCATATCAGCCGCCAGAGAAGCATCTAACAAAGATCTTCATTGATAACCTACATCCAAAGCTATCCCATCAAATGCGAATGAACTGTCTCCAGACATACCAAGACATCAAGAGCAAAGGCATAGGCATCGAGAAAGCTCTCCTAGATGAAGGCACTATTCGTCACTTCAAGGATGATTCCAAAAACAAACCCAACAATGATAAATCCCGTTACTGGAATCGTAACAAGAATGTTGTTATAGATGGAGCCACTGACACTAAGAATGTACAATTCATTGTGGCTAGTCCTACACCAGCTCAAACATACCAACCGCCACAAGCACCCATCTATCAGCAACCACCAGCTCCCGCATATCAAGCACCTATTTATCAGCAGCCTCCTCAAGCTCATCAACCGCCTGTGCAACAGTATCAGCAGCAATACCAACAGCAGCAGCCAGCACGTCAAGGCAATCCTGTTAACGCAGTTAACATTGCCCCAAGGCAGAACAAACCCAATAATCAGAACAATCCAAAGAGGACTTTCACACCTTTGGGTGAGCCTCTGGATCAGATCTTTTATCGGCTAGCCAAGGCAAATATGATCACATATCCGCCCATCCCACAGAAGGATGACAACGCACCAAAGTCTGATTGGTATAAAGAACATGAATACTGTGATTACCATCGTGTGAAGGGGCACACAACATTGAAGTGCATGCGGCTTAAGCACTACATCCAGGATCTCATCGATCGCAAGGAAATCCAGGTCGATGCACCAACTCAAGCTTCACCCAATGCCGGTTTGCAAATATATCAAAATGTGTTCCCTCAACACGATGCCGGGAAGAATCAAGCCAGCGCCAATCAGCCCCAAAATCGTGGCAAAGGCAAGCAAGAAGATCACACAGCGGCCTACATCAACTATGACAAGTATGTCGGATGCATAACTCAAGTTGAGCCCATCCAAGATGAGCCCACCATCAATACCATCCACGTCAGAGGGCCGGATCGACAATGTGCTGCAACTACCCGCAGTGGTAGGATAATTGTTGCCGGTGCTCCTCCGAGATCAGCTGCTCCTCCAAGGCCAACATCTACTGCATCCACAACACAGTCTAACACCAAGCCAGCATCAAATACACGTGCAACACAGCATAATGCACCAAGAGCACAATACAATATCATAGAGCATCTTGGGAACATGCCAGCCCAAATATCTATCTTGGATTTGCTCCGCACATCACCCATCCATCAGGAGATCCTGGACAAAGCTCTAAAAGAAGGTCATGTCCCCACGGACATTAACACAACTCAGTTTGAAACTCTTGTGGGACACCTATCTGCAGCATGTGCCTTATCCTTCAAAGAATTTGATATACCAAATGTCGCTCCTGACCATACTCTCCCTCTCCGCATTGCTGTCATGGTCAGAGATTTCGCCATCAAACGAGTTCTAGTGGATAATGGCTCAGCCCTCAACTTGTGCACATTAAAATTCATCAAGAAGATCGGGTTCACAGAGGCCAACATATAACATGAGCAAATCACTATCAAAGCATATGATAACTTAGAGCGTACCTCTGAAGGTACTATAACTTTGCCTATCCAGCTAGGCCCAGCAACGCAAGATACTCTCTGCCACGTTGTTGATCTTGAGCTACCATTCAATATCCTCCTTGGTCGTCCATGGATCCATTCCATTAAGGCCGTACCATCTACTTACCATCAGTGCATCAAGTTTCCACATCAAGGCACTGAGGTTACCATCCACGCTGACCCTAACCCCTTCGGATACTGCCTTGCGATGGAAGCATCTTTCCCTCATTCTACTCATTTTCCTAGAACCGATATTGGTACTTCTACTGCTAGCTCATCCTGATCCCATCGCGATCCAGAGACCATCCTTTCTTCCACCTTATCATCCATCAAGATCAACAACCAGGGTTGTGGCGAATACAGCCTCAGTGATGCATTTGCAGTAGGAGCTCTTCTACGTGATCCACATACTCAAGGGCGCCCAAGTTGTCAAAACAAGCATGTTAAGGAACATCATAAGCTCAAGCAGATAGGAAATATGACTTTTGAGTCTCATGGTACCATCAACAGCAAAGAAATGGATCCAGATATTAACAAATGGTTATACAAAGATCCCCCATCACGTGACACACAACTTCTTGAGTACTTCAAAGAGAAATATCCAATCCCCTTCAAAAATGTCACAGAACACTATAACTATCAAGGTGGTGGTCTAGGACCACAAGAGGATGGAAATTTGTTTCCTATCATACCATCCCAGAACCCAGAACAACAAGGACTTGGCTTTAATACCCCTCGCCTGCTTGAACAAGAGCCCAATACCACAACTGCGGGCACTAACATGACCAACGTGAACTTTTCGAATAGCCGGGATGACCTCGTGGAAATCGAAGACATCCCCGAAGAGAAAGACATCCGATCCTACGATGATATCTTTGCCGACGACACCCTCCTGGGGACTTTTGTTCTCCAACAACTCTCCATTAACCTCATAGATCTTCCCCTCACAAACCCTGACCTCATAGATTGGGACCAACCAAGCATCGCACACATCGACGAGTTCCAAAGCGCACAAGCACTCCTAGAATTCATGGGGGCATCAGGTCCAGCAGTCAACCAGGATCCAACATCAACCTCTGTCTATCAGCTTCACCCAGAAGGATATTTTGGGGAAGAGGCAAGCTTTAGTCACAAAAATGAAATAGCAAGAGAACATCATGAGTCTTTATGTGAAAACCCCCTTGGGGCACATTCTGATTCTAAAATAGTAAAAATAAAGGGCGTATCTTCTAGTGAAAACCTGGCAATTCAGGCGCTAGAAGATGAAACCTTGCCTCTTCCCCCTATCCAAGATTATAGACCAGAGCAGTCGCCGATCATCATAGAGGAAACCAAGCCAATCAACTTGGGAACAGAAGAATGTCCAAGGATCACCTACATTGCAGTCAACCTAACAGAAGGAGAAGAAATCACTCTCAGTGCCTTGCTCAAGGAATCCATTATCAACTTTGCATGGTCATACGCCCACATGTCTGGGCTTGATCCAAACCTTGTTGTTCATCACCTATCAGTAGATCCAAACGTCAAGCCAGTGAAGCAGAAGCTAAGGAAAATGCATCCAAAGGTAGCATTGCTCGTCAAAGTAGAGCTTGAGAAGATCCTCCAAGCTAAGATCATCAGAGCAATAGATTATTCAGAGTGGATCTCTAACATGGTGCCAGTCACAAAGCCTTCTGGAGACATCAGAATCTGTACTGATTTCAGGGACTTGAACAAGGCATGTCCTAAGGATGACTTCCCATTTCCAAACATAGACATGCTTGTAGACCTCACAGCGGGTCATGAGATGTTATCATTAATGGATGGCTTTTCCGGCTACAACCAGATTCATATAGCGGAAGCAGATCAACATAAAACAGCATTCACAACCCCATGGGGTACCTTCTGCTACAACATGATGCCATTTGGGCTAAAGAATGTAGGAGCAACATATCAGAGAGCAATGACAGCGATCTTCCATGACATGATCCACAAGATTCTTGAAGACTATGTGGATGATATCCTTGCAAAATCCAAAACAAGAGATGAGCACCTCGACATCCTAGAGCGTGTATTTGATCGTCTGAATCATTATGGCTTAAAGTTAAATCCTAAGAAATGTGTCTTCGGCGTAACATCTGGCAAGCTTCTAGGCTTCATCATCTCTAGACGAGGCATAGAGATCGATCCTAAAAAGGTAAAAGCAATAACAGAGATGCCTCCACCAAGAAATCTCAAACAGCTCAGAAGCCTACAGGGCAAGCTTCAATCAGTTCGGCGATTCATCTCTCAGCTAGCAGATAAGTGTCAACCCTTCTCACATCTCTTATGCAAAGACACCAACTTCAAGTGGGATCCCATATGTCAAAGAAGCTTTGATAAGCTCAAGGAGTATCTAGCTAATGCTCCAATCCTAGTACCACCGGTTTCAGGATGCCCACTCATCCTTTACATCTCAACAACAGCTACAGCACTAGGGGCACTTCTAGCACAGCATGATGATGAAAATAGAGAACGAGCTATCTACTACATCAGTCGCACTCTTGTGGGCTATGAGCTTAACTATTCACCCATGGAGAAAGCATGCTTAGCAGTGGTCTTTGCCACTCAAAAAATTAGACATTACATGCTTAGCCACACAATCAAGCTCATATCAAAGGTGGACCCTCTTAAGTATCTGTTATCAAGGACAACCCTCACAGGCCGTATGGCAAAATGGGTCATGTTACTCAGCGAATTTGACATTCAGTATGTAGATCGCAAAGCAATCAAAGGGCAAGTCATTGCCGATCAACTAGCAGAAGCACCACTGGTGGATGCCTATCCACTAATCATGGAATTCCCTGATGAACACTTATGCATGATTGAAGAGCAGCCCATGTGGAAACTATACTTTGATGGTTCCAACACATCCCATAGCTCTCGGGCAGGAATCCTATTCGTCACACCTCAAGGTGACTATATTCCAAAATCATTCAAGTTGGGATTCCCCTGTACCAACAACATTGTAGAATATGAGGCACTCATCTTAGGTCTCAAAACAGCTATCCAATGGAACATTACAGAACTACAAGTTTTTGGAGATTCACAGCTCATTATCAAGCAAGTCCTTGACGAGTATCAGACAAAGGATGACAAATTGCTACCCTACAAGCAACTGGTGGATAAATTGAAAGAGCATTTCCTACATCTACAATTCAATCAGATCCCAAGGCTTCAGAACAAAGCAGCAGATGCAATGGCAACCATCGGATCCTTATTGGAAATACCACGAGATGCATCACAGTATGAATTTCTAGTCGAGCAGCTACATTCACCAGCTTATGAGAACACCGATGCAAACATGGTGTGTGTCTTGGTTGGTCCCCAATCCCCATGGTACCACGAAATCCATGCATATCTAAAAAATGGTATCATATCTCCCCATCTCACCAATAGCCAACGCCAAAACCTTATTCGCAGAGCTTCCCGCTACACTCTTGTAGCCAACACCCTATATCGTCGTGGGTATCACAATGTCCTATCTAGATGTTTAGACTCAAAGGAGGCCGTCCTGGCCTTACAAGAAGTTCACGCTGGAATTTGCGGTGCCCACACGAGTGGCATGGTTCTAGCAAAGCAGCTGCTTAGAGTTGGGTATTATTGGCCAACAATGGAACATGATGCATGTGAATTTGTCAAGAAATGTCTCCCATGTCAACAGCATGCCAATTTGATACATGCACCAGCACAGGATCTACAGCCTATTGCACCACCGTGGCCTTTTTCATGTTGGGGCCTCGACCTCGTTGGCTTGATCACCCCCCTCTCTTCGGATGGACACAAGTATATCATAACAGCCACAGAGTATTTTACCAAATGGGTTGAAGCGATTCCACTCACCCTTACTACTGGCATCCAAATATCCAAGTTCATCCTCTACCATATCATTTGCCGCTTCGGCATACCATCTACCATTTTCACAGACCATGGCACACCTTTTGAAAACCAGCATGTGGATGATCTATGTGCCAGACTCCACATCCATCACCGTTTCTCCAGTCCATATTTCCCTCAAGGAAATGGCCAAGCTGAGGCAACTAACAAAACTATCTTGAAAATCCTCAAGAAGGTTGTCAATGATTCTGGTCGTGACTGGCACCTCCAAATCAATCCTGCCCTTTGGGCCTACCGCACTTCTTATCGCACTCCCACAGGCACCACCCCATACTCTCTTGTATATGGTGCTGAAGCCGTTCTACCGATCGAGGTTGAGCTCCCATCCTTGCGCGTCTCCATGAAGAACTATACAACTAATGAAGACTATCATGTGGCCCGGCTCACACAGCTAGATCTGCTAGATGAAAAGAGACAGCAAGCCTACGATCACCTGGTTGCATACCAGAACCGACTCAAAAGGAGTTATAACAAAAAGGTCCATCCTAGACAATTCCAAGTCGGTGACATGGTTCTTAAAGAAAATCAGAAGGTCCTAGCAAATAGAGAAAAGAAAGGCAAGTTTGAGCCTACTTGGTTGGGCCCCTATGTTGTCACCGCATCCTTTGGCTCCGGAGCCTATCAGCTATCAACACCAGAAGGCGAGCCCTTGAATGATCCTATTAACATCATCCATCTGAAGAGGTTCTATGCCTGAACCTGAACCAGCAACATCAGAAAATCCAAAAAACATTCAAAAAAGCAAAAAAGCAAAAAAAGCAAAAAAAAGCAAAAAAGCAAAAAAGCAAAAAAGAAAAGAGAAAGAGAAAATAATCGTCCAACGGTGAAAACTTAGCAATTCAAGCGCCTTGGACAAGTATGTTGGTGAAAACCTGGCAAACAGGCGCCAACATAGTAAACTGAGCTATTTATCTATATAGTAGTCCTTTCAGCTCCCATCTTCCTCCAACCCATCTGCAATCCATATTTTGTTCCAAAGCTTTGTACCATATCTTGTACCATATCCTTTTCCCTTTCCTGTACAGCGCATTCCTCTCTGTATTTATCCTTCTTGTCTCCGTCCTAGTGAGAGTCCCGCTGAGTGTGATCTTCCTATCCCCAATCCTGAGCTTCTGTACATATCCCTTGTGCATATCGTTCCTCCTTGTTGTACATAACCTTTGTCCATCCTGCAGCAGCATTTGATCAAATATCTTGTCCCATCCCCAACCTCAGAAAATTTGTAGTCCCACTCGGGCCTTGTGCTTCAGCAACATCAATTGTCGACTTATCCTTGCTTATCCTGACTATTCCTTGAACTTCAGCTTTTGCCAGCGAACAACTACACTTATTCTCTCACCAACTCATGGGTCCTTGAGGATATATCATTCCTCCTGTCTGACCTAATCTTCCATCCTGGTCCTTGAGGATATATCGTTCCTCCTGTCCGACCAATCTTCCCACCATCAATCAAACCTAATCTCTCTCCTTGGCAAAAGATGTCTTTTTGGAGTTATCATTTTGATCTTGGAATTTTGTCCTTTGGGTCTTGTTAATCTTTTTTGGCTTCTCATTATCCCACCAGGGTCACCATGATTCATTATATCACGGTGTGCTGCGTGTGCGGATAATCTGGGGCAAGGTCTTTTGATCTTTCGCTTCTGCCTGTGAGTCAGTTGTGTGTTTGTGGTTCCTTCAGCATCGGTTCCACCATGTCGCCTCTGCGCTTCATGTGTGATGTTGGGGCAACCCTGTGTGTTTGTTTAGCGTCAGTCCTCGTCAGTCCTCTGCAACACTGGTGACAAGGCCTCGTGATCCCAGTATCCTTGGCAGGTCTCTAGCATTGCTATATTAAATCTAGGCTGTGCATTCCCGTTTGCACTTGGAGCTATCTGGTCCCTTGCATTTATCATATAGATTAATCTTTGCATACAGCTGCATCTTGCATCTTGCATTTCCATCTCATCTTGCATATCATCCATATTTGTTCTTAGAAGTGAGGTTATTTATCTCCCCTTTCTTCCTAGGCCCTTCCTTTCTCGTCCTGCCGGGCACACTCTGTCCCAGGGTGTAATCCCTCTTTCTCCTTGTCCCAGTGGGCGCATCTTCCATGATTTTGTCCCACCGGGGCATGTTCCTCTTTCTTCTAGTCCACCCGGGTGTCGTACCCTCTTCTTCTAATTCTAGCCTTGGGCATCTTAGTTTCTTGTCTTTGAAGCCATGCCACTTGCGACATCGCATCAAAGAGGGGCAAAATGTAGACACCTAAAAATCCTTTAGAAAATAAAGTATTTTTATTTTCTGAAAAATCTCTGATGACATCATCATTTATTAATTAATTATTTATTTAATTAATTTATTTATTTTTATGTTATTAAATCCCTTTTTCTTAATTAAAAATATTTAATTAAGAAATCCCTCCCAAAAATGTTTAAATCTTATTTAAACATTAATCCCCTATTTATTAATTATTTTAATTAATAAATTGACCAAAAATCCCCCAAAAAATAATTAATTTATTTTTTGACCAAAACTTGGCCAATTTCCTTAAGACCACTAACCTCTTCCAAAATCTTCTAATCCCTTCTTAATTTCGATTAAAAAGCTAATCCCACCTTTTCTAACCCTAATCTCAACTCAAAATATTTAATTAAGATTAAATATTTAATTTTCATATTTATTGAAAATATTTCAATAAATTTTCCCAAACTTAAGCTTTTGGAATGAATAAACTTTTATTCCATAAAACCTAGGAGAATTCTAGACTCTTCTAGAAACTTCTCAACCCAACCTCTTCACCCATCCTAATCCTAATCCCCTTTCTAATCTTGTCACATTCCATTACCAAAAGGTTTACCAAAACTTATGCTAACCTCCTCTTAGTCATCCTCCTTAGTCAACAAAGATGGCCACCTCTTGGCCACCTCTTGCAAATGCATTTAAGGATGCATTTAAGCCTTCCTTATCTTTCTTACATGCATTCATTATGCATTTAAGACCTTCTTATCCCTTCCTTGCCACCTCTTGGCCTTGGGCACATTTACCAAATTGTGCATATGCCCTCAAACTTTCAACCCAATGCCCTTGTGACACTTGTCACAAGGAGGTGGCCTTGAACTAGCACAATCCATGTGCTCCCCTTTGAATGAATCTTGGCCTCTCTTAAGGATTTTGATCCTAGCCACTCATTCATCCTCCCAAAAGTCTATAAATAGTCCTCATTTCCAAGAGCAAAATACCCATTCACCTTTCATTTTATGCATTGTTATCATGTCCATTTAGCTCTAGACTTAGCATAAGCAATACTAATTGTTATTTTCTTTTTATCATCTTCAAGCTTTCTTAAAGAACATCATAGCTTAGCAATAATGGATTAACATAGATTCATTTCTTGTTTTAATCTTAGTTCATTTATTTAGCTTTGCATATTTGTGTGTTCTTGAGGCCTTTGAGGCAAAATAGGTTCCTCATACTTATTTTGTGTCATTTTGGGTCTTCTTGATCCTCAAATCATCCTACTTTGCATGCTCCAAGTGCTTGAGTTTGCACACCCACATCCTTCTATATCTAAGCATATCAAACGGTGCATGGGCGCATCCGTTTTAAGCTTAAACTGAGGTGGCTTTGATTTTAGTTTGTTAACCTTTGAATTTGATTTGATTATATGCTATGACATTTGTTTGTCTTTGACCTTCAAAACAGGTTTAGGTGCACTCTCAAATCCTAGTCTACAGAAACATATGCAACGCTTGGAAAAAGAGAAAGATCAACCAAGCACATATTTCTCGCTTGAGGCTATTTTCTTATTTCCTTTGAGAAAGGATCTACACATACCACCTTTTCCTCAAAAGGTTGAGTTTCCTAAATATGAAAAGTATGATGGTAGAAGAGAACCTCACGATCACATTAGGGAGTTTTGCGCACTCATCATGGATTTCTTCCTTGAAAGCACTTATCTCTTGAGAATCTTCCATAGGAGTCTTAGTGGTCAAGCTATGGAGTGGTTTACTAAACTATATCCTCCTCTCAAATATTTTGACTAGCTAGTGCAAAGTTTCATTCAACAATAGTCCTATAAAATACAACATGCTATCACCATGCTTGATCTTTGCAACATCAAACAACATCAAGGTGATTCTTTTGTAGTTTTCCTTCAAAAATGGTGAAATCTATACTCGCAATACCCTCAACAAATTCCTGAGACTGAAAAAATTGACATATTAATCAACTCTCTAGTTCTTGAAATGAATTATGCATTACAAATGCAAACTCATACTTCATTCGATAAATTGGTTGAATTATCTATTCGCATACAGGATGTCCTTGTTTGTAAGGGTGATATAACTCTTCAATCCAAATCCTCTTCTAACAACCAGCATAACAAGGATAAAAATAAATTTTGGAGCAAGACTAAGGATGTCGTCAATGACGAAATCATGGCTACAAATTCAAAGTCTACCACTATTAAAGATCAAGCTTTCAATCTATCTACTATTTTGAAAGCTAAAACTGACAAGCCTTGGGCTTCTAAGCCTAAGAGAAACTTCACTCCTCATGGAGAATCACTTGAGAATGCTTTGAAGATGCTTTTAGCTAATCATATTATTACTTTTCCTAACAATTCAATGCCCTATGATCCTAAGGTCAAGCCTAAATGGTGGAATGACTATTGCAATTATCATCGCAACAAAGGCCATATGATTAATTAATGCATGAAACCCAAAAATATCATCCAAGTTCTAATCAATAATGGGACTATTGTGGTTGATTCTCCATAAGCTAACAATGATCACAAGGCTTTCAAGGAGCCTTTTCCTAAATTTTAAAAAGGGGAAGCTTCCAAGGAAAAGGATAACAAGGTTTCCTACACCTATTCTAACAATGACAATATGATCAACATGCTTGAATCTTTTGATCATGCTAAAGGAAAAGATAAAGTTGAATCATCTAATGCAGTCACCCGCTCTCAAGCAAAAATCACTCCTTCAGGAGAAGCTTCATCTTCCTCCTCTACTTCTAAGAAGATATCAACCCCGAGCCCTCAACCAGCTACCATATGGACTGGACATGATCTTAATTTGGTTAACCAACTTCAACACATTTTAGCTCAGATATCTATACTTGATCTTTTGCAAATCTCTCCTACTCATAGAGAGATTATTTATCAAGCCCTTCTTGCATAAAACATTCCTAAAGATCGAGACATCGATAAGTTCCATTCCATGGTCAGGCACCTCACTTCACCACCTTATCTCACCTTCTCTAGAACAGATGACACATTTTTCAGTCATCCCCATAATCAACCCCTCCACATTGAAGTCTCCATCCATCAATTTTGATTTAAGCACTTTTTGATAGATGGAGGTGCAGGTTTGAACATCTATACTTTTAAACTAGTTAAATGTCATGGTTTATCAGAGCATGTTGTTGATCTCATCTGTAAAATAATGATCAAAGTATATGATGAAGAGGAACGTTCTTCTAAAGGCCTAGTAGTCTTTCCTATTTGAGTAGGTCCTATTTAGCGGGACGTCATCTGTCAAGTTCTGGATATTCCTTTGGCATATAATATACTCTTGGGTTGTCCTTGGATCCATGCAATACAAGAAGTACCTTCAGCATATCATCGCTGCATAAAATTCCCTCATGATAGAATTCAGATTACCATTCCTGTAGATTCAAAATGTGCCTATAACAGTCCTAAACAATTAGATCAAATGCTTCCTCATAACAAAGAAGGATCACCTCCTGACAAATCAAAAAAAGAACCTATATTAGAACATGGGAAAATAATACTTTTCAGACCTACTAGTATGGGAACCGACAAAGTGGACACTTTTCCACTCTCTATAAAATCTCATTGAAAATCATCATTGTCAAGAATAATTGTTGTTATTCCTAAGGGTACTAGAATGATTAAGGCTGCAACACCTCTGGAGCTAGAAAGGGATGAAAGTGATACCTTACTCTACAAGAATAAAGAACTTGAACAAAAGGACAAACATACTGACATCTCACCTGAAAAGTATGGTTTGGGTTATCAACTTATGCAAAAGATGGGACATGATGGAAAAAGTCCTATTGGTAAGAACAAAGATATTCTTGAACGTTTACGTGCTGAATTTAAAGATCCCAAGGACAAAACTGGTGTTGACTATAATGGACATATGCTTAGAAAACCTAGCAGTAGTAATAATGGCTATGAGGATTCAGATGATAAAGAAGAATCAGAAATCTAGCCTATGACATATGAAAGGCTCTTGCATATTTAAAAGTCTAATCCAAACTATCAAGGAGAGCCTTATCTGTGATGAAGGGTGCTCCCCTTAATACCACAAACACATAACAGAAATAGAGAAACAACAACAATATGCAAGAACAGAAAATGGGCTTCTTATTATCTCCACAAATGTGGAATTACAAACTTTTAGAATTACAATATGTAAAGCCACATGGGCATTCCCTTACAATATTCTATAGGACAAAGCCTTGAATCAATACCCAGAACTGCCCCGAACTGCCTAAGACAACACTATAGGCCTTCCTTATATAGGCAATTTCCACCGCCCGAGAAGGTTCCAGAAATTTAGCCCTTTAGGCCGACTAAACATAGAATTATTTATTTTTCACAATTATTACAATAGGGTCGGCTCAAAAGAAATACAAAATATGATTTTAGGTAACCCAACTTTCGAAGGCCATAACTTTTTATCCGTAACTCCATTTTTCCATCGTAACCACTTTTTGAAAATGCCATGACGAGATCTACAGTACCTGACACGCGCTAGCATCAATCAGCCGAGGGTCAATCATGATCCGGAGCCTCTAAGGCCTTCAAAATTGACCTGAAAGATTTCATACCCAAGAACCTCAATAACTTCACCAATACAAATGATGTGGTAATGAAACTCAATTGGTAGGCTGAAATGACTAAGATGAACCTCCAACTGTGAAATCAGAACATTCTGAGATGATATGACCAACTTACTAAAAATAGTAAGTTTCCATAAATAGCGCCACCACACAAGATAACCCTTATTGAAAACAAGACCAGAAATATTTTTGGGTGATCCAAGATTGCTCTTACACCTAGGATGCTCTTGCATCAGACACCCGGGGTAATTTGAGAAGTGACCTTGTCACAACTCAGGTGTGCAGAGGAAAACCAAGACGGTTAACCTCCTCCCTTGTCAGCCATGATGAATCTTCAACATGTCATCCTTTTCATTTGACCATAAATTATTCATATATCATGTTCCTTGTGCTTCTACCAACACGACTATCCAGTATGTCCTCAATCTCCTTGGTAGCTAAAATAGTTACTGGAATACTCCACTATGCTATTGTGATCTCATCTTCAACAACTCCTTCATGATACTCTATCAAAACTCAAATGTTAAACACTGGTGAAATATTTAGCTCATTAGGCAACTCGACCTCATATGCATTTCCTGAATCATGCTTCTTCATTTTCAGCTTGTTATATGTACCAACTAGAAATCACTCCTTCCACAAATGAACCATAACTTCATCTCCAACCTAAAATTTCTTATGCCTCCTTTTCTCATCTGCCTTAGCCTTATACCGCGCATTCATCTTGGTAATGTGCTTCCTCACCTCCTCATGTATTTTCTTCAAATGTTCTGCAAAATCCTCAGCTTCAGCACTACTTATCTCTCTTTTATCTATCTTTCTCAACTCAGATGCATTTCTTGGACTAATTCCATATACAATCTATGGATGATGTGATGAACTAAACTTCAAATCTATCTTCAACTCTTCACTTTTTGCTAGTGTCATTCTGTGTGCTTCCTTATTTGGCAAAGTAGCTCCTAGAATTGAGTCCATCTGATGATTGATCTTTCTTACTAGTGGTAATCCATTAGGCAAATTATCAGATACAATATCCTGAAACTCATTCAATAATTTTGTAGCTTCTACAGGTACATCTTCTACTTCCTCTTTTTCAGCCTTTGAAAGTAAGGTAAAACACATATGCTCATTCCGCATACCATTTGATAAATTTCCTCTATCAACAAAAGTTATTCTCTAATTACCACATACCTTTTCTTCTGTTTCCTTCAATAGCTTTAGCTTATGTCGCACTCCATCCTTTGTCAGGGAATAGGTATTCGCACAACCATCATGTACAACACATCTATCAAACTGCCAAGGTCTACCCAACAACATATGACATGCATCCATAGATATGATATCACTTAGTACCTCATCTTGGTACCCACCAATCTTGAACTTCACTAGGCACTATTCACTGACCAAGACCTTGTGGTCATCCTGCACGTAGGCAACCCGATATGGATGTGGATGTTTCTTCTTCTTGAGCTTCAACTTTGTCACCATATCTTTTGACACCAAATTATCAGTACTGCCACTATCAATAATCACATCACAACACTTACCCTCACACTTGCACTTGGTGTGAAACAGGCTCCTCCTTTATTCAGGTTCATTCTCACCACTCAACAAGACTCTGTTGTTAATCAGCATTTCTCCTCTTTCAGCGTCTTCAAAATTTGATGATCTGGCATCTTCATCTACATATGCAACTCTGGCCTAGCCTTCATTCCTCCTATCCATCCTTCCTTGGTGTTGAGGACATTCAAATGCCCTATGACCTTCTTCTCCACAGTGAAAACATGTTCCACGGAAGCCTCCTCTTCTAGATCCTTATCCTCTTCCTCTTCCTCTCTGATCTCTGTTATTCTGATCATGGAAATGATTGAAATTATCTCCTCTCTAATTACAACTGTTACTGACCTCATCCTACTTTTTCAGATCTTCATTTCAATCTCCATATGACCATCCACCAGATCTTCCATCGCGACCTCTTCCTCTTTGTCTGCTCTCAAACTTCTTGTTTAGCTTTTCCTCTACTTTTAGGGGAAACTGCTATGCCTCTTCAATACTGTTCATTCAAACCAGATTCAATTTTTCCTGAATGCTCTACCTTAACCCATTAAGGTAACGGGAAACTTTCTCCTTGTCAACTTCCACATGGCCTATTCTAATGAGGATTCGATAGAATTCCTATGTATACTCTTGAACAAATCATTCCGCTTGCTTCAAACTTGGCATTTTATTTAGTAGGTCAAGCTCATAATCAACATGAATGAACTGTCACTTCAATTTATCCACCATCCGCTCCCATCTTGTGATTTTATCCTTTCCTCTTTGATTTCACTCCAATTGAATCTCTTCCCACCAGATCTTTGCATGACCTTTTAGTCTGGCCTTCGTGAATTTGACCCTATCAGGATCATTGATATCTTCATACTCAAATTATTCTTCACATTCATTGATCCATTCGATCAACACCTCTGGGTTAAGATTTCCTGAAAATGTAGGAACCTCAATCTTAGGTCTTTTCCTGATCTTGGAAATGGCCCAAAAAATTCTTTCTTCCTCTTGGTTCAGAATTTTTCCTTCTTGATCAGAATTTCCTTCTCCCTCGGCTTCATCCTCACTTTCGTCTCTGACATTAAGATTCATTCCTCTATGAATCTCCTCTTGAAATGCTTGCACTTGTCTCTACAGTGCCCTAACCTCAGGTGTTACAACACCAGCTCTACCACCACGTTCTCTTTGTGGAGGCATTTTCAAGCTTCTCGCTGAAACCCTAACCACGGTCCTGGTGCAAAATGCCTCATAGTCGGTGATCTGTTTACACAGAAATCCTAACCCATAGTCCTAGTGCAAACTATCTCACAATCGGTGATTTTTTTACACACTCAAGAACTCCTGCTCTGATACCACTTGATGATGGGTGCTCCCCTTAATACCACAAACACATAACAAAAATAGAGAAACAACAACAATATGCAAGAATAAAAAATGGGCTTCTTATTATCTCCACAAATGTAGAATTACAAACTTTCAGAATTACAATATGTAAAGCCACATGGGCATTCCCTTACAATATTCTGTAGGACAAAGCCTCGAATCAATACCCAGATCTACTACCCAGAACTGCCCCGAACTGCCTAAGACAACACTACGGGCCTTCCTTATATAGGCTATTTCCACTGGCCAAGAAGGTTCCAGACATTTAGCCCTTTAGGCCGACTAAACATAGTGTTATTTATTTTTCATAATTATTATGATAGGGTTGGCTCAAAAGAAATACAAAATATGATTTTAGGTAACCCAACTTCCGGAGGCCATAACTTTTTAACCATAACTTCATTTTTCTATTGTAACCACTTTTTGAAAACACCATGACGAGATCTACAGTGCTTGACACGGGCTAGTGCTAGTCAGTCGGGGGTCGATCATGATCCGGAGCCTCTAAGGCCTTCAAAATTGACCTGAAAGATTTCATACCCAAGAACCTCAATAACTTCACCAATACAAATGATGTGGCAATGAAACTCGACTGGTAGGCTGAAATGACTAAGATGAACCTCCAACTGTGAAATCAGAACATTCTAAGATGATATGACCAACTTACTAAAAATAGTAAGTTTCCATAAATAGCAGCTCTGCACAAGATAGACCCTTATTGAAAATAAAACCAAAAATATTTTTGGGTGATGCAAGATTGCTCTTACACCCAGGATGCTCCTGCATCAATCTACCTTCTCAAGATCTTCAAGAAAATGATCCTGGTCCTAACCAAGAGAATATTTTCCATTCTATTGAATAGACTACTACTACCGCTACTACTAAACATACTTCTAACTCTCATCACACACATCCTGATTGGGGAAAACTAGCTAACGTCTTCCATATCTTGGATATCCCTCGGGTTTTGCCTATTCTAGACTACTCTATTGATCCTGCTGCTGAGAACACACTTCCTATGACAGATGATAGTGATGAAGAAAATATACCCCCTACTATTTCTTTGGCTGATTACATCAGTAAATATCACAATAGTGAAACAAACTCAAATGAATATGATTGGGACTCCTTATCAGATGCTACTATGGAAATACTAGTTGTGTTATACATAGGTATGCTCCTACTAAAAATTTTGAAAAAGGAGAAAGCTCTAACCCTCAAGATCAAGTTGATGATAATGATCCTTTCCACCCTTTTGTGGAAATCATTCCTATGGCTCCCAGGCCATCTACTCAAAACAATACTCTAGCTACTCCAACAAATCACGGGCACATAAGGCCCCATCCTGTCACAACTTCATGGAATATAGACAAATCTAGAGAGTTGGTTCCTATTCATGCACTTTTTCCACCTAAAGAAGGACCTAGTTGTCAAAATCAACCATCTTGGTTAGACTCACATAATACTCCTCTAAAATCCTCTAACTCTTCTAGGATGACTCATGATCAACAACATTCTATGGAGGATACTTTTCTTTATCTGTCTGATTTATTCATGAATGATGAGGATGATACCAGTGTCTTTTCACTTGAACCTGTTGAATCTTTACCTCTTGTCCCTTCTGAGCCAATCAGCTGGCTCACTTCTCATCCATCTCTCCTTCTAAAATAGTCATATCTGCCTCATTCATCTATAATTCTCAAGTCTTCCGGATGTAACTTGGATACCTGACATAAAAATTAGAATACACTTATATCTAAAGGTCGCTATGCCCCATCTAATAGACACATGACTACAAAGGAAAAAGACATATTTAAAAGACCACAAAGGTTCTCCAAAAAGAAAAGAAGAAAATCAAAGAACATATGGATTCCAAAATCAATCATCAAATTGCAAGCATCTCAAAATAAAAAGGCTAAGTGGATTCCCAAGTTGAAAGAATTGGATATAAAATAAAAATTAAAGTTTCCATTCAATCTCCCATCTCCTTCTTATGACTCACTTTACTCCCCACTCTATTTCACCATCATTACCTCTCACATCTTCTTCTCCTCTCAGCTCTATCATCGTCTTCCCAAAAGTGCACACTAGTATCTACTCATCCTTAATGACTTGTTTAAGAGAAGTCTCGATGGTACTCTCCTTAGACATTTAGAACATGAGAAATCTAACAAAGCGTTAAGAGAGGTCCATGAGGGTATTTGTCGATCTCATTCGAATGATCCTTCCTTGGCTATGAAACTATTGACAGTTGGACACTACTAGTCGGATGCTCCTATCACTACTACAACATCTGGTTCTGAAGCTTCTCAATTGGGTACTTCTATAAGTGGTGTTTTCAAGGAACCTCTCAACGCTCTTCATCTACAATGACTCAACAACCAGATACCTTGCTTCTGTACAATAATTTATGATACTAAAAAAATTCTAAAAAGCATAAAATGTCCTAAAAAAATCTTTAAAATTGTAAAATATCCTGAAAAAATTATCATCCTAGTGAAAACCTAGTAATAGGTGCCTTGATGTATCCTCCAAAAAATCAAAAATTAAAAAATATAAAAAAAATACAAAAATACAAAAAAAAATAGAAAGAGAAAAAAATTGTGCCTTGGTGAGAACCTGGAAACAGGCGCCTTGGTAGAAAAAATAGAAATAATCTCCAATTGGTGAAAACCTAGCAAATAGGCATCACTTGTAATCAGTGTTCCATCTATCAACACATGGCTAAGCTCTTGTCTCTTTCCATCCATCTCGCTTTTTGTTTCCTTGTGTCATCTTGGATACTACTTGTCTTTGTCTTATCCTCAATTCTTGTATGTCGTCTAAAGGTAATCATACTCCTATCTGAGCTTCTAGTTCTTATCGCTTGGTCAACCTCTTGAACTTACCTTGAGTCAATTTATCAGTCCTTCTTGGTGGACACTTTATCAGTGACACACTACTTGGTGTTTCTCAACACCCCAATCCTTCAAAGTTTCTTAACACTACCCATCTGGACATCACTATGTTTTTCAACACATATCAGATCTTACACTATCCACTGCACACTTGCACTTTGACACTAGCACAAAGGTGTTCCTTAACACCCAACAACAACTTACATCCTAGAAAACTAAAAATGACTGAGATATGATGAACTATTTTCTTGTGTGTTGTCTGTTATCATTTATTTTCACTTGCTATATATTTTCTAAGGTCGCGTGACGATATCTACTTGCCTATAGATTCACGATTGGGGGCATAACATCTTTTTCTTTGATTTCTTCTCATGGTGTGATTTTAATGATCCTAAGTTGTCTAATAAATTGGGTGTCTTTGATAAGAGCCTTTATCATGATTGGAAAGCCACAAATAGTTCAACCCTCTTTATTCAAACACTTATGTGAGGTTGGAATTATCTTCTTGTATGTTGCTTGTGTGTAGCACATACGACGACACTCCTAGTTATCTTGGCATCTTGTGCCTCGATATGGGTGTTATCTTACAACATTAACTTGGAAACCATGTTCAAGTTATCTCAATGCTTATGTCTTGATGCTTACGTGTGTTTCCTACAACTTATATGATAAGGTCATATTCATATTTCCACAATTACTTTTGTATCAGTGAAGGTTGTACTGACCTCTGATGGCCCAAATGCTCAAATGATGAAAACTAATAGTCTAAAGGATCGGTGACTTGACTATTCCAAAACCCATAAGCTACATTCTCAGGATACATTTCATTCAAGGGATGCATTTAGCTTTGCATTTCTGGTTCTCTTGAGCTATTCTTTTTTTCCTTCCTCTCTGCTGAGGTATTCAACTAAAAATCCTTATGTTTGATCCTACTTTGGGGATCAAAATTGAAATTCCAAAACTCCTAACACAGTTAAAAACTGACGCTACTACTTCTTGCTCACTTTCACTTTCATTTATGGATCTCGAGGCTACTCCTCACCCCTTGAACCTCGTTTCCATTTTGATCCCAAGGGGGCATGACAATATAGAAAATATTTTCGCCGATCAAATCTCCTAATATGTAAATCTAGTAATTAAACATGTAGACACCTAAAAATCCTTTAGAAAATAAAATATTTTTATTTTCTGAAAAATCCCTGATGACATCATCATTTGTTAATTAATTAATTATTTAATTTATTTATTTATTTTTATGTCATTAAATCCGTTTATCTTAATTAAAAATATTTAATTAAGAAATCCCTCCCAAAAATGTTTAAATCTTATTTAAACATTATTCCCCTATTTATTAATTATTTAATTAATAAATTGACCAAAAATCCCAAAATATATAATTAATTTATTTTTTGTCCAAAACTTGGCCAATTTCCTTAAGACCACTAACCTCTTCCAGAATCTTCTAATCCTTCTTTAATTTTGATTAAAGGCTAATCCCATCATTTCCTAAACCTAATCCCAACTCAAAATATTTAATTAAGATTAAATATTTAATCCTCATGTTTATTAAATTCATTTTAATAAATATTCTCAAAACCTAAACCATGGAAATAAATAAATCTTTATCTATTTCCTAAAATCTATGTTTATCCTAAGGAAATTCTAGACTTTTCTAGAAAGTTTTATCCTTGTCCCCCTAATCCTAATCCTAATCCTAATCCCCCCCCTAACCTTATCACATTCCCTAACCAAGGTTAGCCAACTCCTAAGCTTAACCCAAAGTCAACAAAACTTCTAGAAACTTCTCTTACATGAATTAAATGCATTTAAAGCCTCCTTATCCCTCTTACATGCATTTATGATGCATTTAAGAAGCCCCTCACCCCTTTCTTACACCCTTTAACCTTAGGCACATTTCCCAAATTGTGCACATCCCTCCCATCTTTCAACCCAATACCCCTGTGACACTTGTCACAAGGAGGTGGCCCTGAACTAGCACAATCCATGTGCTCCCCTTTGAATGAATCTTGGCCTCTCTTAAAGATTTTGATCCTGACCACTCATTCCTCCTTCCCAAAAGCCTATAAATACTCCTCATTTCTAAGAGCAAAATACCCATTCACTTTTTATTTCAAGCAATGTTATAATGCTAGAATAGCTCTAAATCATTTAGCTTTCATACTAATTGTTAGTTTTAATCATTTCAAGCATTTTTAGCTCACATCTTAGCATAGAACTAATGGATTAACTTAGTTTAATTCTTGTTTATGCATCATTCTCACATCTATTTTGGGTTCTAAAATCTACTTAATCATACTAGTTGCATAAATCTTGATTTTTGAAGCCTTAGGGGCAATTTTGGGTGTTCTACCCAATATTGTGCCATTTTTGGGGTGTTCATGAATCTCAATGCATCTTAGCATGCATTAGAATATGCTCCAAGTGCTTAGAGAGCACACTCACATCCCCTAAGCAAGAGCAAATCAAACAGTGCTTGGGTGCACCTGTTTAAGCTCTATCTGAGGTGGCTTAGTTTAGATGTTTTTGTTTTGAATTGATATAATGTTAGATTAAAACCTAATGTTTGCTTGTCTTAGCCTTTCAAAATAGATACAGATAGCCTTGCTCACAAAACCAAATCTTAAATTGATCAAGTCAATTAGGACTAAACATCATTGCTCATGGCATCTCAGCTTCATCGCTTCATATCAAGTTGAGATTATCCGCATCTCCTTTCTGAAAGAATGTTTTCATCGCTTCATATCAGTTCACTTGGACAAACATCTTTTCAATCTATTGGGGTATATTAGATTCATTAGGTTCCATATCAATCTGGTATTGTCTCTTAGATGATTATCTATCTCAATCTCCTTGGACAGATATTCAGTCTCATCGCTTCCTATCAGGCTAGATACTCTCATCTGGCTTATCGGTCTCCGTTCAATCAGATTCAGAGTCAAATCTCCATGAGCTACCTTGACATCATCATTCTTTGACTCAATGTGTTCTCAGATCGCTCACACAGTAGTCAAAGAGGGGTAAATGTAATCACCTAAAATTGGTCTACTAGAACTTGATCCCCCTTTTGATCAAATCGTCTATTTTCTATGCATTATGATGTAGAGTATCCTTTAACATCCCCTTTGCATAATTAAATCAAAAATCTTATATCAAGCTTATACTATGTTCTTATTTATAGAGCTTGCATATTTATTTAATTGCTAAAACCTTACTTTTAATATAAAGTTTCTACACTTTTATTAAAAGAACACATTCACATGTGTGCACACACTTAGTCTTCATTAATTAGCAATTAAAAGGGGATTTTTGCTTTCAAAAGCTATTTTTTCTTATTCTACCTAACATTTCCCTTTTTCCTCTTAATCCTCACCACTCATCTCTACCTAACCTTGCATCTCCTTTTGCTTGTTCATCTCATCCACTCGTTCTTTTGCCTCTTAATCTCCACTCTTCATTCTTGAGGCAATATTTTTAAAAGGAAGCTCTTCCCTTGCGCAAGGGTCCTAATTTGTTTTTTTATCTAGATCATCTTAAGCATCTTGCATTCTATCTCTCTTGCATTCTTAGATTAATCTTGTCATTTGAATTCTTAGCTTTAGCTCTCTCATTTCTTAGCTTAACTTCATTTCTAGATTAATCTTGCATTGTTAATCTAGTTTCTTTCTTGCATTGCTTCATGGATAGCTCTTGCATTCTCATTCTAGATTACAAGTTGCTTGCATACATTCTTAGCTTAATCTATCATCTCTTAGCTTGTGTTCTTGCATCTTAGCTTCATTCTTGCACTTTGAATCTTCCATTTTGGAGTAGTTAAGTCACTAACCTCTATGCCAATTTAATGAGCATCGTGAGAAGGGTTAAACTCACTTCAACTAGGAAGCTATGAGCTACTTATTGAGACTTCCTCTACCATGGATTCTCTCAAGTGTAATGGTTTATAGAAGTGTGTCACACTTTTGATCACACAGTATTCAGGTTTAAATTTCCTTATATAATTTTCAACTTGCTTCAAAAAAATATTCAACTTCATGTGGTTGATCTCAGCTAGCAGAACATTGATGTATTCCTTAACATCCTTTGTATTAAGTGCATCCAAAAAAACCATCAAGAAAGCACCATCATTGTCTTTACCCGTGGCTAAAAAGGGATAGGGCTTGATATTTAGTTGATACTTCATTGAAGCATCAACAACAATAAAAAAAACCCTCTCAACTTCAATGTTCAAAAAATATTACATCAAAATGATAAATACCTAAGTTCATCATTGCTACGATTTGTGCACACTTCACTACAAGGGAAATCTTCTCACTTTTTCAATTGCATAACACTTCTCTTTAGATTGCATAACTAAAAAAATTGAAATAAATGTAAAACATAGAATATATATCATGTTTGTTAAAACCCTAAGTGATATGCATTGAATTCATATCATCAATAAGTGAAACATTCAAAATCCTTTGTAAGAAAATTGACCTTGAAAACCTCCACAAGTCCCTACAAAGAATTGAAATATTTTGAGATTTTGTGCAATACCTTTTTCATGATGAATATTATCCATCATATCAACCTTAAGGGGGTTTGTAAGTTTTTTAGTAAAAACTTCCCCTTAGACAATACTCTTATATTTAGTTTTTTGAAAAAAAATTTGCACTCTCATGAGGTACAAATTCATCTTTTGCCTTACTTCCTTCCTCAACATTTGACTTCTTGATCCATGTCTTTTGCATCTTCTCCCTTTCTTTTTGTGTATATATGTATATATATCTTCTTCAGTGGAATATAGGTACTTACATGCTTCCCTCTGTAAAATCTAGCAATGTGTCCCTATTCATTGTAATTATAGCAAGTAGAACCATGTTGTAGACCATTTTCAATCATTTTAGTTTTAGATCTACACTCAACAACCTTGTGTGCAAATTTATTGCATGCATAACAATAACCATGAAAAGATCAAGCATTCCTACCATTCATACTTATGAAACCATTTCTCATCATTCTAATTTTACATTCATTAGCTTTATGTCCAAATGTTTTGCAAGCACATAATTGACCATTAAAGGGTTCAAGTCTTGAAAAGATAATCTTTCTTTTAAATTTACTAGTTCTATGTCCAAACATGTTGAAAAAAAAATATTTACCAATGAAGGATTAACAATAACTAGTTTGAGAAAGAACATACTTCTTGAGATTCTTCTTATTTCATATTGGAGTGAAGCTTCTCTAATCTTCTTTTGTATTCTTGGATTCATCATTGACCTTTTCTTTTCCTTTTTCATCTTGCTTAAAAGTTTTAGAACTTTCCCTTTTACTAAAACCAAGACCACCATTGTCCTTTGGTATTTTTTGAAAGGTGGACATTTGATCAAGCAATTCACTACTACCTTGGAGTTTCAATCCTTTGTCAATTTGTTATTTTGCATCCTTCAACTCCTTCCTCAATGAAACATCCTCTTCCTCAAGATTATTGTATTGAGTGGATTTTTCTTCGTTAACATATAACATTGGCATTAGAAACATGCATGACAAAGCCAACCATAAAAAGCTATAACATTATGTAAATAAGAAATCCTAATCTCATTAATGAAGCTATTACTACAAAATGCATGAAATAAAATAAAATAAATTAAACATCATGAAAATTCCTTTTTCCACTCTATTATTCTTCTTTCTCCTCTAAACTATGTTTCTCTCAAAGAGATGAGTGCACAAATATGATAAAATCTAAGGATATTCTGACAAAGTAAATACAAGGATACTAGAAAGTTTATGGTTCTCTAAAATGAGATTTGAGCTCACAATTTATATATTTTTTAATATTTCATGGACAAACGAGATTAAAGGAAAACGAAGGGACAAAGATTGCTCATGGAGTTAGAAATGAGAAATTAGGGGGAAAAAATTAGAGGAGAAATTAGTGGGAGCTGGAAGGGGATAAATTAGTGAGTACGACAAGGGAGTTGAAAGTGGAGCTATAAATCAGGGTGAAATTAATAATTATCAATTATCAATTTGCTCATATTTAGAAATTAGACAATTGGATATAATTATTTATTCAATTTCAGAAAAAAGGGATAAATAAATAATATTTATTTACCAAAGAGGAGGCATTAGGATAGAGGAAAAATTAAATGGTTATTTTCCCTAGGAAAAAGATTAAATTATTGAAAAAATTATTTAATCAGACCAATATTAGAGACAATACTATGAAAGATAGCCAAATTAGAGGACAAAAATTAATAATTAATTAAATAATTATCATCATATAATTTTAATGGAAGAACGACACAATATCGATGAATGAAAAAGATCAAATGCATGATATAGAGGACATGTTGAAAAGTGGTGTTGTGGGTGTTCACCATTTTTAAGTATCCATAGTCTTGAAACTTGGTTTCCAAATAAGTTTAGTAGTCTTCTTTACGTCTTCAACTTGAATCTTCAAATGGACTATGTCATTTTCGTCTTTCTTAAGCTTATCACGAGATTAATATGGTTATAGCACCTTCAAAATCAAAAAGAGAGAATCTAAATTATTCTTCAAGGTCTACTACTCCATTAACATCTCATACTTTATGTTCTATGACATGAATATTTTTCCAAATCAAACATATTATTTAGTCTTGTTCTAGACCCTATGTGTTCAAATGTACGATCTACCTCAGGTATTAAACTAACACTTAAGGAACCTCTCTAATACCAATTTTTGAACACACTTGAATGTTGAGGGAGGGGGTTTGAATCAACATATATTAAAATATAATAAATTGTTACCCCAATTCATCACATACTTAGTAAAGTATTGAGCTCCTCCAAGGAAATTCAGTAGATCCTCCATCCTAGTTATAGGGAATCTATTTCTAATAGTAATCCTATTTATTGCCGTAGAATCAATGCAAAGTCTCCACTTACCACCTTTTTTTGATCCCAAGACCACTGGTATTGCACATGGATTGATGTTTTTCCTTATTAGACCTTGATCAAGTAACTCTTGTACTTGCCTTGCCACTTATTGGTTCTTCTCTGGTGTGATTTTTTAAGCTTTTTTATTTCGCAATGAGGCCCCTAGTATAAAGTCTATTTGATGAGTTATAGAACTCTTAGATGAAGGATTTTTGGTGTTCCATCACTGACTATACCCTTGTATCTCCCAAGAAAATCTTGAACCTCCACTGGTATAGGTGCTTGTTTAGGCTTTTCTACTTCCTTGGGCTTCACCACTATGGCATACCCCTCACTGCCTACTTCTTGAAGTGTATTCATTAATTCTTTTCCACTACTAAGAAACACACTAGGAGTATTTCTGTGAACTTCATCATCGTGCACCAAGGACTGTACTTTGAATGTTTTTCCATCCTTCTTAAATGTAACAGTGTTCCCCTTTCCATCATACATGGATTCTCTATCATATTTCTATGGTCTACTCAATAAGAGATGGCAGACATCCATGGGCAACACATCACATAACAATTTTTCCTTGTATCCCCCAATGGAGAATTCAACCCATGTCTTCTCATTCACTAGGACACTTTGCCCTTTGTTCAACCATGTCACCTTGTAGGAATTTCTATGGGGTATCTTTGTCAAGTTAATCTTCTTAACTGCTTCCTTTCCAATGATATTGTCTATGGAGCTAGAATCCACAATCACCTTACACACCTTACCAAGGATCTTACACCCAATTCTGAATAGGGATCTCCTCTATTTTGGTTCTTCTTTCACTGGTTGTCTTATCAAGACCCTTCTAAACATAAGGTTCTCTCTCATCTTTGATTCTATGTGACTTACCTCTAGTGACTTGACACTTGATGATTCTGCTTGTGCATATGCCACTCTCTTTTATAAATTAGAAGTAGATACCTTCTATGGACACCTATAAGTTGGATGTCCCATCTTTCCACAGTTATAGAAATTTGTGCTGTAAAATTATGAACTACTTCTTCCTGCACCTCTTCCTATATTATAACCTCCATGAGTACCTCTACTTCTACCAAAACTTCCTCTAGCACTTGTCTCACCACCTTTCTCTAAAATTTTAGACTCTCCTTGGCTCCTCTGATCAATCCCTCTTCCTTGGTGACCACCTCTATGACCTCTTTGGTCTCTTCCTCAGCCTTGATTTCTTGAGTTGGAATCTTACTTCCTTCTACTATTTTCCTCTATCTTTAGTGCCAACTGATAGCACTGGTGAACTATTTTAGGACTTCAGAGACTCATCTCCTATTGAATGGACCACTTCAAGCAATTAAGATACCTGGAAACCTTAATGATTTATGTAATACCCCAAAAATGGCCTATAAGTTCATTAACCTCTTACATCTACAAATTGATCGAAATTGACATCAAAGTCCTAACCTAAGGCACATCTGCACATCAGTTTATCAAAAACCTAATTGATTATCTTAATTCTACATCGGGGACTATTCCTTGAATATTCCTAATTTATCATGATTATCTTTAATTGAATATTATTTGGTGATAAATGTCATTATTTATCCTAAAGTTTATTAATTGAATATGATGAATATTTAATTAATTAATTTAATTCTGTCACTTAATTATTTAATTAGATTTAATTGCATTTATTCCTAATTAATATTTATTTTATTTTGACAATAAATCAAAATTCCTACAAACAATCAATTGAATATTTATTGATTTAAAATCAAAGTTGCCAAATTTAATGATTTAATTGGAATAAAGTTTGATTTAATAACTAATTAACTCATAAATCAATTTTTTTAATTCAAAATTAGTTAAGTTGAAGATAAATCACTTTATTTTTAAATTAATTCATAGTTATCTATACACATTTGGAGGAGCATTTAAACTTTAAATCAGAAAATCAATTCAAGTTGTTATCTTTTGGAAACTCAACATCTATTTTGAGTTGAAAATTGATCTAAACTTCTGATTTGAGTTAAAAAGTTGTTTTTGCATGATTTGCATGATTTTGTGAGTTGATTTGTTTCTAATTTCTTGTTGACTCAAAAATCAACTTGAGTTTATCAAGAGTGATTTATGGCTTTTCTCAATGCATCCTCAAGCCCTGGATTTCTATAAAATAAAGGCTTAGCTCTTCACAATTTACCACTCTCGAATTTGCACAATTACTCTAGCGAATTTGCCACTGAAGGATCGAGCACTTGCCACAGGCGATTTGTGAGATTTTTCATTGTTGGTCATAAGCATTCATAGTTTTTCATATCATTCTTAGATTAATCTGCATATCATTTCAAATTCATTCTAGATTAGTTTCATCTAGTTTTCCATCAAATTGCATGCAAAATCCAAAAAAATAGATTAATCTGCATTCATACAGTTTTTCATTGTTTCAAATTCTAATCCTTCGTTTATGTGTTGCATTGTCACTGATCTCGATTTCAATCTAAGAACATCATACTCGCACCTACTAGAAGGTAGTAAATCACTTGGTTAGCTTAGTTTAATTTATTTGCAGATTTCGATTATGCTAACCTCTAATGTTTTACTAAAGTGTTGTGTCCACAGCTAGGTACAGTTTTCACACATATTTCTGGTTGAATAATGAATTGAAAATGACCCTTTTAACCCTTATATAGGTTTTTGACCTAATTTTTCAAAGTGGTCCATTTTCCATGAAAATTGCACCCCTGGCTAATTTCGACGTTCTGAACCCATTTTCAGGATCAAAACAAAATTTGAGAATGTTTACTACGTCAAAATCGCGATTTAAATTTTTCAGACCTAGGACGGCCGACTGCTTGCATAATCGACCTTCAATCATCACAGAAATCCAAAATTCAACTTAACTGATTATCTTACATCAAAACTATCAAAATTTCAACCTGGTCAACCATGGTCAACTCATGGTCAAACCTAGTCAAACTTGGTCTCTAGGACCTCTAAACGATGCAGAACACATTCTCGAACATGTACAACCAATTCTCAAATCAATTAACATGCTTCTAAACTATTTACCGCTAAACTTTCTTGTTAGATTTCAATTTTCATCCTGAAGGCGGCATGGTATTGCATATCAATCAAATCTGTAAATCAAATTTCTTTCCTCAGGGATCAAGACAACAAACACATCTAATTATTGATTCATCAAAATTCCTCGTCGCTTGGGGCACATCGCTTGGAGCATATCAAATTCATCGAGATCCATATCAATTCGGTATCCTATTCTATCTTGTAAACTGTATCAGATTTCATAACCATTGGTTCATTAGTGTTATTTCCTTGGTTCTTCGTAACTAAAGGGTTCAGATGTGATACCGTTTCGACTCCTTTGGACAATCAGGTCTGGAATCAGGTCACTCACTTCTTTGTAATCATAGGGTTCAGAATCGGGCATTTTGATACTTTTTCATAATCACTGGTTCATTGTTGCTATAGTTAACATCATCTCGATTCTTGGTCAACCAGGACCTGAATCAACATTTCTAATCCTTCAATCAGTTTCTATCTTAGAATTGGTTCATCTTTCAAATTAGTTTCAGCATCAAAAATAGATTAATCTTTGAACCACGACGCTTCACACAATAATTCAAAGAGGGGCAAAATGTAATACCCCAAAAATGGGCTATAAATTCATTAACCTCTTACATCTACAAATCGATCAAAATCGACATCAAAGTCCTAACCTAAGGCACATCTGCACATCATTTTATCAAAAACCTAATTGATTATCTTAATTCTGCATCGATGAATATTCCTTGAATATTCTTAATTTATCATAATTATCTTTAATTGAATATTATTTGGCGATAAATGTCATTATTTATCCTAAAATTGATTAATTGAATATGATGAATATTTAATTAATTAATTTAATTATGCCACTTAATTATTTAATTAGATTTAATTTCATTTATTCCTAATTAATATTATTTTTATTTTGATAATAAATCAAAATTCCTACAAACAATCAATTGAATATTTATTGATTTAAAATCAAAGTTGTCAAATTTAATGATTTAATTGGAATAAAGTTTGATTTAATAATTGATTAACCCATAAATCAATTGTTTTAATTCAAAACCAGTTAAGTTTAAGATAAATCACTTTATTTTAAATTAATTCATAATTATCTATACACATTTGGAGGAGTAGTTAAACTTTAAATCAGAAAATCAATTCAAGTTGTTATCTTTTGAAAACTCAACATCTATTTTGAGTTGAAAATTGATCTAAACTTCTGATTTGAGTTAAAAAGTTGTTTTGCATGATTTGCATGATTTTATGAGTTGATCTGTTTCTAATTTCTTGTTGACTCAAAAATCAACCTGAGTTCATCAAGAGTGATTTATGGCTTTTCTCAATGCATCCTCAAGCCCTGAATTTCTATAAAATCAAGGCTTAGCTCTTCACAATTTACCACTCTCGAATTTGCACAATTACTCTGGCGAATTTGCAGCTGAAGAATCAAGCACTTGCGACAGGAGATTTGTGAGATTTTTCATTGTTGGTCATAAGCATTCATAGTTTTTCATATCATTCTTAGATTAATCTGCATATCATTTCAAATTCATTCTAGATTAGTTGTTACATTGTCATTGATCTTGATTTCAATCTGAGAACATCATACTCGCACCTACTAGAAGCCAGTAAATCACCTGGTTAGCTTAGTTTCATTTATTTGCAAATTTTGATTTTGCTAACCTCTAATGTTTTACTGAAGTGTTGTGTCCACAACTAGGTACAATTTTCATACACATATTTTTGGCGCCCACTATGGGGCCCTGAAATAGGTCTCCATTCAATTCTAATCAATTTCATTCAATTTTCTATCATTTTCTGCCATTTATGCAATTTTTTAAAGATTTTGTCCGTACATTTTTCATATGACTTTTGTTAGAAAGTCATACCAGAACCCCCTGACTGTCATACGACAATTGATATTTTTGAGGCTCGTATCAGAACTTACACAATTTTATTTGAGAGCTACTCTGTCATATGGGAAGACACCCACTGTCGTACGAGTTTCTAGATTGTTGTACGAGAGGTAACTTACTGTCGTACAAGTTTTGGCATCAGAATTCAATTGTCGTTTCAGATTTTTGGGCAATTTTCTAAATTTGATTTTTGGATTTGGACTAACAGTTAACCTTAACAATTGAGATCTTATGTTTCTGATTGGTATTTGTTGATTCTGATTGGAAAAGCACAAGAAAAATTGCTAAAACAGGAAAAATCTACTAAGCGCATTGCAAGGAATTTAGGTATTCTGCTATGGTTTGATAACATTTCAATTTGGATTTAAAATGAACTCTCACATGTCAAGCTTGTATGCCTTTCCAGCTTTCATAATTCACACTTCAGTTTTTGGCTATAAAATGAACATAGGTTTGCATTTTGCATATCTGTAACACATAGTAAATAGGCCCTATGAACACTATTTTTGGATGATCTTGAGAGAGTGAGTTGCATTCTCTTGTTCACACATGTGAAGATCTTCTTGATGAAGGATCTCCTTGTAGCTAGGGAGGTTACTAAGATTATTTCACGTTCTACTTGGTTTGGTCCTCAGCTTTTGATCGATATGTTCTCTCTCCGGAGAGATCGATAGAGCATAGTTGTTGACATCATAAATCTTGGTGGGATAATTTTAGTCTTAGTGTGTCATATTAATCTATATGTTATGTTTGGGTAAAAGTGATAAGGCTAGAGGACTATGCTCTACTCCCTTTTTGGGTAGTATCAAAAACTCAAATCCTTGGATCTCGACCAAGTTCCCATGTGGTATCTTTTGTGAGTCACCTTTAGAGAGGGTTAACCATAGTGGACATTCCTTTTATTGGGTCAACCATGTGGATGAAACCTCAAGTGGTAATAGTCATTTTCGTCATGGTAGCAGCAGCCACTATATAAATGTCCTCGTGGAGGAAATCTTCATAGGTGTGGTCTCTTGTTGGGTTATCAGATCTCTCTAGCAGCTCTTGATTGATTAAATTCTTGGACTGTGTCAAAACCCTGGTGCGCCTGGATTGGAGTTTTCCCTCTTGAGATCACAAAAGTTGCAAAGTCAGACCATTACTACAAACCCTAGTGAGGCCAAATTTTTCATTTTCTAGGACTATGTGCGTTATTGAAATTTTTTTTGGAACATACACAACTAGCATTTCTAGGGATTAGCACATTAAGTCACTTGATTATTCATGCGCATGGTTGCTTTGTGCCCTGTTCATTATTTTCAAACGTGCTTGAAATCACTTGCTTATTGTTCTACGTGCTTGTTTACTTACTTGGTTATTGAAAATGAACAATCCTGAAACAAACTTCAAATCTAGACAAAAAATTTTGCAAAAACACATATTTTGAAAATTGAAAAATTGCAAATCTAACACAAAATTCCTTTCTAGAGTCAAAATTCATCCCACGGGATTAGAAAGTCGTACGATTTTTGACCCTTTGTCATATCAAAACCCTTGGATTGTCATATGAGAGCTTGTATATTTTCGTACAAGTTTTGTCAAAAATCACAAGCAAAAAGTCAAAATCTGCTATCAACAATCATGCGAGCTTTGCAATTGTCGTACGAGTCTTGTCAATTATCGTGCCAAAGCTTACCCACTATCGTATGAGCCTGTAGAAAGTCATATGAGAATTTTGAAAATTTTCCAAAAACTTGCCAAAATTGCTAGAAATCCATTTTTTACAACCTACTTCCAGATTTTGTCAAACAAATTATTGTGTCACAAATAAAGTAGAAGCCAAAAAGAATTCAATCATTTTCCTAAAGTGGTCTCTTGAGTCTGATCTAGCCTTCTGATTTATCGATTTGAGTCTTTTTCATCTTGTGTCAAAACCTTGTCAAAATTATCTTCAATTCAATCTACAACAAAAATGGTTGTGTTGCGAGCTCATGTCTGCCATCTTTTGGGTGTCTACCCATACTACTAGGGTACAATATCCTTCATTTACATCCAATCTAATCTTCAATCAATCCAATCTTGACAAGGTTGCATCATTCGATCTTCTTGAATCAAGTCATTCTTCAGTTGTCTTCATCTTGCTCTTTTGTTTCATAGAAGGTTAATGGTGGAAACTAGAGCTTCATCACAACAAAAAACAAGGAGAAAAACCCAAATTCTCTTCAGATGCATCTTCTGTGATTGCTGAGACATTTCATCAAACTTTTGACACAGCTAAATTTGTAGAAGATGCTCTTGGAAATCTTTACTTGATAGGTGGTTACGTCACCCCTCCTACATCAACCCATGCAGGCCATCAAGTAACTCCCCCTACATCAATCCATGTAGGTCATCAGGCAACTCCTCATCGATGAATTTCTGGTAGTTCTCTTAGCAACACTATGTCTCAAGCAGGGATGAACCAAGGGTCTCAAGGACATCAATCTCAACATGGTGCAGATCACAAACCCATAGCTTTTGAAATTTCTTGATATCAAAATGATGATGACTTCAAGAGAATGATGAGGCATTTATTGAAAGAAGACAGAGAAACATACTTCCTAGAGTTGGCTTGTCAAGAGGCTAAACTTCCTCCCAACTTTAATGTTGAAGATACCATTACGCATGAGGAAGAAACTCCAATCACCACTATGATGAAATAGATGCTTTCCATGCAAGTTAAACTCAACAAACTTGAAAAAGAGAAGGAACCTAAAGAGTTCTCCATGGAAGCTCTATGCCCTTTTCCATTTGATAAAGACTTGTACTTGCCACCATTCCTAAAGAGAGTGGAGATGCCTAAATATGATAAGTATGATGGAAACTATGATCCTCAAGATCATGTCAGAGAATTATGTACTCAGTCTATGGAGTTCATGCATGAACCAACCAACCTAATGCATATTTTCCCTTGATCCTTGGGAGGGTCAGCTATTCATTGGCTCTCAAAAATGCCTCCAACTATCAAAACTTTTGAGGAGTTAATCAAAATACTCTATCAGCAATACTCCTACAACATCCAACACACAGTCACCATGATCGACATCTATAATCTGAAGAAAAACTCAAGAGAACCATTCCTGAATTTTCTCAAAAGATGGAGGAAGAAATTTTTTCTATATGCTAGACCCATTCCAGAAACTGAGAAGCTGGAAATTTTCATCAACAATCTTGTTCTATAAATCAACTACCATTTGTAAATTCAAAATCATACATCCTTTGATAAGATGGTCAAAAATGCAATCAAAATTGAGAAAGTACTTGTACAAAAAGGAGACATATCACTCCAAAAGGACAAGTATGAATCTGGATCTAGTTCTAAAGACAAAGGCAAATATTGGAACAAGAATAAAGGTGTTTTCATAGATGGTGTTGTTGATACTATCTATGTCCCATCTAAGGCACCTGCTTTCAATCTCACTATTGGCACCCAAGCTATCAAAGCCTCAAAAGAAAAGGCAACCGAATCAAATAAGAAGCCATCTAACTACAAACCTTGGGCTACAGATCCTAAACACAAGTTTACTCCACTTAGAGAGTCCTTGGAATCTACCATGAAAACTCTATTAGCCAACAACATCATCACCTTGCCTGAGATAAAAGTCTTTGATCCTGAACCTAAACCAAAATGGTGGAGAGAGAATAATTTATGTGACTTCCATCGCAATAAGGGTCATAAAAATAATAATTGCATCTACTTGAAACACATCATACAAGACAAAATTGATAATGGAGAAATTGTAATTGACAATCATAAAAGCAATAATGATCATACAACATTCACGAAACCATTTTTGAAGCATGGTCAAGGAGATTTGTCTTCACAGCCTAATGTGGGGACGTCCTAAAGTCAATTATGCTTACTCTAGAAACAATGTCGTGATAAATATGGTTGAACCATGCCTATCTCATGAGCATTTCAATGTCATCACAATTGTAAGAAATGATAGAGATAACCAATCAACAAATACAGTTACTCAGTCACAAGCTCAAGCGCACCTACAAGGATAAATCCCATATTCATCAAATGTCCCTAAGATGCCTTTTAATCTCTTGTCTGCCTCTAAATAGAAGGCTTCCTCTAAATCATCAAATCCTAAAGACACGAGGCCAACATCATATAGTATTGTCCAACAACTCCAGCATACAAATGCAAAAATCTCCATGTTTGAGTTGTTTCGGATATCTCCAACTCATAGAGCCATTCTAGAAAATGCTCTGCTTGGATCCAATGTTCCTGACAACCTTGATTTAGATAGATTCCAGACTATGGTTGGTCATTTGACATCTCCATAGTATATCTCCTTTTCAAAGGAAGATGGTAGCTTCTTGAGTCATCCGCATAACCAACCCTTGCATATTGAAGTCTTGATCCAAAAGCATCATGTCAAACGTGTGTTGATAGATGGAGGCATTGGCCTCAACATTTGTTTTTACAACTTGATCACATAGCTGGGATTTTCTAAAACTTCCATTGATCCTAAGAAGAAGATAACTATCAAAGCATATGATGAGCAAGAAAGATCTTCCAAAGGAACTATTGTCTTACCTATCAGAATAGGACCCGTTATCAGAGATACCATATGTCAAGTTCTCGATCTACCTTTGGCTTACAACATCCTTCTAGGGAGACATTGGATACATGAAATGCAAGCTATTCCTTCTACATACCATCAATGTGTGAAATTCCCTTATGAAGGAGTAGAGGTGACAATTCCATCTGACCTATATACAATTTTCAATGCATTGAAAGAAAGTGCTAATAAACTTGTTCCTAATAATAGAGAATCTTCCGCTAAATAGTTGGACATTGCTTCAACTTCCAAAATAGAAGAACTTCCTACAGAAGTCAAAATCAAAGACAATGGTATCAGAGAATACACAATGGAACTTGTTTTATCTCTCACATATCTCCCGATGTCCCCAAAATCTTATGGACAACCTTCTGACAAAGTGAAACCCACAACTAAATAATCTCAGGTCGTATTCAATGGAAGTTCTATCATAGAGAAAGTATCTAAACAAGAGTTTGAGGAAGATGAAGCCGTGCTTGAATGAGTCTCAATCCCAATCAGTCCAGAAATGTGACACTACTTCAAGAAAAATTCCTAAGATGTCATATGGACTAGGAGACAAATTGATCACAAAAATGGGATACACTAGAAAAGGACCTCTAGGGCTACAAGGTAAAGGTCTTCTATCACCTCTTGATCATCGTGGCTGACCAAACAAGAATAAGAAAGGTGTAGGATATAAGAAGAAGCCTTTCTATATTAGCAAGAACTCCCCACATATCTTAGAACAGATTGAACCAAAAAAGGAAACAACAGAACAATCTGACAGTGATGATTCAGACACCATTGATGAGCTCATTCCTTATGAGCATTTGCCTAAAGAAATAAAAGACCTCCTTGAAGCTGAAGATGGTCCAGTAAAAAGAATCAATGCAATAGAAACACAAGAACCTACTATAGAACAAAAGACAGTTGCACCACAAGAATCAACTGATCTTGAAGAAAACCACATAGACAAGGAGGAAGGTGGTAGCTATTCTGAGACAGATTCTCATGAGTATGAATTCAAATCAGAATCTGAGGGTAACCCTTCTTGGGGTATTCATCCTAACTTTACACATGCTCTCAGATTTCCTAGAGGAATAGATGAGGAATCAAATGACTATGAATGGGGAGCCATTCCAGAGGAAGATGAGCTTATCACAGAGAAATATGTTGATGTTATTCACCAATATGCACCTAAACCCAATGTAAGTCTAGAGAAAAATGATGAACTTAATGAGTCTGATCCACCGATGGATGAAGTGGACTCCCACAATGACATTGAGCCTTTTCATGAATTGAATGTTTTGAGTTGTAATATCACCTTCGAACTCGAGAGTCAGGTTAGGACCAATGATGAAAGATCCATATCTGTAAACACTATTTCACAATCTTTCACCACTTTGACTATCCAACATCCTGAACTTCTTGACCAAACCTCCATGAATTCAAGCCAAGGTATCTATACCTTTCCAAATGAGTATGCCCTTGCTTGCTACCTCAATGCAGTTGAAGCTATGATGACTTCCATCAGTGAAACAAGTGTTAGCATGACGGAGTTGGACATCAAGTATCTTAGTCAAAAGAATAAGAATAAAAATAAAAATAAAAGGAGTTATGAGGGTGAAAACCACTTTGTGGCAGTCTTAGAACCTACAAAAGTAAAAATAAAAGACATATCCGAAGGTGAAAACCTCTCTGAGGTGCCTGAGGATGTGATATTTGATGTCCTTTTGAGACATTTATAGGATAGATCTCCAGTACTAATTGAGCCCACTCAATCTATCAACTTGGGAATAGCAGAAGAGCCACAGTTGATTCATGTAGCACAATCCTTATTAGAAAAAGAAAAGAAAAATTTTACTACATTCCTAATAGAAAAAAAGATAAAATTTGCATCGAAATATTTAGATATGCTAGGGTTGGATCCTAATCTTATAATGCACCATTTATCTATAGCTCCAAGGGTTAAACCTGTTAAGAAAAAATTGAGAAAGATGCATCCACATGTTGCACTCTTGGTCAAAGATGAATTAGAGAAACTACTAAAAGCCGAATTCATATGTGTTATTGATTATGCTAAATGGATCTCAAATATTGTACCTATATCAAAACTAGACAAATCTATAAGAGTATTTACAGATTTTAGAGATGTGAACAAAGCATGCCCTGAGCATGATTTTCCACTACCTAACATTGATATGATAGTGGACATAACTGCGGGCTTCGAGATGTATTCTTTAATGGATGATTTTTCTAGATATAATCAAATAAAAATTTCTCTAGAGGATCAAGAGAAAACTGCTTTCACATGTATGTGGGGTAACTTCTGTTGGAATGTCATGCCATTTAGTTTGAAGAATGCTGGTGCTACATATCAAAGAGCTATGACATCTATTTTTCATGACATGATGCATTGAATTATGGAGGATTATGTTGATGATACTTTGGAAAAATCTATGATAAGATTTGAACATTTTAATGATTTGAGTAAAATACTAGATCGAATGGAGAAGTTTAGTCTCAGACTGAACCCTAAGAAGTGTGCTTTTGGTGTCACTTCTAGAAAGCTCTTAGGCTACATTGTTTCAAAGAAAGGAATTGAAGTAGATCCAAAAAAGTTTAAGGCTATCATGGAGATGCAACCTCCCAAGAATATCAGTCAAATGAGAATATTATAAGGGAGAGTACAATCTATTAGACGCTTCATATCTCAGCTAGCAAACATATCACAACCTTTCACAAAAACATTACATAAAAGGTGTGACCTTTGCATGGAATGAGGAATGTGAAGAACTTTAATCATATCAAGAAATATCTATCAAATCCTCCTATTTTGATGCCTCCTATTCAAGGGAAGCCTTTTATCTTATATGTCTCTGCCACAGATACATCACTGGGGGCATTACTAGCACAACATGATGAGAAAAAGAAGGAAAGAGCTATATACTATATCAGTAGAACATTGGTAGCATACGAGAAGAACTATTTCATGATTGAAAAAGCTTGTCTAACTGTGATCTTTGCATCACAAAAATTGAGACATTACATGTTGGCTCATACCATACATTTGGTAGCTAAGATTGATCCACTAAAGTACCTACTAAGAAAAGCTGCCCTCACAGGTAGATTAGCTAAATGGGTGATGTTATTAAGTGAATTTGACATTGAATATGTTGAAAGAAAAGCTATCAAGGGCCAAGTTATTGCTGATCAACTGGCGGATGCACCTTTGTTTGATGATACACCAATGCAAATGGAATTACTAGATTCCTCTATCATGAATCTTTCTTCTAGAGCATGGAATTTATTCTTTGACGGCTCCTATACATAGAATGGATTTGGACCAGGCATATTGTTCATCACACCTCAAGGATACTCAATCCCTAACGCATTTAGAATCAAGTTTCCTTGCACAAACAATATTGTTGAATATGAAGCTCTTCTTAATGGCATGAAGATAGCAATTGAATGGAGAGTAACAGAACTACACATTCATGGAGACTCACAACTTATAATACACCAAGTCAACGATGTGTATCAAATGAAAGATGGAAAGCTAATCCTATACAAGTGAACGGTAGATGATCTAAAGAAATATTTCATATCTATTACCATTGAACAAATTCCTAGAATAGAGAATAAAGCTATTGATGCTATGGCAACACTATCTACTTTATTACAGTAGCCCGAACATGAGCTATGCTATGAGTTCCTGGTGGAAGCACTATCTTATCCTACATATGATTCCCCTGAAACCTGCATGATCTGCACTATTGTTGGTCATGATTCATCCCGATACAAAAACTTTTTCTCTTAGCTCCAAGACCAAATCATTCATGATACCTTTAACCGCCATGAAAAATGATACCTTGTCCGAAATGCATCCCAGTATGTCATCATTGGTCATGATCTGTACAAACAAGGTCTAGATGGTACACTCCTTAGATGTTTAGAATAGGAAGAGTCTCATCGTGCATTAGAGGAAGTCCACGAGGGTATATGATGTAGGAGCATCCTAGGTGTAAGAGCAATCTTGCATCACCCAAAAATATTTCTGTTTGCTTTTCAATAAGGGCTATCTTGTGTAGAGCTACTATTTATGGAAACTTACTATTTTTAGTAAGTTGATCATATGATCTCAGAATGTTCTGATTTCACAGTTGGAGGTTCATCCTAGTCATTTCAGCCTACCAGTTGAGTTTCATTGCCACATCATCAGTATTGGTGAAGTTATTAAGGTTTTTGGCTATGAAATCTTTCAGGTCAATTTTGAAGGCCTTAGAGGCTTTGGATCGCAATGACCCCCTGCTGACTAGCGCTAGCACGTGTCAAGCACTCTAGATCTCATCATGATGTTTCCAAAAAGTGGTTACAATAGAAAAATTGAGCTACAATTAAAAAGTTATGGCCTCTGAAAGTTGGGCTACCTAAAAGCATGTTTTGTATTTCTTTTGAGCTGACCCTATTGTAAAAATTGTGAAAATAAAATAATTCTATGTATAGTCGGCCTTAAGGGCTAAATTTCTGGAACCTTCTCAGGTGGTGAAAATTGCCTATATAAAGAAGGCCCATAGTGTTGTCTAGGGAAATTCTAGGTAGTAGATCTAGGTATTGATTCAAGGCTTTGTCCTACAGAATATTGTAAGGGAATGCCCATGTGGCTTTGCATATTGTAATTCTAAAAGTTTGTAATTCCACATTTGTGGAGATAATAAGAAGCCCATTTTCTGTTATTGCATATTATTGTTATTTCTTTATTTCTGTTATGTGTTTGTTGTCTTAAGGGGAGCACCCTTCATCAAGTGTATCAGATCGGGAGTTGCTGAGTGTGTAAATAGATCATCGACTTTGAGGCAGTTTGCACCAGGATCGTGCATTAGGGTTTCTGTATAAATAGATCATCGACTGTGAGGTAGTTTGCACCAGGACCATGGTTAGGGTTTCAGTGATAAGCATGAAAATGCATCCACAAAGGGAACGTGGCAGAAGAGCTAGTGTTGTGACACTTGAGGTTAGAGTGCTACAGAGACAAGTGCGAGCATTGCAAGAGGAGATTCACAGAGGAATGAATCTTAATGTTAGAGACAAAAGTGAGGATGAAGCCGAGGGAGAAGGAGATTCTAATCAAGAAGAAGGTGAAATTTTGAACCAAGAGGAAGAAAGACTTTTTCGGGCCATTTTCAAGATTGGGAAAAGACCTAAGATTGAGGTTCCTGCATTTTTAGAAAATCTTAACCCAGAGGATTTGATCGATTGGATCAATGAATGTGAAGAATATTTTGAGTATGAACATATCGAGGATCCTAATCGGGTCAACTTTACGAAGGCCAGACTGAAGGGTCATGCGAAGATCTAGTGTTAAGAGATTCAATTGGAGTGAAATCGAAGAGGAAAGGATAAAATCACAAGATGGGATCAGATGATAGATAAATTGAAGTGATAGTTCATTCCTGTTGATTATGAGCTTGACCTACTGAAGAAAATGCAAAGTTTGAAGCAAGCGAGACAATCTTTTCAGGAGTATACAGAGCAGTTCTATCGAATCCTCATCAGAGGAGGCCATGTAGAAGCTGATAAGGAGAAAGTTTTCCATTACCTTAATGGGTTAAGGTTGAGCATTCAAGAAGAATTGAATTTGGTTCTAATGTATAGTATTGAAGAGGCATACCAATTTTTCCTAAAAGTAGAGGAAAAGTTGAACAAGAAGTTCGAGAGCAGACAAAGTGGAAGAGGTCATGATAGAAGATCTAATGGATGGTCATATGGAGACCGAAATGAAGATCCAAAAAAGTAGGATGAGGCTAGTAACAGTCAAAATTAGAGAGGAGATAATTTCAATCATTTCCATGATCAGAATAATGGAGATCAGAGAGGAAGAGGAAGAGGACAAGGATCTGGAAGAGGAGGCTTCCATGGAACATGTTTTCACTGTGGAGAAGAATGTCATAGGGCATTTGAATTTCTTCAATGCCAAGGAAGGATAAACAGGAGAAATTAAGACCAAGCCAGAGTTGCACATGTAGATGAAGATGTCAGATCATCACATTCTGAAGATGCTAAAAGATGAGAGACACTGATTAACAGAAGAGTCCTGCTGAGTGGTGAGAATGAACCTGAGGAAAGGAGTAGCCTATTTCGCACTAGGCACAAGTGTGAGGGTAAGTGTTGTGATGTGATTATTGATAGTGGAAGTACTGATAATTTGGTGTTAGAAGAGATGGTGACAAAGATGAAGCTCAAGAGACAGAAACACTCACATCCATATTGGGTTGCCTAGGTCCAGGATGACCACAAGGTCATGGTCAATGAACAATGCCTAGTGAAGTTCAAGATTGGCGGATACCATGATGAGGTATTCTGTGATATCATATCTATGGATGCATGTTATATGTTGTTGGGTAGACCATGGTAGTTTGACAGATGTGCAATACATGATGGTCATGCGAATACCTATTCCTTGACAAAGGATGGAGTGCGACATAAGCTAAAGCCACTGAAGGAGATTGAAGAAAATGAATGTGGTAATGCAAGAATAACTTTTGTTGATAGAGAAAAAATTTTAGATGGTATGTAGCATGAGCATATGTGTTTTACCTTAATTCCAAAGGCTGGGAAAGAGGAAGTAGAAGATGTACCTGTAGAAGTTGCAGAATTATTGAATGAGTTTCAGGATATTATATCCGATAATGTGACTAATGGATTACCACTAGTAAAAGAGATCAGTCATCAGATGGACTTGATTCCAAGAGCTAGTTTTCCAAATAAGGTAGCACACAGAATGCCACTAGCAGAAAGTGAAGAGTTGAAGATAGATTTGAAGTTTAGTTCATCACATCATCCACAAATTGTATATGGTAGTAGCCCTAGAAATGCATCTGAGTTGAGAAAGATAGATAAAGGGGAAATAGGTAGTGCTGAAGTTGAAGATTTTGCAGAACATTTGAAGAACATCTATGAGGAGTTGAGGAAGCATATTACCAAGATGAATGTGTAGTATAAGGCTAAGGCAGATGAGAAAATGAGGCATAAGGAATTTCAGGTTGGAGATGAAGTCATGGTTCATTTGTGGAAGGAGCGATTTTCGGTTGGTACATATAACAACTTGAAAATGAAGAAGTTTGGGCCATGTAAGATCCTGAAGAAGCATGATTCAAGAAATGCATATGAGGTCAAGTTGCCTACTGAGATGAATATTTCACCAGTATTTAATGTTTCAAATTTGACAGAGTATCATGAAGGAGGTGTTGAAGATAAGGTTACAGTGGCACAGTGGAGTATTCCAGCAACCAGTTCAGATATCAAGGAGATTCAAGACATACTAGATAGTCGTGTTGGCAGAAGCACAAGGAATGGGACATATGAAGAGTATTTGGACAAATGAAAATGATGACCTGTTGAAGATTCATCATGGCTAACAAAGGAGGAGGTTAACCGTCTTGGTTTTCCTCTGCACACCTGAGTCGTGATAGGGTCACTTCTCAAATTGCCCTAGGTGTCTAATGCAAGAGCATCCTAGGTGTAAGAGCAATCCTGCATCACCCAAAAATATTTGTGTTTTCTTTTCAATAAGGGTTTTCTTGTGTAGAGTTTCTATTTATGAAAACTTACTATTTTTAGTATGTTGATCATATGATCTCAGAATGTTCTGATTTCATAGATGGAGGTTCATCCTAGTTATTTCAGCCTACCAGTTGAGTTTCATTGCCACATCATCAATATTGGTGAAGTTATTGAGGTTTTTTGGTACAAAATCTTTTAGGTCAATTTTGAAGGCCTTATAGGCTCTGAATCATGATCAACCCTCAACTAACTGGCGCTAGCATGTGTTAAGCACTGTAGATCTTGTCATGGCATTTCTGAAAAGTGGTTACAATAGAAAAATGGAGCTACGGTTAAAAAGTTATGGCCTCTGAAAGTTGGGCTACCTAAAAGCATGTTTTGTATTTCTTTTGAGCCGACCCTATTGTAAAAATTGTGAAAATAAAATAATTCTATGTATAGTCGGCCTTAAGGGCTAAATTTTTGGAACCTTCTCGAGCGGTGGAAATTGCCTATATAAAGAAGGCCTGTAGTGTTGTCTAGGGCAGTTCTGGGTAGTAGATCTGGGTATTGATTCGAGGCTTTGTCCTACAGAATATTGTAAGGGAATGCCCATGTGGCTTTGCATATTGTAATTCTAAAAGTTTGTAATTCCACATTTGTGGAGATAATAAGAAGCTCATTTACTGTTCTTGCATATTGTTGTTGTTTCTCTATTTTTGTTATGTGTTTGTGGTCTTAAGGGGAGCACCCTTCATCAGTATATGTGGATCACATTCCAACGGTTTAACACTAGCTCAAAAAATTATTAGGGTTGGGTACTATTGGCCTGAAATGAAAAAAGAGGCTATCAAGTTTGCCTGTCAAAAGTGCCAAGTACATGGTAACTTAATTCATGCACCAGGGAGAGATCTAATTCCCTTTACTACACAATGGCCTTTTCACCAATGGACATTTGATCTTATAGGAGCCATACATCCTCATTCTTCTAATGGGCATACCCATATTATTATAGCTATAGACTATTTCACAAAATAGGTAGAAGCAGTCCCTTTGACTCAAGAAACCGGCAAACAAATATTAATGTTCATCTTGAACTACATCATATGTCGGTATGGTATCCCACATTCAATAGTCACAGATAATGGTGGATAGTTCAAGAATAGAGACTTAGATGATCTATGTTCCAATTTCAAGATTACACAACATTGGTCATCTATTTACTATCCTCAAGGGAATGGACAAGTAGAGGCTTCAAACAATAATCTATTGAAAATCTTGCATCATACAGTTAATAAAATAGGAAGAGACTGGCATCTCATGATCAATCCAGCTTTCTAGGCCTATAGAACAAGTATCAAAACGCCCATTGGGGATACACCATTCACTTTAGTTTATGGCTCTAAAGTGGTATTGCCTATTGAGGTTGAAATCCCATCACTAAGAATCAGAATGCATTGTCTAGTAACTGATGATGACTATAGAGTGTCTAGGTTGCAAGAACTTGAACTACTAGATGAGTGCATACAAGCAACGTATGATCATCTTAGAGTATATCAGAAGAGAATTTCTAAAGGCTACAACAAGAAAGTTAGACATAGAGAATTTCAGCTTGGCAATCTAGTCTTGAGAGAGAATCCTAAAAATCAATCACATACAGAGTGCAAGGGGAAGTTTGAACCCAACTGGTTCGGTCCCTTTGTTATCACTGCTACTTTTGGCTCTGGAGCCTATCAACTCTCAACAAGTAAAGGAGAACAGCTCTAAGAACCAATCAATGTTCTCCGTCTGAAGAAATTATATACCTAAGGCATTTAGTATTCAAAAATATCCTAAAAAAATAATAAAAATCAGAAAAAGTCCCAAAAAAATGATCATCCTAGTGAAAACCTAGCAATAGGCGCCTTGATGTATCACAAAAAAATAAAAAAATATCAAAAGTACAAAAAAATTGAAAAAAATGAAAAATACAAAAAAATGAGAAAAAGAAAAAGTGCCTTGGTGAAAACTTAGAAACAGGCGCCTTGGTAGAAAAAATAGAATCTCTGCCAAGATGGTGAAAACCCAGAAAATGAGTGCCACTTGTTTCAAAATGCTCCATCTATCAGCACAATCTTAGTCTTTCCCATATTTCCATCTTGCTTTTGTTTGTACATATCTCCCAGTTTATTTTCCCTTTCCTATTTTCAATAAAGTTGGTCTGTACACCGATCGGTACAAGCGTCTGTATCCTATCAATGTTTCAAACTTGGGGGCAATCAAAGTCATCTCCTATGGTCTCCAGTATACCTCAGATGAGTCATATCTAGTCAAAGTCCTTTGAAGCTACATCTCAATCAGTCAGTCAATCTCCTCTCCAGAAAGGATTTTGCATCTACAACAACGCAATCAAACATCAACACAAACTGAAAACAATCTGTGCTTTAAATGCTTTTATCTCCTTGTATGCTTGCTGATTCGCATTCAGATTTTTGCATATTGTGTCCTTTCGATCTCTTCAATGATGTCCTTTATAGGAATTATAGAGTGATGACTAGGGGCATAATCTTTTCTTTGTCTTCTTCTTGTATGTGAAAATCTAACAACTTTGGAAATTTTGGATTGAAATGGTGTCCATCTGTAAGAGCCTCTATCTTGTATTGGATGGCCATGAGTACCTCGACCATTGATACTTGGAAAATTCAAGGAAGTCTGATCTAAATATTGTCTTTTTGAGTGATTTCTTTCTCCTACTATGAAACACAATCTTACCTAAGGATGTGAATGATAAAGGGTCACTATGGGTAATTCACACTGGATTTAGAATGATCTCTTGACTGTTTGATGTGTTTGTAATGCAAGGCATATTCCTATCAACATGATGTCTATGTTTTGATGCTCATACAAATTGCTATATCAAAATGGACATGATATTTAGGTCATTCTGGCATTTTATGCCTTGGTGCTTATATCTAATCTGACATTCCAAAAACAAAATCAATATTCATATGTCCATGTTTGTCTAGCCAGTGGGCGTTGTATTGACTTTTGAGCATACAAATCGATATTCATAAGTCTATAGTTTCCTAACTAATGGGCATTGTATTGATTAATCTAGTTAACTAATAAAAGGTCAATGATGAAAACAAATCGACACATGATCAGTGACTAGGTCCTAGGTCTTAGGTTTGCATTTCATTCTGCATGTCATTTTTCACTTTGCATGATTGCATGATCTCACAAATTACTGAATATACTTAACATGCTTAAATGATTCTTCAAAACTAAACTTAAACTTGACATGAAGAGTTGAATCTCACAAGAAGGTTTCCTCGCAAAACCGCAAGCAGTCATCATCCTGGGTTAAAAATCCTTTTGACATAACACCGAATACTTTTCTTCATCAATTACTGCAAAACATATCATGTGTATCATTGTATTTACATGGCATTTCATGCTCATTCAATCTATTGCATTACATAAATGTACATTTAACATGGTATCATATAATCAAACTCATACATTTCCATACATTTTCCATAATTAATTACATTTTCATACATCCATACATACATTCTACACTACTCATAGCTTTTACATCACATGATATCATCATAAATCAAAACATGACAAGTACAAATGAAGTCATAACCAAAATCTCAATCTCATATATATCATTTAGCTCAAACTGGTCAAGGGTGCACTACTGGTGCAAGATACAAAAGAATGAGCTCATGTGAGCTATCAGTAGTCAAATCAGTGTATATGAACAAAATCACAAAAATGGAATATCAAGATAGATCAGTTGTTAGCCTGATCCTCTAAATCTAGTGGAGGTGGTGGTGGTGCATTTGGCACTGCCTCCACTCATGGCACCCTCGCTCCCTTTGAAGCCATCATATATTGTGAATATGTGGGGACTCTGAGCTGCTGGAACAACATAATAATATGTTGAGACATAATATGAGACCCGAGTTGTCTGGTGTGTCACCTCTACCTGTAATCTCTTGACTTCTGCCTCTCGCAAAAAAATTTGCCTATCTAGCTCCTTCCATTGTATATCGTAGGTAGCACTCTGTAACTTCAAGTCCCTGACCTATAACCTGAGTCACCTAATAAACTACTGAGGAGTCTATGCTACACCAGGATCTCTCTCTACAGTGGGCATATCTATATCCACACCTGGTTGATCAGCAGCCTCTGCTCTCTGCGCCTTATGGCATCTCACCTCGGCACCTAGATCAAAATCAGTCTCACCCTGTGTAGGATCAGGACTAGCACCTACGTCTTGCTCTACACCCAGTAACTCATCTGCACTATAAATACTACCCAAAGTGCCACCCTCTCCTCTAGTGGATCTTTGTTGTAAAACTATAGGCCTGCCTATTGTAGAACTAGTAGGGCGAGGTGGTCTCATGTGACCAGATAGTCTTTGTGGTGTCACTACTACTCTCGGCCTCGGAGGTGTAGGCTGGGCCATAGGAATCTTCACATCACGTCATCCATGGCCTCGACCCATCGATGCCCCTGTAACATCCATAGCCTCCTCCATACTGGGAATCAACTCAGTAGGATCTGAAAATCTATAAATGGGATGCTCTCTGAGCCAAGCTATGTATCATGCTATAACTCTAGCATCTACCACATCTGGATGGTAGTCCCAGTCTCTGCCAACAATACCGCTATACTCCTGTGTACATAGAGCATAAGACAACCATGTTGTCCATCCTAAGCCAATCTCTCAGCTATCTGTGCATATGTGGCATAGTCCTATGGGACATCTTGAATGATACCATACTGGTGCCACACTCTCATGATAATGAATCTCTCGATCACTGTGGTAGATCACCCAATTAGCACTCGGCTCTGAAAGAAATAACTGAACTACTCTCGGGCAATAGGCCAGCCCTCTATCTATAAGGATGCCAGAACATAAAATTCATATCATCGAGGACATGCCTCCAATACTTCGTATGGACCATGTGCACATGTGTGACATATCCTAAATAAATTTAAATCACTGGCTCATGTGGCTGTCACTGAGGCTGACATACAGGTCTACATACTGGGATGTGCTCTTAGGCCCAAATTTGAAGCACTAATGCACCTGAGGAAAATGACTTGCTCTCTTGATACACAATCTCGTGCATCTCAAAGAACATATGAGCCAGCATACACTAACCCCAGGGGACTATCATATGAGTTTCTATGCTAACAAAATTCAAAAATTCCTAACGTATGAAAAATGATCTAAAAAGCTTGAAAAATGCAAAAAATGGAATTTACAAAGAGGCATAGAGGTCCACTTACCAGATGTCTATACTGCAGAGGTCGCTGATGTCTCTGGCTGCACTCAAAACATTGTGAAGAGACTGGAACCTTCATCTCATCCATTTTTTTCTCAGAGGACTCTATGGAATTTTCTAAAGTCAAAAGTGAATAATGAATTGAAAATGACCCTTTTGACCCTTATATAGGTTTTTTACCTAATTTTTCAAAGTGCTCTATTTTCCACGAAAATTGCACCTCTGGCTAATTTCAATGTTCTGAACCCATTTTCAGGATCAAAATTGAAATCTGAGATCATTTACTATGTCAAAATTATGATTTAAATTTTTTGAACCTAAGATGGCTGACTGCTTGCATAATCGACCTTCAATCATCACAGAAATCTAGAATTCAACTTAACTAATTATCTTACATCAAAACTATCAAAATTTCAACCTAGTCAACTACGGTCGACTCATAGTCAACTACGGTCGACTCATGGTCAACCCTAGTCAAACTTGGTCTCCAAGACCTCTAAAAGATGCAGAACGCATTATCAAACGTGTACAACCATATCTCAAATCAATTAACATGCTTCTAAACTATTTACCGCTGACCTTTCTTGTCAGATTTTTATTTTCATCCCGAAGGGGGCATGGTATTGCATATCAATCAAATCTGTAAATCAAATTTC